>OZ010602.1:54370086-54400086 GCA_963932145.1 Acanthosepion lycidas | reverse complement strand
AACACACGCTCAAATCCTGTCATCTGACCTTAATCTTTTAATCAAACTAAATATAGTCAAAAGCTTTTATTAAAATTTCTGATGGTATTTTTTACAATCTACTTATATCTTTTTAACTAATGCTGGTCCAATACAAGGCTCCAGAGCCGCTCAAGCTAGAGAGTTAATGAGGTATGTCATATTAACGTAAAGGAATGAAGTGGGGGATTATGAGTATATGATAACTGACCCTTTATAACTGACCTGTGATAACTGACCCTTGATAATTGACCCTTGATTTGAAGAGGTTAAGATTGTAGTGTTCGGGGAAGCAAACACATGGGAGTAGTGATCCTTGGGAAGAAGCTATTTGACTGGAACTTCCTCCTTACTAGTGGAATACATAGAGAATTAGGATGTTTCATCTCTGTGGACGAGTCTTAGGTGTAATGGTCTGCAGTAGATATTTACTAAAGAGCTGATAATGCTCCTCAGCAGATCTTACTTATTATAAAACGCAGATTGTGTGTGTGTGCGTGTCTGTACGTTTATGTATTGGATTGGATATCCTACATTTTTCAACCGATTTCAACAAAACTTCACAGGACTACGTTAAATTACCTTGCGGTGGTTCTAACAGCGCTAAAAATTGCAAAAACACAATTGTTTTTGCACGAAATCAATTTGAAAACACGATTAAGAGGCATTAATGAAAGGGGGACAACTCATATCGAGTTATACTTATTAATATCAAGTTATCGAGTTATACTTATTATAAAACCCAGGTTGTATGTTTGTGTGTGTGTGTGTTCGTTTATATATGGGATCGGATTTCCTACATTTTTCAACCGATTTCAACAAAACTTCACTTTCTTTTGGCAGGTAGTGTTTCTTATTGTCTTGCACACTTTTTCTTTATTTTTACATTCAGAATGCTTTAAAAATTCCATTTACAAGACAATTGTTTATAATAAAATTCTATTCAATCGGTAGACTCATAACAACTGAAAACAATGTTTTTGTTTGAGTTTGGGTTTGACCAATTCGTAACCCCCCCCCAAAAAAAACAACCTAATTAAGACATGTGTGTCCGTCCATCTTAAACAATAATCTTTTTTTCAGTCTTTATGATGGTCGATACTTGATCTATCTCTTACTGTTACATCCCCGGGCAACGCCGGGCTCTACTGCTAGTCGATAATAAAAAATCAGAAATACCATAGAATCAAGAAAAGAGCCTCGGGGGACGCCTGTGTTGATTTCATAGGCTTAATTAGCAACTACTTTCATGCGTCTATCTGAGAGAGAAGACTTGATAATTTTAAAGATTCTTCCAGTGACGCCATAATTGGAGAATTTGTGTAGCAAGCCCGTATGCCACAGATTCTTTTGAATCTTTTGAGAAATCAAAAGTAAACGTTCTAGTGAGGAAGTTATTATCGAGCGTGTCACTGATTCTGCGTGTAATGACAATCAGAACATCAGCAGTGGACCTGGAAGAGCGAAAACCGTACTGTTTGTCACTCAAAAGGTTGCTTCTGATGAGGTAACCAACAACTTGTATGGCTATCATTATTATAAGTACCATCTTACATAGAATACATGGCAGGTATACTTGGTAGATAGGGCAGATTAGTCGCTTTCATGTATTTTGTATTTGTTTCTTCATTAGCTAAGGGTCAGATCAAATAAGTTCAGCAAAGGAAAATTAAATCATATAGGTGAGATTGTAGAACTTAAACGTTTTTCTAAATTCCTTCTATATGCTGGAATCAAAAACATGCCACTCTTTGGTGTTTTTCCTAAACTCTGACTGAACAAATTCTCTCTCTCTCTCCCCCTCTCTCTCCCCCTCCCCCCTCTCTCTCTCACTGCTAAATTCTTTTTATCGTCTTTTTTGTACTCTCTCTCTCTCTCCCTACCTGTTACCTTCTTTCTACTTAATGTCTTTGTTCTACTCTCTATTTCTCGTGTACTGACTCTTTGTTTCACTCTCTCTCAGCTCGTATTCTCTCTTTCCCGTGTCCCAACTCTCTCTCTCTCTCTCTCTCTTTGCTATATTCTTTCTGTCTCGTGTACTGACTCTCTCACTCACACTGCTTTCTTCTTTCTACTCTCTCTCTATTGTGCACTAACTCTCTCTTTCTCTCCATATCATTGCAATATTCTTTCTACTCTATCTCGTGTACAGACACTCTCTTTCTCTTTTGCTGTCTTCATTCTACTCTCTCTCTCCCTCTCTCATGTACTGACTCTCTCTTTCTCACTCCCTTAATCCTGCCTGTCTTCTACTCTTACTTTCTAGTGTACTCTCTTTCTGCTATATTCTTTCTACTCTCTCTTTCTCGTGTATTAACTCTATTTCTACCTCACTGCAATATTCTTTCTACTGACTCTCTCTCTCTCTCTCTATCACTGCCTTCTATCCTCTCTTTCTCGTCTACTGACTCTCTCTCACACACTGCTGGCTTCCTTCTACTCTATCTTTCTCGTGTACTCTCTCTCTCTCTCTCTCTCTATATATATATATATATATATATATATATATATATATGTAAAATATATAGAAAATAGGAAAGAATTGGTTAGGTAAATAATCCAAAGTTCTTTAGTATTTTTGTTATTATTTTTAAAAAAATAGTGCTCGATACAAAAGTAGAGCATAAATATAAGTATTTATTTATTTAAAAATATGATTCCAGTGCGTGTTGGAATCATATTTTTAAATAAATAATTATATATATATATATATATATATATATATATATATATATATATATATATATATATCACTGCTACTCTTCTCACTTTTTTCTGACTTTTCTCGATAGAGCCTTCTTTCTATTCTCTCTTTCTCGTGTACTGACACACACACACACTCTCTCTCTTACTGTCTTCCTTGTACCCTCTTTTTCTCGTTTACTAAATCTCTCTCTCTCTCCATCTCACTTCTATATTCTTTCTACTCTGTCTCGCTCAGTGATTCCCTCTCTCTTTATCTCTGCCTTCTTTCTATCCTCTCTTTCTCGTGAGCTGACCCTCTCTCTCTTACTGCCTTCCTTGTACCCTATTTTTCTCGTTTAATAAATTTCTCTCTCTCTCTCACTTCTATATTATTTATCTCGCTTACTAACTCTCTCTCTCTCTCTCACTACTGCCTTCTTTCTATTGTCTCTTTATCGTGAACTGACACATTCTCTCTTTCTGTCGTTAAATGAATCTCTCTTTTGCTAAATCATTGCTATATTCTTTCTACTGGATCTTGTGTATTGATTCTCTTTATCTCTCTCATTGTTGCCTTCCTTCTACTCACTTTTTCTCGTATATTTCTCTCTCTTTCTCCACACACACACACACACACACACACACACATATATATATATATATATATTCTTTATATTCCACCTTTTTCTTACGCTGATTCAATCTCTATCTCTCGACCTCCCACGTTGGTTTTCTTATACATACGCACACATATATTTATGTATTTCACGACTCTGTGTTTAAGTCATTAAAACATTACACATGAACCTGTAAGGTATGATTGAACACTTGTGGGCCTAACTGACGTAAACCCATCCCTAAAATGGGAGATAAAAGGTGTGATTAAAGAGTGGAACGGATCAGTGACTTGTTTGGGCAGCCGGTCGGATCACTGAATTTTTTGCCATGTTAGGGGTGTTCCTAAGCAAATGTAATTCTGTTTCTGTATTTACTACATACACTCATAAGCTAAAAAATTATTTAAAAACATTAAATTTAGAAACTCTATCTATAAAAGGCAGGATGTGTGTGTGTGTGTGTGTGTGTGTAACGAATGCACGGCCGCAATTTTCGACGGATTTGCACCAAAATTTACATGGACATGCTCCAAGTTAGTGGGAAGGGCAAGACCGGCGTTGCATTTCCAAACTCCCATCGATAGTGGAAATAATTGATTTTTTTCATGCTTCTACGGCAGTTTTCATGTAGTTTGCGGCCATTTTATACTAGCCAGAGTGAGAGCCTATAGCTGGCTGCCACAAATATGCAGGAAGATTCTATTGGCCAGCGTGAGAGCCAACAGCTCACTGACACGAATGTTAACTAGCATGATAGCATGTAAAAAAAAAAAAGAAAATCAATAGCTGCATTCGTCACAAGTAGGAAGAGTTTAAATCTGCATGACACATTCCTCCAATTGGCTCATTCCTTTGCTTAAACTCAACGCTGATTCTGATTCCGTCCGCAGAACTGGGTTGGATGTGAAAAAGTATTTGTTGTTAACATTCTTTTTTCATTCGGTTTTTTGAGTTATGAGTCCTTTTTTAAAGCTGATCGTTTTGTGTTCATTTTGTTTAGTTCTTTTTTCGTAACAGATTTAATGTTTAGTGTAGAGCTTAGAAAAAATTCGCAGTGTGAGATAGGCAAGAAGTAAGGCATGTCGCAACATCAGCACGGAAAAGGGCACTCCTTTAAAGGCAAGAAAGGGCAAAATATTTTAAGTCAAGTGATAGCAATTGCTGTATGAGTCTTACGATTTTTGAATCAAGCACGGGCAACGCCATGGCCTGCTGCTAGTATATATATATATATATATATATATATATATATATATATATATATATATATATATATACCTAGGTATTTCGTTATTGAGCAGTTCTAAGCAAACTAGATCTGTCTTTCTTTTCTCCCGAAATGTCGTCTCCTGTCCTTCGTTGGACGTAGGTCGTTTCTAGTTCCCGCCATAAATTTCCGTCTGGTACTTTTCTCTGACATCTGCGTTCGAATTTATCAAGGTCGTCTCTTGATTACTTTTTTTTTTTCTATAGCCACGGTTTTGCTTGTAATGTCTGGAGTGAACTCCACTTAGTTAATCTCTAGAGGCATCTGCTGTGTGTCATTTTTATCATGTGACCTGCCTAATTCCATTCTAATTTGCTAATGTCTATGAGGATGTCACAGACGGTAGTCTGCTGTCGTATCTACTACGCTGTCCACACATCACTTGAAGGCTGGGATTCAACAACTAGGTGGAAGGTGATCCATGGTGACGATGAAGAATATGACTGTGATAGAAGGCGGTTTGAAAAAAAAGGTCATTAGGGTGTGGCAGGGTGACATTAGAAGCAAACAATCTGTCATTTACTCTTAATTGATTGATATGTTTTTTACGGCTTATCAACCTATGGTTTTTACGGCTTATCATAACAATTAGGTTATTTAAAGCTTAAATATATTTTGGAAATGTATGAATAATTATTATCATTTTTTTTGTGAGTGAATATTGTATGAATAATTTCTTGGCAATAACATATTTTCAGATACAAATCTTACTATTTTTACCAATAGATGGGAGGGGGAGAAAAGGTGTATTCATACCTTTCCCAGGGGTATTTCCGCGTAAGTAAATGTAACGTACCCGACTGGAATTCGAACTTGACTTACCAACTTCTCAGATCGAGCCTTTATCCATTACACCACTCGCACATCCAAGCTTACATCTCCTGGTATTTCCAAACGGTCATCAATCTAGGTAATGACCAGACTCGCAGTTGCTTAACTTCGGGGATAGCAAACGCACTTACACTTAACATAAGTGTTAATGACGTACGCATGGCTTTCTGAGAGATCGTTTTCTACCTTCCATCAGCATGGCTGATGCTAACCTCCAGAAGAGCGACTCGTTACGCCTTCTCGGACAAACGTTTCCGGGTGTCATGAAGTGAAAAGGCCATACTGAATCCATTGCTAGGTCTGCTGCTAAGAAAATTGGTTCACTATGTCGTGCTAGACTATTTTTCTCTCCAGAATCTATCTTGCATATCTATAAGTCTATGCTGAGAATATTGCTGTCACGTATGGCCCAGTGCTCCTGCTATATATATAGAGAGACACTTGATAAAATTCTCAGAAAATCGGCAATATAATTGGTCCTGACCTGGCATCTCGGCTTTAGTCACTTTCCCATCGCCGTAAATAACTTCCCTCTGGCGTTTCTATAAATATTTTCATGGTAATTGCTCGGATAAGCTCTTCGTTATGGTGCCTAGACATTTTGAATTTAAGCGCAGTGCAAAATTAGCAACTAGGTCTCATTAATTTACAGTTGATTTGGCTTTTTTTTAAAAAGGCAAATCATCCCAAACAATGCGGCACTGCCACTAGCACGGAAGGGGTTACAGATGATTGAGAACAAGAGTAAAGAGGCGTGATTGAGGAAAGGATACAGAAAATGACGGGGAACAAGCTCAGGGTGTCAGATGTCGACTGACGTTACACTTGAATATTTGAAGATTATAGTCATCGGAGAAGCAAGTTAGGGGAAGAGAGTTCCACAGACGGGAAGTGCTAGAGATAAGCTTTTTGAGTAGAAGAGACCCTCATATTTAACAGTGAAAGGTAGGGACCGAGATGCCAGCCTGGTAGCTCGCTTAAATTCATGCAGTCTGGGAACCAGCAAAAGTAGCTCGTCGGAACAGTTACCGTGACAAATAGTTGTAGAAGAGACAGAGGGAAGCCACGGTCTCTTCTACAAGTATTTTCACGGCTAGATGTAACCGCAAATTCTATGATAACAGTTTCTTTTTTCGCAATTCTCACTGGTGGAACTCTGTTTCACCTTCATGCTTTCCAGCTAATTTTCATCTTCAAAAATGTAAATGCAAAAAGTGTCAATAGTTATCTACTGTCTTCCTGATTACTATTCTATTGTTCTCACTCCGTAGTAATACTCAATCCATTGCTAATTCTGCTGCTAAGAAAAGTTCTATTCATTCATATCCAGTAACCACCTTGTGTCTTGGTGGCTTTATCACCTTGCTTGGGGTAAACTCAATTAAAAGAAAAAAACGGGCATTTGTCTGTTTCTTGCTGCTGCCAGATCAGACACTTGACTCTATGTTTGGACGGAGAGCGATATAGCAATGGATGTTAGTTTTCTGGTTTTATTTTCTATATACATAATATTCTTGTGAAATAAAATTATTTTTCTGATGATGCCGATTCTTCGCCGAAACATGTCGAAGTTGAAGTTTTCCAAATCATCATTTTTATGGTCCAGGTTAGGACCAAGGAAGAACAACACGAACACAAGAGTAGACATAATGAAGGTATATTGCAGGAAATAATAATACAAGATGTGGAAGGTGTTAGTATGACTGTCAGTCTGGTTTGGAGTGTCGTACTATCGCTCGACTCGATTCGGTATCTAGCCACCCCGCGCGAGGGTTGCCTGTGTTTAACGTGAGTTTCCTGAGCCCGTAGGCTCGGCCAAAAAATGCCCGTAGAAACTGTAAAAACAGAATGGGAATGGTCAACCTCCCCGAACGAGGCTCTTCCCTTCGGCGGAGCCTCGTCCGGGTTCCTCTCTGCTCAGAGGCAGAGAGTTCGACCGTCAAGCCGAAACGGCTCCACTCGATTCGGGGTATCTAGCCACCCCACCACGAGGGTTGCATGTGGCACAAGGCCGTAGGCTCGGCCAAAGAATGCCCGTAGAACCCGTATAAACGGGATCGGGTTAGTCAACCTCCACGAACAAGACTCTGCCCTTCGGTGGAGCCTCGTCCGGGTTCCTCTCTGCTCAGAGGCAGAGAGTTCGACCGTCAAGCCGAGAAGCTCGGTAGGCTCGGCCAAAAAATGCCCGTAGAACACGTATAAACCGGATCGGGTTGGTCAACCTCCACGAACAAGACTCTGCCCTTCGGTGGAGCCTCGTCCGGGTTCCTCTCTGCTCAGAGGCAGAGAGTTCGACTGTCAAGCCGAGCTTTTCGGCTTGATTCGGTATCTAGCCACCCCACCACGAGGGTTGCATGTGGCACAAGGCCGAGTTTAACGTGGGTTTCCCGAGCCCGTAGGCCCGGCCAAAAAATGCCCGTAGAACCCGTATAAACGGGATCGGGTTGGTCAACCTCCCCGAATGAGAGACTGCCCTTCGGTGGAGCCTCGTCCGGGTTCCTCTCTGCTCAGAGGCAGAGAGTTCGACCGTCAAGCCGAGCTTCTCGGTTTGATTCGACCCTCTCTCTTGAGAAGCGTAGTATACATATTGTTAGGAAGAGTTCATTCTGTAGTTATAGGTAAGGGACCCATGACAATCATATATGGCCGAGTGCACTTTATGATTATGAAACCCGGTATCCGATCTACCATGTTGGATTTGTCAGAGAGGTGAGTTCTTGATGCTATCAGCTTGGATGATGCGATGCCGGAACGCGATTCCTTTGGAAAGTACCATACCCCGGCTTGACTCAAGCTTCGTGGGTGAAAATTGGGTTGAGGAAACCGTTTGGAAGTCGCGATGGTTGTGCTGGCGAGGGTTAGAGTATACTGGCTTTGTTAAAAAAAAAAAAAAAAAAGAAAAAACTGATCCCAACTCAGATGCGATATAGACCACGAGTGTATAAAACACCGAATCCTTTTCAAGTTACTACCTGTTTCCGTCTGTCAATCCTGTTTTCAAAATGTTCTGCGTGTTAAATTCCCGAAGCCCTCTATTCTTATAATGTACCCCATAAATTTCTACGGTTTCTTACTGATTTTATATCAAAGTGTACTTTTAATTCCCATTTTTTTGGCAACTTTCTCGTTCCCCCCACATTCAGACCATGGTGTCTGTCGACCCATCTTCTTTACGGTATATATTAATACTAATCTTACAACCACTACTTGTAGTAGTACTACTAATACATCGTTTATATATTAATTACTAATTATTATTTTTTCTTCGAGATAAGAGTAGATAGATTCGTTTATCACCCGGTTCACACAGCTTCCGGTCTTTTGAAATGAAGCAGAGTTTTATCCTTTGTTTAGGATTGGGTTCTTCCTAAAGTCTTTTCAATCCCTTTCATTCCAAGTGACCTCTTGCGTTTTAGTGATATTATTACTTTGCCTGGGTGGGTGAATAGAGTAAAAATCCAATTTAATGTTAAAGGGCTGCATTATTTGCGGTTGATCTTGTTTCGTTCTCTCTCTCTCTCGCTCTCTCTCTCTTTATCTATCTATCTATCTATCTCAATATTTTCATATCTCTCTCTCTCTTTCTATCTGTTTTCTTATCTATCTATCTATCTATCTATATATCTATCTATATATATATATATATATATATATATATATATATATATATATATATATATATATATATATTCCAGTCTGTTCGTTTATATCTATCTATCTATATATCTATCTATCTATCTATCTATCACGTGCAATTCCTATCTATCTATCTATCTATCTATCTATATATATATATATATATATATATATATATATTCCAGTCTGTTCGTTTATATCTATCTATCTATCTATCTATCTATCTATCTATATATATATATATATATATATATATATATATATATCCCAGTCTATTCGTTTATATCTATCTATCTATCTATCTATCTATCTATCTATCTATCTATCTACTCCAGTCTGTTCGTTTATATCTATCTATCTATCTATCTATCTATCTATCTATATATATATATATATATATATATATATGCGTGCGTCTCTGTGTGTGTGACTGAATGACAAAGGGAGAACATTTTACGTAACGCTTTTCTACTTCTTCATCAGACTAAAGTCAAATACCTCATACCTAACATGGCTCTGATATATATATATATATATATATATATATATATATATATATGCATGTATATATTTTGCAAGTTAGATTAAAACCCAGCAAAGTTCCTTGTTATTTGATACTTTTTTCAATATTTCTAATATTTTGTGGGTGATTTCGTGTTGGTTTGCTAAATAAAATGTCCCATATCTAATTATTTTTGAATAAAACTACAATATAAATAATTCCGTTATTATTTACTTTTTCTTTGTATTTTTCCAAAGAAACATGGCCCAGTGCTCATTTTAGTACTTTGTATGTCCATTCTACGAAGACGTTCTTTGCAGATTGACCACTGATTCTAGATTGGATTTAATCCTGGAGATTTTCCGGGCCAGTCTATAATACTTCGATTTGCTCACTGGTAAAGCTTGTCAGAGTGTTCGCGCAGCGTTACAATTTTCGTACGCTTCCTTGGAGTGACGTCCATCGCAATGGCCGTAGGACAACTAATTGACAGTCGAGAGAATAGTGTCTGGGTGTGATAAAAATCTGATGTAATCACGGATGACGCAGTATTTTTCAAGGCCAAACATATTTCATCATACATCTTGAAAATAGATTCATATTACTGCACCCCACTGCAACTGACGTAATCTGAGGAAAAAATAGAAATCGATTACACCCTTTCACACCAGTGGGTCTAAAACTGACCGTATGATGAAAGAGACAAAACTAAAGTAGTTGTTTCGATTAATTTGAACAAGGGTGTGGCTATTTTTAAAGACGTTTGTTGCTTGTTATTTTGTCAGTTTAATTCGTATTAAATATTGCAATTTGGGAAGTTATCTTCATCAATACGAATCGAAAATTAAAAATTATTAAAAATATCGTAAATATAATTAAAAACAAAACGTAATCAGACGCACAAATGAAAAAAAGCTACCCAAATACACCCAATATATATATATATATATATATATATATATATATATATATATACATTTTTGGTTCTCAGCCGTCGAAGTGCACCGAAACGAAGTTGCATCTTTGTAGTGAGTAAAACGTTTTTGTCAATATAATAAAATTATAATAAATAATAAATAATTATCGTTCTACTATCGGTATCGAGCCTGCTTTTGGATTAATGCTGTAAACGTTAGAATTTATATATTACTTTCGTTCTCATTGCATCGGATATATATATATATATATATATATATATATATATATATATATGTTATGAAAAACTTGGTTCTAAATATGATTGAGAGAGATATTAATTTAAACCCTCCCTGAACTCTACCATGTCTCTCTCACTACCCCTATTGCACTCTCTGTTAAATTACAAAAACTTACACTACCCATCAATTTCATTTTTCGTTTCATTTTTGGAAGTGCTATCTGACGATCCGGAGTCCTTTAAAAGGGCTCTGGTGAAATAAATTATTATAATGGAACCTTAAAGTGGTGTGTTTTTCTTTAAAACACACACACACACGCACACACACACACATATATATATATATGGTGTAAGAGTCATTGACGAATCTCTTCGCAAATTCCTACCTTTCGCTGTGTACTTTTCTAATCAAATTATGGCACAAGGCCGACGACTTCCAGGAATTGCCTGTTCAAAGGTCAGAGGTGAAGTTAAGACAAATTCCGTCGAAACCGGTCTACGCTACAATTATACTGTCTGCTACGAGGGTTGCGCTTATTCTCGTCCCGACACTGTCGGTCACCTGCAGATAATGAAATGCTTTCGCACAAACGCACGCCCGCATTCACAACTGCACTTTTTACAACGTCTGCCGTCGTGTCTGTTTCTTTTTTGTAAACACATTGGTTCTGTCACTGATCGGACAAGTACGGGCAAATAGCGGTGACACAAAACAATGCACAAAATATATGAATGTGTGGCATTATCTATCTATCTATCTATATATATATATATATATATATATATATATATATGTAGACTGCGAACAAAATATGTACGAAATAAAACGCCAATCAGATAAGCGATCAGTGAGATATACTAGTAGATAAAAGTAGGCATGACTAATCTATCTATCTATCTATCTATCTATCTATCTATCTATCTATCAGTTTGTGTGTTGTATATATGTAGATAGATAGATAGATAGATAGATAGATAGAATTGAATAGACTCAGATAGAATTGAATAGAATCAGATAGATAGATAGATTGATAGATAGATAGAATTGAATAGAATCAGATAGCTAAAAAGAATTGAATAGACTCATATAGAATTGAATAGATAGATAAAATTAAATAGACAGCAAGAAAGAATTGAATAGACCCAGATAAATAGATAGAAAGACAGAAGGAAAGAATTGAATAGACTCATACACACGCAAACATAGATAGATAGATAGATAGATAGATAGAACTAAATATATTTCATTTTATCCTGCTGACTTTATCTGGACAGAACGTACCAAACGCCAAACAATTCAGACAGTCGACGTCTGGTGACATCTGAAATGCCATCTAAAAGAAGTCGTAATACCTATGTGTATTTAAAATTTCACGATTGTTGTTGGGTTGAATAACCTGAAAGTGTCTTTATACAAGTGTGAGAGCAGGGGCCTATATGAATACGGTCTGGGATCCAAAGTGGGTGGCAGCTAGAAAAAAAGTTTAAGAACCGCTGCCTTAAGTATATCCATATATCATACCTTAACGACTCTAATGGGTTGCAGAATTCGTGATAGTGACTGTTTTTATTTACTTCTTATTCAATCCTTTCTTTTAATCTCTTTTCCTATTTTTTCTCGAAAAAGAGTCGCAGAACACGTAGTTTACTTCAAAATGGCACTTTATTGGCCAGAACTTTGGTGACGCGAACTGAGCGTGCGTGTGTGTGTGTGTGTGTGAGATGTTGGACGCTGTGGGCCTGCAATCCTGTACCCCTGTAAAAAAAAAAGCAAGGATAAGAAGCTGTAGAAAATCTCCGTCGATCATTCTGTTTGTGAAGCAGCGTTGGGGCCCAAGGAATTGCCGCTAGATAACAGCAGCTCATTATTTGTTTTTTTTTTTCTTTTTTAAGAAAAGAAAACTTGCTCATTTTTATTGCGCGTGAAGAAAGTAGGACAAAAAATCCGCCATAGAGATGATAAGAATAAAATAACAGCATTTTTTCAAACTGATTCTCAAGACTTTTGGTCAGGATGATGTGTAGATATTCTCTAAATGAAAGATACCGCTCATCCCATTAAATGTGATGTCGTTGTAACCTTTTTTAAATATCAAGAAAGGAGGATATTGTAATTAGGGTGTTTTCGCAGAAGAACACAGACACGCGCATATATATATATATATATATATATATATATATATATATATATATATATATATATATATATAAAACTTCGGATAAAATTTGAAAAAATGAACTGAAAAAATGCACCCAATGTATCTATATATTTATGTATATATGTGATCATGTATTTGATTTTGCCTCTCTTTATATATATACAGGGTGTATCAAAAATACTTTTACAAATTTTGGGGTCTGTTTCTATCTATCTATCTATCTATCTATCTATCTATCTATGTCAGTGTGTTTCTTTTTTCTTTTTCTTTCTATCTATCTATCTATCTATCTATCTATCTATCTCAGTTTGTTTCTTTTTCTATCTATCTATCTATCTATGTATCTATCTCAGTTTGTTTCTTTTTCTATCTGTCTATCTATCTATCTATCTATCTATCTCAGTTTGTTTCTTTTTCTATCTATCTATCTATCTATCTATCTATCTATGTATCTATCTCAGTTTGTTTCTTTTTCTATCTGTCTATCTATCTATCTATCTATCTCAGTTTGTTTCTTTTTCTATCTGTCTATCTATCTATCTATCTATCTATCTATCTATCTATCTATCTCAGTTTGTTTCTTTTTCTATCTATCTATCTATTTATCTATCTATGCGTTATAGAGAGGAAACTCTTGACCTCATTCTTAATGGATGACAAACTTTCCTTTATATGTTAACCGATTATAACATTTAATCAATTTTGGGGAAAAGACACCATATTTTTTTAATGTGGTGCAGACTCCATGAGCTTATACACCTCAACAAAGCACCTAGCTGGTTGCAGATGATGCCACACTAGTGCTGGGCGTGTTCACGTGACATACGGTAGTTTCACTAGTTTGCTTTAACTTGTTATGGAACATTGACTGCTACGCTGAACTGATTCATTGCAATTTTCACTCGTTGATGGACTCCATGAACCTTACACAGATGGGTTATTTTAATAAGATAATGTGCCTTACCATCGAGCCGAACTTTGTGAAAAGCCCCTTGACGAATAGTATGACAACGCGTTAGCCTGAAATGAGCCCAATTCACCGTATGTATATTGTTGGGGAGACATGTTTGAATGCAAGATTACACACCTATAAATATGAGGGAGCCGGTAGACAGTTCTCGAAACGTTGGGGTTCAATATCTCTCCTGATATCTTCCAAAATCGTGGAATCGAGGTCACGTCGAGTTAATGAACTTCGCTGGGCTAGAAGGGATGCTACATGATACACACACACACACACACACACATGCACTGACACACACAAACACACATAAACACACACAGTGACAGCCTTTTACAAGCTGTAGCAATTTTCACAATGGGAGTTTCTTTTATAAGCTCCAGTGATCTATAGTTTTTAACATGTTTTAGTTTCTTTTTAGTTCCCTCTGAAGCATTCCATTTGAAAAATGTGAAAAAGAGCTATATGACGCGGGGCCGTCTAAAACAAACAAAAGCAAAATTTGAAAATCAAGTAGTATGATACAGCCTGGCGTTAGTTGATAAACCGTAAAAAACGTATACACACACACACGCACACATATTGACACCACAAGACAAAGACAAATAAAGTCTACCTAAACGAGGAAAAACAAACAAAATACAATGGGGATATTATCTTCATTGATTCATTTACAAGCATTACTGATAAAGCTTAAATAAAATCGAAGATTGTTAAATTTATAAACGTTTCTTATTTGCTCTTTATCCTATCATTCATATATATATATATATATATATATATATATATATATATATATATATATATATATATATATATATATATATATATATATATATATATTGTCGACTCTCCCGTCGAGTTCGACGTATGAGGGTCAAGCAGATCAGTCCTTAGGAGACCGACAGCCCGACACCGGCACATGAGATTTGATTATAGTGGTGAAGGTTTCGTGCAGGACCATCCACACTTTTTGAAGGGCCGAATACAGAGACCTGGTGCACTATGTCCCACAAGGTCCCCAAACGGCCCTCCGCAGGTTTTGAATTCAGAGTTGTCCTTCTCCTAGACCAGTTAGGAGGCACGGTGGAGTAATGGATAGCGGCTTGGATTGAGGAATCGGAGTTCGAATTTCAGTCGAATCCATTACATTCACTTACGTGCTAATACCCTTGGGAAAGGTGTGAATCCTCTTCTTCTCCCTCCAGCTATGGGTAAATAGCAGGACAGACTTGGTTCTATAGCCTTGGATGTCAACTGGTCTAGGATATATATATATATATATATATATATATATATATATATATATAATACTGAAAAGGTTAATGGTCAGAGATGGATAAGACAAGGAAACAGTAGTATTAAAAAGTGCTCAATAGACGAGTGAAAAATAAAAAATTTAACATGTAGAGCTTTTAAAATAAAAAAAAACAAACAATTAGGTAATCAGTCGATTACGCTACCTTAGTTTCAACCTTTCAGTATAGTCAGGCGGTGTGTACCAATTAATTCCCCAGCTCTTTATTAAAAAAAAAATAATTAACGAATGCTATATTATTTTAAAAAAAATAAGTAAACAAATTCACGACGTTTGGTATGATAGGAAGGGAGGGGGAGGATGCGAAGAAGAGGTAGAAGGAGGAGGGGGAGGAGCAGGAGCGGGGAGGAAAGAAAGAGTATTATAAATGTATCGGTGGAGGGCTAATTGATATGCAGATATTTTTTCATCCAGTCTCATATGTAATTAAGAGAAATCTTTGTATGAATGCAACGGCTCATAATCTCAGAATTTTGATTCAAATTTGTTTTTGGAGCCGGGAATGTCATTCTGTCATTCTGTCATTCTCTCATTCCGTCATTCTGTCATTCTGTCATTCTTGTCAACTTTTATTGTTGGCAGAGGTTGCATCTGCCGAGCTTCTTTCTTTTTAAAAAGAAAAATAAAGCGTTGGGAAATCCATTGATACAAACCGCCTGAAAGGTTGAATTTTTAAAAATTAACACACACACACACACACATATATATGTGTGTGTATCTGTGTGTCTGTGTATGTGTGTGTGTGTGTGTGTGTAACGATACTAAATAAGATACTTGGATTTACCTTGATAATCTACGAAATGCGCAGAGTACGAAACGCGTCGGCTAAGATAAGTTTTCGTTTTAGCTTTATTCATCTATCTATCTATCTATCTATCTATCTATCTATCTATCTATCTATATATATATATATATATATATATATATATATATATATATATATATATTTGCACGCAAATACACACACATACACATATACATTAGGTTGGTGCAAAAATAATGTCGTTTTCGCACATAGTAACATATGTGAGAAAACGACATTATTTTTGCACCAACCTAATATATATATATATATATGCACATTTGATTAAAAACAAATAAAGTTCGTCAAAGTGCTCAATATCATGGATAGAGCGTATGCAAACTTTACGCAGAGAGAGAAAGAGACAGAGAGGGGAGGGAGTGAAAGAGAGAGGGGCAATGAATTATTTACTATGCATATTGACTGAACCTAAGTAGTAATGATCTGAAAGTATACTTTGATAACCGTTACGTTAGAATCGTGTTTAGAGAGAAAAGGGGGGGGAGAATAGGGAAAGTTGTTATGTAAAGTAATGAGGGAAGGGAACTGTAAGCCTTAGAAAGAGAAATGGACGAAGGTGGGCGGAGGGCTTGTAAAATGACTTGTAAAGAGATAAAGAAAAGCAGAGTGAAAGTAAGAAGAAATTTAGAGCGAAAGACGAAGTGACAGAAAGAGAAAAGAGGAGGAGAAAGGTCAGATAAATTCCGTTTGCCAATTGTCTTTTGATGTTCGCCTCCTGCTTGAAAATGTCAACTAAAACTGAATCATAAATAGCAGCTGTTTGTGATTCGACCATTTCGCATTTTGAATCCTAATTCCTTTTTCCTCGGCAAGTAAAAAATTGGTTGGCCCAATTCAGAGAAGCGAGGGCTAACCATCAACTGCAAAAAGTCGGAAAGTATGGCCATCAGCAAGAGAAAAAAAAACCCCAAAGATGCTAGTTACGAATTGGACACAAAAATCAAGCATGTACAGAAATTCAAATATCTGGGAAGCGTTTTAACAGAGAATGTGTTGTAACCCAGAAAAAAAGTTACTGAATGAAGAATAACCAAAATGGAGATTGGAAATGAAACGGTAATCTTTATAACACCAACAAGATACAATACCCGCCAGCGGCGTGAAGTATGTAAACCACTGCTAGTGGTGGACTACTTAGACAGCATATTACGACATTCATCTGCCTCCCCACGGGGTAGGATGCGAAATTAAAAACTTCAAATTTAATTATATAATTAAATTAAAAGCATTAGCTCTGTTTCATCTTCAAGCGAATTTTAGAATAATTATGAATTATATGTGCGTTTAAAACTCAGTAAATTTAAAAATAAGTTTTTTTTAAACTTCGGTTTTTGAAACATAGTAATTCCTGTGTAGCGAAGAAACCATATTTTAAATCAGTTAATTTATAATATATATATATATATATATATATATATATATATATATATATATATATATATATATATATATATGCTGTCCCAAACATTCACACACACACGCACACATATGTGTGTGTATGTGTGCGTAAAACTCAGATATAAATAAATGTATCTGCAAAGACAACATTGATAAAAAGAAGTGACAAGATGAAAATTCTTCGAAAGGAAATTTGCCTGAGGAATCGAACCTGTATGCCATTTTTTCTTCTAGCAGGGAAACCACTTTTAAGCCAAGTCTACCTTAAGCAATTTGGCTAGGGGAAGCCTTCATGTCAAAAGATGACTCAATCCCCCGATTAAAGTAATGAGCATCTTTCGTTGGGATCGAAGGATCCCAACGTCTATATTTGTGAGCTTTATTTTCGTATTCGAATCGTAAGCAAAGTAATGTTTAATCAAATAATAGATTTGGTGGGGGGGGAATAAGATATTATTTCTAATTTCTATAAACGCTATATTTAGTGGGTACACGTGTTTACAACAAAAACGTCAATTCGTTACAAATAAAAACAAAAAACAGATGTATGAAAATAATCCTGATAAATAAGTCTATAAAGAATGAAGATTTGATTAATGAAAGAAAACTGGAGTTGATTTTTATGTTTGTCCATGAGTCATGAAACATGTTCAGGTCTCTGCTTGTTCTTTGGTACTTATTTATTAGATTGGTGCAGAAATAATGTCGTTTTCTCACATAAAACGACATTATTTCTGCACCAACCTAATGTTACCGTGTTTGTCTTTACTTCCGAGAAGGTTTTTCTTTATAGCTTATCGACCCTTTGTGGGTTATTTAAAACTAAAACACATTTTGGATTGTAAAAAATAAGTCATTTTTTTTTTATACAGAGAGAGTGTAAATATTGCCTTAAAACCTTTTGGAAACAACAAAACGATTTTTCTATAAACAAGTCCTATTATTTAGCCCATTGTCTTGGAGGTGGGAGAAGATATGGATTCATACGTTTCCCAATGGTATTTGCGCGTAAGTGAATGCAAAGAACTCAACAGGATCTCGATTCTCTGATTTTTCATTCCGAGCCGCTATCAATTATCACCCGCGCATTTATTTTAGAAAGTCATGAACCGGGAAGTATTAAGTTGGTGCAAAAATAATGACGTAATAATGTCGTTTTTTGACGTTAAAAAATACGTCAAAAAACGACATTATTACGTAATTATTTTTGCACCAACCTAATATATAGCGTTCTTTCAGAAATGGAAAAAAACCAGACGCCATGAGGGCCCATTTTAGACAAATGGTTAACAAGCTAATCACCATAGTTGCATTTCTTATTGGGAGCACGTGAATATCTAAGCGGATAATACAACAGATTATTGGCGCACCTCCCCAAATCTGGAAGACCAAAACCTAGCAGTCCATCTTTCCGATCAACACATTTTTGTTATTTATTTTTTGTTGTTTTTCTTTTTGCTGTTGTTGCTGTCATATTTTTCTACATATAATCTTTTATTTAAACTTACTGAGGTTTCGCCAATATATTGTTTCTGGCAATTCTTACAGGTTAATTCCTTCTTCAAGTTTTGTCTTTTTTTGTTTTGTATTAATTAAGCCTTTGATTGTTTTAGATGTAGTTGTAATAAATTTTATGTTGAATTTATATAAATTATTTTCAGTTGTTGTTGCGATAGAGTTAGTAGGTAGAATAATATATTTTTTGATTCATTGGGTTTCATATATATATATATATATATATATATATATATTAATCATGTCAGCACAAGCAAAGCGGAAATGCCACTAGTACGCAGGCGGTTACGGGTGGGGGTGAAAGATCGAGTATAAGGCGGATTGAGAAAGGACAAAAAAATGAATGACAGAAGATGGCGACTGACGTTGCATTTAAATTTTTGATTGTATTTATCAGGGAAGCAAGTAAATGGAAGGGAGTTCCACAGGTGGGAAGTGCGTGAAAAGAAACTGTTGGTGTAGACGTGGCGGTTGCATTTAGTTTATTCAACAGTGAACGGATGGGACCTAGATGCCAATCTAGTACCACAAATCAGAAAAGGAACCCGAGAAGAGCCATGATCCGCACACACACACACACACACACACACACACACACACACAAACACACACAGACACACACACACACACACACACACACACACACATATATATATATATATATATATATATATATATGATTATATGTAGACGTTACCATTGCCTTAAAAAAAAAAAAAAAAAAAAAAAAGACTAGAGGTAAACACTATAGCGACTCGGACTGAGGAATCGGAAAGCTAATTTCGAATTCCAGTCGAATCCATTACATTCACTTACGAGCTAATACTCTTGAGAAAGGTATGAATCCTCTTCTCCCCCCCAACTATGGGTAAATAGCAGGACAGATCGGGTTCTATAGCTTTCGATGGCAACTGGTCTACGGCAGAAAGAAATTGCAACCTACTGCTGGAAAAAAATCTACCTCGTCATTCATGTATCGAAAGATACGTGATCGCCTCAGCATGTATCACACGTGGCAATAACTGACTGACTTGAGTCATAGGTAAACATTAGTCGTCTTTATACTTGAGGCTTTGTTAAAGTTTCCACAAAGAACCTTTGTTACTATAAGTTAAATTGAGAGGTTTCGAGACGCGAGGTTTTGAGGTCCCGCAGATTTTATGATTTGAAGAATTCAAAATTCCAAAAAGAAGTTTGTGATTTGAAGATCTCAATTTTCGGTCTGAATTAAAAATTCAACCCAAATCGAAGTTTCTAGAGTTTTGGGCTCAAATCGGACTTTCGGCTCCAACCAGTCTTTTGACCGGAATTAAACTTATTGTCCGTATCACAGTTAAAGTGAGGTTTTGAAGTTCCATGGAGTGAATTGTGGAATTCGAAGTTATTTCTTCAAAATTTTTATTTCTGTTTTCTAAGCTGGACCTTTAGTTTCTTTAGCTTTGGACCAGAGACCCAATTAGTGTTTCGCAAGAGCTAGGTTAAAAGTCCGCAAGAAGTGCGACTTTTAATCTAGTCATTTAAATTAGGTTTTTACTTTGTCTCCCCACTAAGAGGAGTTGTGACACAAGATCTTTTTTAAGGTGGGGACCCCGAGCACAAGGAAAAAAATTGTCCGCAGTCCCCGCAACCGTCGGTTGCTCTGGCCTCGGTGCGAACACCGATCCATCTCTCTGGTGCAATGAAAGGACGCGGCCTCGGGCAGCTGTTCTCCAGGGATGGGCACCTCTCAGTACAATTTTCCTCGGTTGCGATTCTGACGCAGCCGCCCCTGAGAGCAATCTGCCTTAAGACAGAGACGCAACTGAGAGATGATAAATAATGTGTTACAAACCACTCAAGAGAGGGGTTTACACAAGTCATTAATCTTATAATGTAAAGAAAAACATCACTTGTCCCAGTGAACTTATGACACTGTAAGAATGTATGAATGAATGAGATGGTAAAAAAAAAAATCTAATTACTTAAACCGTAACTTCTGTTTTTTCATGATGTGTAACTCGCATCAGCTTCGACTTGCCTCATTAAATCGAACCATGACTTCACTCTACTATCTGCTATTTATAAATCTTGGCCTCCAGCCCAAAGAAAGTATCAGAAGTATACGCTTCGTTCAAAAATCCAACAGTGGATCACTACTCCACAAGCTTTGGTCCACCTGAAAAAAACTGTATGACGTTTTGACAAGAACGTAGTTTATTAGTGGATTTCGATGTGAAATTTCTCTGCATGCACTCACGTAGCAAAAGTCGTAGGACATGTTCCTGGTAGAGCAACCCTTCGAAGTTCAGCAACTCGACACAATCCATCATAATAATGTTTGGAGTAATAAAAACGTCGGCTCAAAGGTAAATCTTCAAACGTTAATATAGTGTATACTCGCATTTATTTAGAATCGGTTTAAACTTGTACTTAAAATGTTTGCTTTTAATTCCGTTTTTCTATGAGTTTTTTTTTTTTTTTAAATATCCCTAGCCTTCATCGTATAGCGATTTGGGGTAACAATTATATGAGAAACAGGTTACCTTTGCATTTAAACTAAGAGAGAAGCCTTTTAACATAGCTATCATGGTTGTGTATGCACCGAAAGAAATTGAAAAAAAATCACTGTATGCTAGACAACGCCAAGGCTCAATGCAAATCGCAGAAAATGATAATTGTCATACGATATCTGAATGCTAGAGTAGAGTAGAATAGAGATGATGCAATAGTTAACAAATTTGGACTTGGAACTCGTAATAAATCCAGAGAAAAATGGATCTAATGATGCAATGAAAACGATCAGGTAGGGAACATCGCTTAGTTTCAAGAACACCCAAGACGTTTATGGACATGGAGAAGCCCAGGGTGAGAAACGAATGACTAACGTTTTGATAATTACCACAGCTCTCTGATATATATATATATATATATATATATAAATATGTATAAAAGCTGAACAAGTTAATATACCGGGTAAAGGAAGGTAGAAAAAGGGAGATATGATGAAAAAGAGTTCCAACAATTTAAAAATATTCGGTCTGAAGAGATGAATATAACAATATTCATGAAATAAATTATAACCAAGATAGATTTTTAAGGTGTTTTCATAATTATTCATTATATATTGCTCTGTAACTTACATTGCGCTCTCATTGGTTTAAAGTCCTCCTTGGAATAATCCCTACCAATTACAAATTAGTATTATATATATATATATATATATATATATATGTGTGTGTGTGTGTGTGTGTGTATATATACTTGGTGCAACGGCAAAACTGTCCATTTGTTAGATTAAGCTTTGAACCGTTGTGTCTTGGAAATGATTAAAGATACTGATATCTCCCGGAAAGGGATATATTTGAACGAAGTAGCTAAGTGGTTTTGGCTACTATAACCAAATAGAATACGGTAGCAGTAATCGACTGGTACGCGTCGTAGTCGCAGGTAAGAAGTGTAGATCAATGGCGTAGTCCAATGGGCGTCGTTATAGACTTAGCTCTCAGACTAAGGCTCTTCTGACTCTCCTACACGTCCGTCGATATTTATGACTGACACCAGCCAATCACACTCCAGTGAGGGGGAACACAGGTGTATGCATATTTCATTATATCAGATATCTTACTGTAATTTTCCGAGGTATAATAACACTATTGGACACTACTTTGAACAATAGG
Source organism: Acanthosepion lycidas (assembly GCA_963932145.1). Classification (NCBI taxonomy): domain Eukaryota; kingdom Metazoa; phylum Mollusca; class Cephalopoda; order Sepiida; family Sepiidae; genus Acanthosepion; species Acanthosepion lycidas. Next base: position 54,377,544 of record OZ010602.1, on the reverse strand, counting down.
AATGTATTTAGTTCTCAAGTGAAATGAAGATCCCTCTTGTTGTCGTGACCCCTGATCTAGTTTTCCTATTTACTCTTCCCTCTTTTTCTTAAAAATTATTCACCGTTCTCTTGATGGTTCTTGAATGGGCTTTAAAGGGAAAAGCCAGAGTATGAATGTTCGTACTATTACTAAATGAGCTTTTTCCTCTCACCATTGCCCAGTTGAGAAGGAAGTAGAGCTGACACAAAACGATTTTAACCAGTTCTCTTTCTAGCTGAAAGTGTTTTTCATTGATTCTTAAAACGTGTCAAGATAGCTAAGCGTCTTATCTGGAAACCTGGAAAAAAGAAAATGAATTAGTTTAGTGGCTTTTTAGATATTAAACATTTTGCGGGATGGACAAGCATCCCATGTTGTTAGACGATTTGGACAATTTTGCCGTTACACCCAGTATATATTTGTCAGTATAGAAGAATACTGATTTTTTCATTTTAGAAAGGAACACATATATATATCATCGTCTACAGACAGACTGTTTTGCTGTATCAAACTCATTAGTGTGGGTAGACATCCGATAGATTCAAGTCGGGATCGAAACCCGGCAGATTTGGCATCAGTCTGAGATTCTAACTAAGGGTTCAACAAAGGATTCAGTTCGACATTCCAACCACCTGAAGAGGGCGAATAATGTAAATAATGTAAATAATGTACATATATTATTATCTCTCGAAAATATTACTGCTGATAATGAAGTACTCTCCCAACGGATTGTGTTCTCTAGGTTACTGGCGTGATTGTTTAAAAAATAAATACGCAAAAAGAGAAAGTACTTCATTATCAGCAGTTATATTTTCGATAGATAATAATATATGTACATTATTTACATTATTCGCCCTCATCAGGTGGTTGGAATGTCGAACTGAATCCTTTGTTTCGCTCACTGGGCTAGACTGTTCTAGTTCCACGTGCCATGTTTGACATTCCAACCACCTGAAGAAGGCCGGAGCGTACAACGGCCGAAACGTTGTAATAAATATGGTGACAAAGATGAGGACAATAGTCCGAATAATGTAAATAATGTACATAATACCTCATCTCAGAAATATAGACAGATAATATATATATATATATATATATATATATATATATATATATATATATATATATATATATCTGTGTGTGTGTGTGTGTTTCATTAAAAACAACAAAGTACTGTGAATAAGCTTTTTTATTTAATTTTTCTTGTGTTTGAACAAGTGTTTTCCTTTCTGGACAAACTTTGTAGAAACGCTCTAAATGTATTGTAATTCCGAGCGCTTTTTGGTTATACTTTTAGCCAATATTAAGGATGATTTTAGTTTATTTTTTTTTAACTGGATGTATGGGTTGTGTGTTTGTATCTAGAGTTATAGAGATATTTTAATTTCCGAACACTGTCAGCACATTGTGGCCGTGTTCGTAGTTAATATTATTGAGTGTTGGCTTTTTTTTTTATTATTTAGGCATGCAATATTTTTAATGTTTTTAGTGGTTATTACGCTTGTATTTTCTACTAGTATGTTTCGGATGGAGTTTGGTAGGTTTGCGTGTTGAAATGAGTTCTTATGGAGCTGTGGTCGGATAGGTGTAACGATAAACAAAACATCCCTAAACATGAGATACAAACACACTGCCGAAAGCGCTCGAAATTAGAGAACATTTGGACAGTTTCTATACTGCCTGTGTTTAGAAAAAAAAAATACTTATTCTAACAAAAAAATTAAATAAAAACACTTATTGACAGTACATATATATATATATATATATATATATATATATATATATATATATATATATATATATTCATGAATCATTCATACAAAAAAACAAATATAGAGGTTAATGATTTAAATGGCGAGAATACATCTTCGAAAATAATATGAATAAGATATACCAACCCCGAACCTGTATATGAATGATATGATCCCTGTTTATAAATTCTAGTTGCATAAGGTCTTTATATATACACACACATATATATATATATATATATATATATATATATATAAACACCTATATATAAGCGTTTATATATATATATATATATATATATATATATATATATATATATATATAAACGTTTGTATATAGGCGTTCCTTTCTAAAATAATAACATTCAGTATTCTTCTATGCTGACAAGTCTCGTGGGTAAAGTCTAATGAGTGCTCATATACAAAAATCACCCCCCCCATTTTCCCATTTTTGAGGAGAAGACAGCCGAAGTCACCACAGAAGGTAACGAATCCTCACTATACGAGAAGATAACCAACCGTAGCACTAAAGTCGAGGACAGTGAATTAAGGTCATTGGTGTCATTTACTAAAGTTTGAGTGAAGGCCAACAAGAAAGCTAAACTTTGAGCATCGCCTCACCTTGAAACGGAAATACAATCACTCAGATAGAAATCTACAGCGCGAAATATCTATTCTGTTCCTGACAGTTTATATGACCAAGTAAAATATTATGAAAATAAACTCTTAAAAATGAGAAACATTATTATTTTTTTTTTTTTTTTTACATTAGTTTCCTTTGGCATGATGACAAAAGCGTCAAAGTAGGGAAGGAAAAGTCGTCCTCTTTGTTTACCTAAATTGATTGGCAATTTCTTAAAGGATTTTCTTAAAGAAATTCGAGTAGATGTTCACTTTGGTTAAAAGCAATTGAGACAGGCTGGTGATAATGTAATTTGACGTCTCATTGTTGTCTCAAATCGAGAATTGTTGTTGCTTTCGGTGGTATCAATCAGTACCAAATCTTTAAAGCTACCTTAATGAATCAATATATATATATATATATATATATATATATATATATATATATATATGATCAAATATATATATATATGATCATAATTATATAGGATCATATATATATATATATATATATATATATATATATATATATATATATATATATATATTTAAGTTGTGAAGAACTTGGTAATCCGTATGGGTAATCCCAAGGAGGATGAAATCCTGAGAGCTCAATGTAAATCTAGAGCTAATATTAAAAAAAAAAACAGACCACTTTAAGGTACGATTAGAATAATTTATTTCACCAGAGTCATTTTAAAAGAACGCCGGATCATCAGATAGCACTTTCAACAACGAAATGAAACGAGAAAAAAAAAATAAAATAAATTATTATAATGGTAGTTAAAGTGGTCTGTTTTTCTTTTTAAATATATATATATATATATATATATATATATATATATATATATATATATATATATATATATATATATAAAAGAAAAACAGATATATAAATATATCCTTCTCTTTATCCTATTTCCCAAACACTCCTCTTTACTCTTACTCTCACTCTCTGTAATCCCTTGCATGCTTGTGGCACTCCCGCCTTGCTTGGGGTGAATAGCGTAAAAAAAAAACAGGTTGCAAATCATTATAATACTGATCATATTTCACGAACTGGTTTGGATTGTTGAGTTTTAGATACCTGTATTTTTGTACTAGTCTAGGACTAATATTTCAAAGTTCCATGCACGATGTATGTGTTGTTCCTCACAATTTTCTTTTTCTTTTTCTCTTGATTTACGTTGGTATTGTTCAGTTGTCATTTCGCGTAACAAGTAAAACAAGATTTGTAAATATATATATATATATATATATATATATATATATATGAATTCACAAACAATCATGTGTGACGTTCATTGGTGAAAAAATTAAGAACAACATTGTCTGAAACTTTTTTTCATCACTTTATTGATAAAAAGCCACTTAACATATTCAGGGTGAGTGCAAATAACAAAGACATAATTTTGGGAAGGTTTCTGCTTCGAAGATTAAAACATATTTTTAAAAAAAATACAATGGCAATAATCATTAGTTATTGAATTATCATTACGAGGGGAGCTGAAAAGTTGTTGGTCCGAAACGCTTCCCAAAATCAGATTAAATGACAAAACATAAGATTTTTTTAAAGGATTCCTGCTTAGGAAGTTCGAATCAAGAACTTTTCAGTATTTACTCGTATAATAACAATCCCTGTTGTAGTTGGAGCCCTCGGATTGGTTGGAAAAGATTCCAGTAAACTCATTGAAGGGATTCCTGGAAGCCCATGCCTTAAAGAAATACAAAAAAATATTTTCACGAGTACAGCCCACACCTTACGTAGCGCTGTAAAATATATATATATATATATACATGTGTGTGTGTGTGTGCTTTTTGTTTTTAATTGGTCAGTGGTAAGTGTCATGATGCCATTTCAAACCTTAGGTCTCTGGGCGGGACCCGGAAAGAAATGTGTAAACACCAGAAATCAAAGGAAATAAAAGATTCCAGTAAACTCATTGAAGGGATTCCTGGAAGCCCATGCGTTAAAGAAATACATAAGAATTGTTCTCACGAGTATAATCCACATCTTACGAAGGGCTGTAAAATATGTGTGTGTGTGTGCGTGCGTGTGCGTGTGTGAGCGTGTGTGTTTGTTTTGTTTTTAATTGGTCAGCGGAAAATGTCATGATGCCATTTCTAACCTTATGTCGCTGGGCTTGACCCGGAAAGAAATGTGTACACACCAGAAATAAAAGGAAATAAAATAATAATAATAATAATAATAATAATAATAATAATAATAATAATAATAATGTGTAAAGGAAGCCAACAAAATTAATAGGGAAATTCAAGTGGGTGAACAAGTGCAAGTAACCCACAGTGCACCTACTGCAGCGCGAAAGAGCCTAAAAAGAAAGCAAAAGCAAATGCAATTAACCAAGTGCGGAAACGATAACAAGCTAAGCTTTTCCATGGTCAGTACTCTGTCCGTAACAAATAAGCTGATGTAGACAAACCCCCTATATTTAAGTGGTTACGTAGTGCGGGGATAAACGCTGAAGTCGAACGTTTTATTCTTGCTGCACAGGACTAATGCATACTAATTTGAAATTGCCAAGCACACATACTGAAAAATTGTGTTATCACGAAATGCAGATTCTTTGATAAATCTGCAGAAACAATTGATCACCTTGTATCAGGTTGCACGGTGTTAGCACCCACTGAATATAAAACTCAGCATGATAGAATGGGTAAATATCTGCACTCGAAAATATGCAACTTTTACGGGAAGGAAACTGCAAGAAACTAGTGTGAACGTCATTCAAATCCGGTTACAGAGATAGAAATGGTAACAATTTTATGGAACTTTTATAATACACACAGAACAATCAATTCTGATCGCCCAGATATCGTGATCAATGAACACAAAAACAGAATGTGTTTACTTATTAATATGGTTGTCCCTGAAGATTGTAATGTATCTTTGAAGATCTTCAAAATCTATGAATATACAAGGATCTTGGGAATCTCAGAATTGTGGCACGAGAGGACCCAGTTGTAATAGGAACACTCGGATTGATAGGAAAAGGTTTCGATAGACACGTTGAAGGGACTCCTGGTAGCCAGTGCTTTAAATAAATACAAAAATTGTACTCACATGTACAACTCATACATTACGAAGAGCTTTGTGTGTGTGTGTGAATATACCCACAGACATAACAAGGTAGAATATATACAAGAAGCACAAAATCGAAACCACTGAGAGATGGTATGAGCACCAACCAGAGGGATACTCAAAATAACGATGTAACTATCCTCTGGGATATTCCAATTCAAACTGACAGGGAAATAAATGCCAACAGACCTGAGATTCTCATAAAAGACAAGAAAATCAGGAAGCGTATAAGTAATTGACATAGCGGTACAATCTGAGAGAAACACCTCATAGAAATTATCGAGAAATTATCCAAATACAAGGACCTGGAGATCGAGATAAACAGGATGTGGGGAATGAAGACTGAGACTGTACCAATAGTAATCGGAACACTGGGCCTCGTGACGAAATGAATGGACAATTTTATTAATAATATCCTAGGTAACATCAACATACAATTTGCTCAAAAGATCGCCCTAATAGGAACATTCCATATACTAAGAAAAATGCTATCAATTAAATGACAATTCTCCTATAGGACCATGGGCCATGGATTGGACCCGGCTCTACATGATACAAAGCAGAAAACATAATATACACATATGACACATAATAACTAGAGACCCGTAAAAATTTCACGGTTTTCCTATCAGAATTTTCTGATGAATCTTAATTCTTAAGTTAATGATTGAATAAGCTCATGGGGAGTTCTAAGACAATAAAATATACGTAGAAATTCCCTGCCGCATCTTTAAATATTTGAGCATGAAAATATATCGATAACTATACGTGAGTAGATTTGAAAAGATTTGAAATTGACAACTATTTCCATTTCAATGAAACAGACGTTAAACAAATCGCCGCTTCTATTTTCCCTTTTTTCTTTCTTTCTTTCTTTCTTTACTTCTATCTTTCTTTCTTTCATTTTCTCAATGAAGCCAAGTAACGTCTCTGATATGCCTTTTTCGTCTTTCCAAGCGACCAAAACAGAATGTATCATTGTTTATGATGTATTGGTAGGGCATAACGTACGTACGCGCTAAGAAAAAGACAAACAGAATTCTAATAAGAAAATAATAACAAAAGCAGTAACAAATATAAATCAATATAAAACGCAACGAATATTCACACACGAAAGAGTGCTGAAAAGTTCTTGGTCTGGCCAATGAGAGGCTTTAAAAAAATATGCACTTTAGCGATTTGGTTGTATTTTTTCAAGTGGCTTGAGCTTAGAATTATTCACACACACACACACACACACACACACACACACATATATATATATATATATATATATATATATATATATATATATATACTCGAATCCATTACATTCACTTACGTGCTAATACCCTTGGGAAAGGTGTGAATCCTCTTCTTCTCCCTCTAGCTATGGGTAAATAGCAGGACAGGTTGGGTTCTATAGCCTTGGATGGCAACTGGTCTAGGAGAAGGACAACTCTGAATTCAAATCTTGCGGAGGGTCGTTTGGGGACCTTGTGGCATGTAGTGCACCAGGTCTCTGTATTTGGCCCTTCAAAAAGTGTGGTTGGTCCTGCGCGAAACCTTCACCACTATAATCAAATCATATGTGCTGGTGTTTGGGCTGTTGATTCCTAGGAACTGAGCTGCTTGACCCTCATACGTCGAATTCGACGGGAGAGTCGAGTATATATATATATATATATATATATATATATATATATATATATATATATATATATATATATATATATATATATATTAATGAGAAGAGAGAAGCCGCAAACATCTTTGGTTATAATGTGGATTTTTAAAATATATATCTTATTTTTCATATTTTTGTTACACGTGTTTCGGGTCTTGCGAGCTTCATCAAGCGAAGAGAAGTTATTTCCATATTATTTAAAGGAATTCATTTTTTCTTATGTTTAGCCATCGTCTTTTGTGCGTAGTAGTGATTCAATTGCATTACTAACAGAGACAAAATACAATGGTTACACA
>OZ010602.1:54345086-54367586 GCA_963932145.1 Acanthosepion lycidas | reverse complement strand
TATTGCTGGTATTTTTACTATAAAATGTAATTTTACACAATTTTACACAGAGTTTTGTTTTTGCTTGGGATATACTATTTGCCTACAGCTGGGACCCTCGAGTCAAGGTTTACCTGGGAACAACAGAAATTAAGAGGTTGTTTCACGCACGTAAAAACATCCACTCTACCGATCAGAGGCCTTGCTGCCAAATATGTAGATGTAGTTTATCGTCATACACAGGACTGTCTAGTAGTATACTTCAATTCATAAAGTCCATGTACCATAGAGGAAAGTTCGTCAAAAAATATACAAAAGATACAGAGAAGCTACGTTACGGCAGTGAGAAAGTAACTGAACCCGAGATGGCAGGTCAGGACCAATAATATTGCAGATTCTTCTTTGTATTTTTATCAAGAATCTCTACATGGCAGAAGCAGCAGGTCATATGTGGCAGCAATATTCAGTGTATGGGCGAATGGCAGACATATAAATATGTAAGATGGATCCATGTCCACTTTTCTATGAATGTTTTCATTGTATATCAACATGTGGTATCAATTGTAACTGAAAGAGGTTATCACTTGTAATGGCTAACGAAGTGAATTCAACACGTGGAGGATTATATATGTATATATACATATATATATATATATATATATATATATAGTGTAACCCGGATATAAGAGAGTTGTCGGGACCGGAGAAGAAGTCTTTTATATTCGGGTTTCTTTATATCCGGGTTTGGTCTACTTTGTTTAGGTAAGTATGGCTCTAATTTGGGGCCAGAGAAAATCTATCTTATATCCGGGTTTCTCTTATATCCGAGTTTCTCTTATATCCGAGTTTCTCTTATATCAGGGACTCTTATATCCCGGTTACACTGTATATATATATATATAGAATAACATAATTCATAAAAGACAAAATTCTATTTATTTGTATGCAGATAAGCATAATTAAGAAGAGTGGAAAGATCATGTGATCAGCTGTAAATAGTGTGTGTGCGTGTCACGTGGTTTAGTTGAAATTACAAAGTTGGTTTACTCAGGGAAAGAAATCACCACGAATACGAATGCCCTCTTGACGTGGTAACATACTGTGGGTGAAAGAGCAAAAAAAAAAAAAAATGTCAAAGTGTAAGTCCCTTATTACATAATGATACAACTTATTAACCCGCCACCTAGCGGACATTAAGGGAAGTCCCCTGGCAGACAAGGCGGAATATTTTTTTTTTTTTTTTTTGTTTTGCTTTGTTTTTCTATAGATTTCCATAGAATCAATTTGTCTAGCTTGCTCACCACCATTTCTTGTCGTAGCCAGATTGTGAGCAACAACCCGAAGAGAACCTCTGTCTTTCGGGTCAAGTTCTTGCCGCTTTCGGCTGTAGACCTTTTGTGATAAAAAACAACAGCAATAATATGAATGAAATTCTCAGAGTTTAAAATGAATACTTCTTCATATTAGATTTCAGACAAGATTGTAAATTTCAAAAGTTGCTGAAAAGGCAAAATGTTTACACACGTGCGCACACACATACAATATATATATATATATATATATATATATATATATATATATATATATATATATATATATATACACGCGTACACACATACAAATATGTATATATATATATATATATATATATATATATATATATATATATATATACATACAAATATAGATAACTAGACTCGTTTCGAAAAACCCTCGAATTTTTGATTTGCAAATAATCAAATCAATCTCGAGGCAAAAAAAGTTTAAAAAAAAGAAAGAGCCACAAACATGAACTACTGCCGAAAAAAATCGCACAGATGCAGGTCTGAAGCCCAAAGAAAAAACCCCGATACGAGTAAACAACTAACAAAAGAGCTCAATACAACCGTAGAGCAGACCTAGATACACCTAGTGAGCCAGACAAACCTAGGTAGGTTTGTCTGGCTCACTAGGTGTATCTATCTATCTATCTATCTATCTATCTATATATATATATATATGTATATATATACACATATATATTAGGTTTGTGCAAAAATAATGACGTAATAATGTCGTTTTTTGACGCATTTTTTAACGTCAAAAAACGACATTAGTTTTTCACCAACCTAACATATTAATCTGGTAACAGATATGAGCAAATGGAGATAAAACTGATATCAATTGTTTGACCTAAATTTTTAAACGATAAATAATCCTTTGAATCACAGATGACAGATCAAACCATTCGTAATTTGAGTTATCTCTATAAAAAAACATCCTTGTTTTGTCATCCCCACAACGGTCAATGTTGTTTTTTTTTTATTTTTCATATAATCAAAGCTGTGCAGATTTTCTAACTGATAATAGCTGTTTAATTAATTATTATTATGGCTATAACTACCTTAATTTCTCATAACACAAGACATGCCGCCCGTGTGTTGTGAATGTTGGCAATGGCCTTTAAGTCAGCGGCGAGTAAGCAGTTGAATATTAAAATTAGTTCCAGTTTTTTCAAAGTTGAGGTGGGGGATGATGTTTTGTGGGTAGTCCCCCAATTGCGACTGGCCTATAAAATTTTAAAAGAAAGCAGGGAAGTTTCAGCCAATTTTCCAAATTGAGAGGGTCTGCTTACGATTGAAAATCATTACTCAAAAAAGAGAATGGCTCGTGTGGAAATTACTTAACACAATGAGCAACACACACTATGTTTCCAAAGCTAAATGAAGAATCTGTTGTGTCAAGAAACCTGCTTACTTGTTTTCAAAATAAGCATCCAACTTCTTGCAAGAGGACACTGACCATTGCATCAGGAGGAAACACGTAACTGCTTCAATTCGGAGGCTGGGGGCATAGTTCGCTAACCTACAAAATTGGAGAGTTTTCCCGGATCATTTAACATAACGTTGAGATTACGATAACATATGTTTTTTTTTTTTAAATTAAGATGCAATAAAATAAGCCAACCAATCTCAATTATGTTATGCGGTGGAGAAAATTAGTTTTACTATTTAGTCTAGAAACATGTGTCTTTTTTAATATTATACTAAGCGCGATCAACCACGAAGACTCCAACGGTGGAACAAGCAGATGACGATTGCAATAGATCCCAACGTTATGAACTAGCGGATGAAGAGGGCTACGCATGACGGACATGCTACAGAAGGCGCCACTCGAAATTATAACAGAGTCAGCGGCGGATTTTGCATGTCTCATTTCCTATGCGCCGCAGAGAAACGTCATGAAATCAGATGTGTAGGTCACTTCTTGGTAAGTTTATGTCCACCTTAAACAAATTCACGCCATGGGCACTTTCTTCTGCTCTGATTTTCTTTCTTGGTGAAACTTGGAACTTCTAGTCCTGAACCTGCTCGTTGGCGGCGAATTTAGTCATCAATACCATCATCATAAAGAAGAAATTAAATTCTTGGATATGAGATAATGTCGATATAATGTTGCCTCTCTATGTCTTTTCTATAAACACTTTCATGGCAATTGTTCGGATGAGCTCTTTGTTATAGTACCGAGTTTTTAAAATTTAAGCGCAGTACTAGACTGTCGTCGAGATCTCATCAATTTACAGTTGAGGTGGCTAGATGTAGCTGTAAATTCTATGTTAACAGTTTCTCCATTCGCACTTCTTGCTTGTGGAACTCCCTTCCGGCTCCATGCTTTCCAGCCAACTTTAATCTGCAAAAAATGTCAATCGCCATCTACTGTCCTCCTGATTACTCTCTTCTCTTTCTGCTCATCATTATTATTTCTGTTCCTAATTCTTTCACACCGTATAACCCCTTGTATTTTAGTGGCAATACTGCCTTGCTTAAGTTGATACCGATTATATATATACTAGCAGCATGGCCCGGCGTTGCCCGTGCTTGATTCAAAAATAGTACGACTCATACAGCAATCTCTATCACTTGATTTAAAATATTTTTGCCCTTCCTTGCCTTTAAAGAAATGCCCTTTGCCGTGCTGATGTTGCGTCATGCCTTACTTCTTGCCTATCTCACACTGCGAATTTTTTCTAATCTCTATACTAAACATTAGATCTGTTACGAAAAAAAAAACTAAACAAAATGAACACAAAATGATCAGCTTTAAAAAAGGACTCGTAACTGGAAAAACCGAATGAAAAAAGAATGTTAACAACAAATACTTTTTCAGACCTAACCCAGTTCTGCGGAATCAGAATCAACGTTGAGTTTAAGGAAGCGAATGAGTCAATTGGAGTAAAGTGCCATGCAGATTTAAATTTTTCCTACTTGTGACGAATGCAACTATCGATTTTTATTAGCATGCTAGTTAACATTCGTGTCAGTCAGCTGTTGCCTCTGACGCTGGCCAATAGAATCTTCCTGCCTATTCGTGGCAGCCAGCTATAGGCTCTCACTCTGGCCAGTAGAAAATGGCCGCAAACTACATGAAAACTGCCGTGGAAGCATGAAAAAAATCAATTATTTCCACTATCGATGGGAGTTGGGAAATGCAAAGTCGGTCTTGGGCTTTCCGCTAACTTGGAGCATGTGCATTTAAATTTTGGTGCAAATCCGTCGAAAATTGCGGCCGTGCATTCGTTACACACACACACACACACACACATACATACATCCTGCCTTTTATATATATATATATATATATATATATATATATATATATATATATATATATATGATTTATTGATTCGTTTTCTACGGTTTATCAGGTTATTTAAAGCCAAAAAATATTTTTAGATTCTAAATAATTTTTTAGATAATAATGGGTTTAGTCATACAATCTTACTAACTAACCTATGGCTGGGGGAAAGAAGATGTGGATTTACACCTTTCCCAAGGTTATTTGCACGTAAGTGAATATAACAAACCCAAAGGGAATTGAAACTTGGCTCTTCGATTAACAATTTCGAGCCATTATCCATTACACCACAACGCAACTGGGGATGCAACTAGTTTAAGTGAAAGCAAACTATAGTAAAAACTTTGAAAGGACAACCGGAGACAACTCCACTATTTTTCCGAAGAATATATTGCAGTTAACAGATAACGAGTAAAAATCTGTGGAGAGTAATGCCTGCCAACGTCCAATAGGGATATGTTTTATTGATGCCAAATAACTGGTAATACGAGATATGATTATTCATTACTCATTGGAATAACTATTTTATTCCCTCTGAGATTTCGCCAGTTAAGCCAGTCTGTGATACGTGGACCTTACATTCTTCGAATGTGATGTGTGAAAGACCGCCTAACTCAAATTTTTTTTTCCCACGCGCACGTACATATTAGATGCCGTTGAGTCTATCAAGGTCATCATTAACAAAGAGCGGTTCGCGGTTCTGCAATCCCGGCTGGAGTCATCTCTGTTTAACTCTTCACCTTTTTTTTTTACGGTCTGGTGTGAAATTGCGCCAATCGCACAATTTCATTTTAAGAAAAAGAAGGAGACTAGAAATGTTTTATGTAATATGATGTATCTTAAAGTGAACTGTCCAAATTTAAGCAAAACTGATATTGCTATGTCTATGTATTTTCGTACCTCAACTATCTGTTGGGATTTAAGAAGTCGTAATGTAGCACTGCAAATTGTTTTCAAATGGAAATAATTCATATAAAATGAGGCGTGTGAATAAAGAAATATTTTCAGTGTGAAAATCTGTTAGAAAAGAGGATTTAATGTAATCCTGACGTCAACATAACCACAAAATACATGCTTAATTCTAAATTAAAGTATTCAACTGTTTCACGATATTATCAACGTTAAGTTTTACGTGTATTCTTTAAGCGCACACACACGCGCGCACACACACACGCGCGCATACACACACACACATACGCAAACACACACACAGACACACACACACGCTTGACCGCTTGGAAACATCAGGTGCTGGATGTGCGGGTTGTGTAAATGATAACGGCTGGAAATTGGAAATCGGAGAGCCGAGTTCCAATTCCAGTCGGGTTCGTTATAGTTACTAACGCGCTAATACCCTTGGGTAATGGCAGGAATGTACCTCTTCTCCCCCCACCTATGGGTTAGTTAGTAGGGCTTGTATTGCTAAATCATTATTATTCCCCACCCCCACCACCACAAAGTGTTTACTGTCTAAAAATTTTCTGGGTTTAAACAACTTGCAAAAGGTTGATAAACCGTAAAAAAAATGCAATCAATCACCGCTACCCCACTTATACATCGGTATGGTGATAGCCAAACTTATTGGTACGGTTCAATAAAACGTAGTTTTTGTGGGTATAGTTAAATTTTAACGTGATAAATAAAAAGGAAAAAAAAAACAATATTTTGATATATTTGTTCCTAATGCACTGAATCTAACAAAAAGTTTTGAAAATGAATAAACAGCAAAGATTAAGTGCACGAGAACAAATGTTCTTTGATGCAAAGTTCTAATCCGTCAATGAAGTGGTAGCAATTTAATGGATATAAGCATCTAAACATTATCATAGCAGCCTGCTGAATTTCATTTCATACATTAGTATGAGAAAGGACATTTAAGTGACCTTAAACGTAACATGCTCGCTAGTGTCAGAAAGGTGGTGGTTCTGGGTATTTCAAAAACTGCTTATCTACAAGTATTTTTTTACGGACAGCCATCTCTAGAGTTTTAAAGTGTATGGTCAGAAAGAGAAAAATTCCAGTGAGTGGCAATTCTGTGGGCGGAAATTCTTTGTTGAAAGAAGGTGAGAAATAGTCTGACTGGTTCTGGATGATAAAAACGCAACAGTAGCTCGAATAACCATTCTTTAAAACGGATGTATTCAGAATGGCATCTAGGAAGGCGAAACACGTCGAATCTTGTGGCAGAAGACCACGTCGGGTACCACTCCTATGATATGATTCTCAGATGACAATTTGTCAAAGATGACTAAAATATGGACAATAGAAAATTGTAAAAAGACTTTGCCTGGTCTGATAAGTGTCAATTTCTGCTGCTATATATGAATGAAAGGCCTGAATTTGGTGTAAACAGCATGAAATTATAGATCACACTGCCTTGTATCAATGATTCTGTTTGTGGGTATAATGGCATGGGGGATATTTTCTAAGCATACATTGGGTTTTTGATATTAATAATAGACTGTCTGAAAGCTGCGGCCTACCTGGCTGACCACGTGTCTCACATTGTGACTACCGTCTGCCCGTCTTCTGGGGGTCACTTCCAACAGGACAAAACATCGTGTCAAAAATCAAAAATAGAGGCAGATTGCAGCTGTTCTCGAAACAATTCTTCTCGCCAGAATCCAAAGAAAAGTATGTGATATTAACGGCCCTGACCTGGCATCACGTCTTCGGTCAATTTCCCACCGCCGTGACATGGTTTCCCGCTTCGTCTTTCTATAAATATTTTCTTGGCTATAGTTCTGAGAAGCTTTCCTTTTTGGTACATCGAACACATAAAGTTAAGCCTACTACTAGATTGGTAACTAGGTCTTGTTTTACTGTTTAATTGCCTAGACATAAGCGTAAGTTCTATTCTAATACTTTATTTTCTCACACTTCTCGGCTGTGTAACTCTCTTCCGGTTTCTTGCTTCCCTGTCAAATTATAGTCTTTAAAAATATAAATGCAACGTCAATCGCCCTCTCCTGTATTCATGAATGTCTGTTCTTTTATTGTCCTTTCTCTTCACTCGTCTTCTAATTTTATTTCACTCTCAGTAAATCCTTGCGTCCTAGTGGTATTATCGCCTTGCTTGGGGTGAAATGATTGAGATAGAAACTGGCATATTAGTTCATGGAACACAGCAATAAGGGTTTGTTTTTTTTTTATGTCAAAATGATTTTCACAAAGAACAGATGACAATCTCATAGAGCACATTTAGGACGTGGTGGAAACAGGTTCGAATCGTGGATATGAAGTCAATAAATCTAGAAGAATTGATTAATGCTATAATAACAGTATAGACCCAATTCTCAATATTTTAGAATACCTTTGGGACGTGGGGGAAAAGGAAATTCGAATCCTACATGTACATTCAATTATTCTAGAAGAATTGATTAATGCTATAATAACAGCATGGACCCAATTCTCAATTTTTCAGAGCACCTTTGGGACGTGGTGGAGAGGAGAAATCGAACTCAGGATGCGCAGACAATCAATCTAGAAGAATTGATTAATGCTATAATAACAGTATGGACCCAATTCTCAATATTTTAGAGTACCTTTGGCACGTGGAGGAAAGAGAAATTCGAATCCTACATGTACAGTCAATCAATCTAGAAGAATTGATTAATGCTATAATAACAGCATAGACCCAATTCTCAATATTTTAGAGTATCTTTGGGACGTGAAGGAAAGGGAGATTCGAATCCTGCATGTACAGTCAATTATTCTAGACGAATTGATTAAGGCTATAACAGCATGGACCCAATTCTCAATATTTCAGAGTACCTTTGGGACGTGGAGGAAAGGGAGATTCGAATCTTGAATGTACAGTCTATTAATCTAGAAGAAGTGATTAATTCTATAATAACAGTGTGGACCCAATTCTCAATATTTCAGAGCACCTTTAGGACGTGGTGGAAAGGGTAATTCGAACTCAGGATGTGCAGACCATCAATCTAGAAGAATTGATTAATGCTATAATAACAGCATGGACCCAATTTTCAATATTTTAGATTACTTTTGGGACTTGGAGGAAAGGGAGGTTCGAATCCTGTATGTACAGTCAATCAATCTAGAAGAATTGATTAAAGCTATAATAACAGGATTAGCCAATTCTCAATATTGTAGAATATCTTTGGGACGTGGAGGAAAGGGAGATTCGAATCCTGCATGTACAGTCTATTAATCTAGAAGAATTGATTAATGCTATAATAACAGCATGGACCCAATTCTCAATATTTTAGAGTATCTTTGGGACGTGAAGGAAAGGGAGATTCGAATCCTGCATGTACAGTCTATTAATCTAGAAGAATTGATTAATGCTATAATAACAGCATGGACCCAATTCTCAATATTTTAGAGTATCTTTGGGATGTGGTGGAAAGGGGAATTCGAACTCATGATGTGCAGACAATCAATCTAGAAGAATTGATAAATGCTATAATAAGAGCATGGATCCAGATTTCGAAAGTGTGCTTCCAGGACATTTTCGAATCCATGCCAAGAATTGAGGCGGCTCCAAAGACAAAAAGATGTCCATCTCGGGACTGGAAGGGAATAGCTAATAATATAAGCGCTGAATGTATCTAGACTTGTTATTATTACATCTTTAAGTGTCCCTTGTCTTAATGAATGAATGTGCAACGTCGAGTAACACTTGTACCTGCACGTCCTAATGCTTTTACCAGTGCGTGGGCTGCAGGTAAGTTTGTGTCGAAATTAGCATGTATTCAAATCATAGATACACTCCCATTTTATTTCACCATCTCCTACCCTCTTCACGTCTCGTTTGGTGGGTGGGTACCTTACCGCTGTTGATTTGACCAATGGTTCATCATTCTTTCTTTCTTTCTTTCTTTCTTTTTTTCTTTCCAGTTTTTTTCTTTCTCCTCTTTTCTCTCTACCCCCTCAGCTCAAATCCATTTAAGGATCTTTACTCTTTTTTTGTTTGTTTTTTTTCTTTCTTCCGTTTGATTTCTTTACTTTTTCTTCCTTTTCTTTCTTTCTTTCTTTCTTTCTTTCTTTCTTTCTTTCTTTCTTTCTCACTTTCTTTCTTTCTTTCTTTCTTTCTTTCTCACTTTCTTTCTTTCTTTCTTTCCATTTCATTTATGCATTTTTCTTGTTTTCTTTCTTTTTTCTTTCTTTCTTTCTTTCTTTCCATTTGATTTATCTACATTTCTTCCTTATGTTTTCTTTCTTTCTTTCTTTTTCTTTCTTTCTTTTTTCTTTCTTTCTTTTCATTTGATTTATTTACTTTTCTTCTTCATTTTTCTTCTTTCTTTTCATCTAATTTCTTCCGTCCTTTCTTTTCTCTTCTTTTACCAGCTCTTTTCAATCCCTGACCTTTCACCTAAAATTCAGCAGTTGCCTTTTCGTTTTTCTCTTCTCTCTCTCTTTTTTTTTTTTCGTTCTTATCTCGACCTTCCTCCTCCCCCCTCTATATTCTCTTTCACCTTTTTTTTTCCTGACAATTAGTCTATTGCTTCAACCCAACAGGTTCACCTGATGATTTCCCAACGTCTTCCTTGAATATTTCTGAGTAATCTGTTTCGTTTATCGTTGCAACACGGATTGTTAACTCGGGACGACTTTTGGACAGGCTGGCTATGCGTTTTGTGAGCGTCCTTACAGCTAGCCGAGAAACGATCCTTTTTACGTCTTTGCGACGTTCGTTTACCTTTTAATCACCACCATTAACATTAACCACGGAACATACCGACTGAAGAAAACAAACAAAAAAAAAAGGCTAGTTATTTATTATTTATTATATTCATTTCTGTGTATTATACGCCATTTAAAGTCGAATTATAGATGAAATTGAAACGTTTTCTGTTTAAAAAAAGAAAAAAAGAAAAAAAAAACAAACAATATACCAAGCATTTCTTCACAAATTAGAAAGTCGCGTGGAAGGTGGGGGGTGTATATCAATATTTAAAAATATGGCTACTAAGTCATACAGAGATTTATTAAGCCTAGCTTAGATGTGGCGCAAGGCCAAAAATCTGGAGCACTTAGTGAGAGCCAAACTCTCTACTCAGTCTTTATTGATATTGCGTGAACAAGATTCCTAACCATTGTACCGTAAAATTTTTTTTTTAGATCAATTATCGCACTGCAAACATTTTTTAAAATGTTAAATACACATTTTTTTCTGTTCCTTTTTTACTTATTTTCTGAAATGAAACCTATAGACATTTTTCCAAATATAAGAAAAGTTATATAAAAGTTTTAGATGCTATTGTTTTTTTTGTTTTTTTTTTTTAAAAAAAAAGGAAATTAATTTATATGATTTATTATGAAAAAAGTGGTTAATGATCTGTCAGCCCTTTAATTAAAGACAGGAACTTGTGGAGAGCCATCATCGCCAACATTCTGAAGTGGCCTGCCACATAGAAGAAGAAGAAGAATGTTTTTAGACAAATAATACAGCTCAGATCGAAATCATTTCAAAGATCCAGGCCAAAAAAGACAAAATTATTATTCTGTTTAATTTTCAAGCTCAGCAAAAATTGGATTGATAGGAGTGAAGTTACTCCAGACTTGTCTAATTTTAATTTTAATATATTATAACCCTGTTTTCGTTTTTCAAACAACATATTGAAAGAAAAAAAAACAGTTTGTTACTTTTTATCAGTAACATTGACATTACGATATTAAAATCCTAGCTAAAATCAAATTTGAGGAACGTTAATTTTTAACTAGCTGTTCATATATACCGCGAGTATAATTTATAAAACAAATATGTCAAGACTTTTACTCGTTATATAGTGACTTAGCAAATACTACAAGAACATTTAGAATGCATCACAAATTATCTAAATATAAGAATTCATTGGAAATTATTTTAGTATAATAATTCATTTTCAATGATTTTTATACGGTCACTTTAAATAAAATTTTCACGAATACGGTTCATTAAAACATTTCTTCACTAATGACCCAACAAATACTAAACACACACACACACGTATATATATATATATATATATATGACGTCACAAAGCCCGACAATTATTTTAAGACATTTTTATGTTTATAAATTCTTTTTATAGATAGGCCGGTAAATGTTATTTAATACTGTTTATTATAAACAGAGCATTTACTTAAATATTTGTATCTATAAAAAATGTATAAACATAAAAAATGTCTTAATATATATATATATATATATATATATATATATATATATATATATATATATATATATATTTCAATTATAGATGCAATTTTAATTTATTATTACCGAGAAGCGAAAACAAAAACAAATCTATTCCATACCTGATGATGTCTGTAGGAAAAGACGAAAGCTTGTAAAAAATTAAAAAGACCTTATGCAACTGGAATTTATAAACAGGGATCATATCATTCATATACAGGTTTGGGGTTGGTGTATATTTTTGAAATTGTTTGTATTCTTGCCATTTAAATCATTAACCTCTATATTTGTTTTTTGTATGAATGATTCATGTAATTATATATATGTATGTATGTATATGTATATAATTCCTTATAAATTATCTTCGTATAAAAATATTACAGCTGATTTTCAATATGATCTATTGAAACGACACCACATTGGTTCTCAAGAGGAGAGTCTATTAAACAATTACTTCAAGATGTTCATTTACCAATGATATCATACAAAGAGACGGTAAATTCTGTTTAGTCGAAAAAGAGAAAAATTAACAAACAATAATCTTGGTTGTTATTTAACCTTCTTCTGTTGTTACCTGTTTATCTCCCATTTCTTTTCTCTGCGCAGATTTGTGAAAAATGGCGTAGGGAATGATGATGAAACGCCAATTTTTTTTTCAATTTTTAAAATGTTTCAAGAAAGATCAACTACAAACATAGGGTTTAGTCAAGATCAGTCATTGATAGGGTTGCCAAATTAGAAAATTAGAAATTCGGGACGGTTTTAAAATCTCTCTTTCTCTCTATATAAACTTATACATGCTTACACGCTCAGGTCAATATATATTATGAAAGGAGAAGCATAAGTTAACAACATAAAACAATGATTTTAATGGGTTATGAGGAAAATAAAGGTAAAATCATTTGAAAATTATTTGATACAAATTAAGAAAAAGAAATTGTTTAAAAGTGAAATCATTTGAAAATATTTATTTAGTCCAGACAGAAAAATAAACAAGTCAGTTTTGTGTAAACTTCTAGCGACACTAGTTTCATAGTTACATTTGGGTTATTTTCATCAAGAGAATCTAAGAAAGAAAAGTATAATTACTTATAAAGTAATTATATATTATATAATTACTTGTATATTTTTATTACGAAAATGATAAATTATATAATTACTTACATATTTTTATTACGAAATTTGATAATGATGTATATATAGAAATATATAATATATATTATATATTTTTATTACGAAATTCGAAAATGATAATTACTTATATGTTTCTATTAAGAAATTTCAAAAAAGGTATATAATTACTTATATATTTTTATTACGAAACTCGAAAATGATAAATTATATAATTACTTATATGTTTCTATTAAGAAATTTGAAAATGATATATAATTACTTTTATATTTTTGTTACGAAATTTGAAGATGATAAATTATAATTACTTATATATTTTTATTACGAAATTCGAAAATGATAATTACTTATATGTTTCTATTAAGAAAATTCAAAAAAAGGTATATAATTACTTATATATTTTTATTACGAAATTCGAAAATGAACTAAACATGGCATATTTGGAGTGATCCTGGAAAGGGCAGTACCGGCCAGGGGACAAAATTATCCAATACGGGACATGTCCGGTATAAAAGGGACACACACGCACGCACACGCACGCGTGCACACACACGTGTGCACACACACGCACGCGCACACACAGGTAAACGTTATGCACATTGAGAAAAGTGTTACAATCCTTATTAACGTTAAGGGTCAACCGGTGAAAGTCCGGCCATAACGATCACTTATGTTCTGTAGGTACAATCAAAAAAGAAATCAAATTTTCTGTTTTAAAACCTCGTTCCATAGAAATTTAAGATGCTGAGACAATTCTTTCAGAATCAAACACATGAAACTTCTAAAATATGTTTTAATAGCCACCATACATCAACAAAGATTTTTTCTTGAATTTTGTAACGTTTCGCTGAAGGTTATTTAAAACTATTGGCGACTTTCACTAAGGAATATCATACTTGAAAACATCTTTTGTTTTAGAAACAGGGAAAACGTTATTTTTTGTATTTTCAAATGAATAAATTATTTAAAAAAATATATACGCAGCGGTGTGTGTTTAATAACACTGTTGCCGCTTATAACATTATACCAAGACTTCATTATCTTAATTATATAAAAAAAAATTTTCACCAAAGGGAAAAAGTCAGCGTTTCACCATTTCTAAAGCAGATTCTTTCGTTTATGGTCTTCTGTAGTGAAAACGGCTGAGAGACGTTCAACAAAAAAAATATCCTTGAATCTTTTTAGTAGTACAGCCCGTTTTATGTTGAGTCATTTTTGCCGGGAAATTTGAAATTAATATTAGCGCAAGCCCCGCGTGAGGCAGTACTTTTCTTTCAACAGGGTGTTGGAATGATTATCCGACACTTGAAGCGTCCCCAAAAGTGGAAGCGACGATGGAGTTTGAGCAATTTTTCTACGGTATTGCTGTTAAACCCACTCTAAACTGACCATGCGTGACATTCGGTTGCACTTTGGCGCACTGATAAATAACCATAGCTAATGCAGCCCACTGATAGGGTAATGTTGCTCTTTCCTGGTTGAGATTAATCTTGCATATCGCATGAACGGACTAACCTAGATGAGGTGATTAAAATTCAAGTCGACTTGTTTGCGCGAAATCAAATATGCCAGATTACTATCATTTTGACCACCTTTGCGACGCTCATCTTTTCGTTATACTAAGATCTTTACGAGTATTTCAATGCTTTCATCTCTTTCATTTAGCTAAAATTTAATTAAAATTATGATTTTATTTTAGCGTTTAAAATATACATACCGACTATGGGTTATATATTTAAGATTTATCGAGGTGATCTCATTGTCTTTAAAAATGCATAGGTCGCGTTTATTATGAACAGGGCAATGTTGAAAATCACTATTAATGGGTAATTTCGTAAAATATGTCATAACACATGCTACTTTGGCAAAGGCAAATGATTCGAAAAATTGCAGGAATATTGCTGAGAATTTAGGTTAGGCGAATCAGAAATGTGAAATTGACAAAGAAAAAAAAATGTGGAGGACGATAACAGTGGTAAGGTTTGTGACGACATAGAATTATCTGCACAAACCAAAACTCTATCGTTGTCTCTCCTTTAAATTTAGGGTATATTTATTTATTTATTTATTTATTTTATATTCGGTTGCTGAAATCATAGGATTCTGGGATTTCATTTAGCGGCGTGAAGGACGCAGTTTTCTTCCTAAAATAAGCCTCAAAGATTTTCCTTGCGAAGGTTAGGGTTTTCGTAGGTCTATGCTAACCCCAGTGGAAGGTTATCTATGGCAGACGGTAAACTGAATTCCTGTATGTTATGCAAATTTTCGTGACTTATTTTAGAAAGGAAAACTGCCTTCTTGAAGCTGGCAAATGCGCTATTTATCAGTCTTTAATGTTTATCATTTGTTTTTTATCTTGAGTCTGGTCAGTATCTAGATGGGTGACCGCTCGTAAATACCAGATGCTATAAGCTTGGATGTGCGTGTGGTGCAATAGATAACAGTTCGGAATGAGAAATTGGAGATCCGAGTTCGAATTCTAATCAGGTTGGTTATATTCACTTACGGGAAAATGCCATTGTAAAAGGTATGAATCCACTTCTTCTCCCAGCTATGGGTTAAATAGTAGGACTTGTATTCTAAAATCATTATTATCGCTAAAAGAATTCTTGCAATCCAAAAATATGTGTCGGCATTAAATGACCTTAAAAATGTCAATAAGCCGTAATAAACAAATCAATCGATTTATTTTAATTTACTTTGTCGGAAATGTTAGTAAAGTCAGAACATTCTCGAATGTGGTCGAAAATTTTATTTGTTACATCAGCTATTATTTTCATTTTGTATCGTTCAAGTTTTTTTTTGTTTTTTTTTTAATTGAACATATTTCAATTGTGTCTGCCCATCATCAGCTGACGTGGAATCTTTCTCCACGTGCTGTGCCCCTGCAGGACTTAAGCGATCATAACACTCCACAACTTTGTAGCTCTTAGGAATATTTTACAGTCCCCCACCTACCGGCTCCCTGTTCTGACATAACATTTATAGAAGCTCGTTAGATAGGTTAACTTTATCCTTATTACATCCTGTGTGTCAAATTCCTCGAACCTTCTTTTATCAGAAAAAGTTCTGACCCAGAAATTAGCCTCTTTCTAATTCACAGTATCTGTATTGTTTTTGTTTTCATGTTGTGACATGAAAGACAATAAAATAACGGCTGAGTAGAATAACCATACACCCGCCCACGTACCCGTCTGGTTTTTATATCTTATGTATAATGATGCTTTTATCAGTTAATTTAATGCAAGATGTAAAATAAAAGCAAAATCATTTGAAAATTATTTAATACAAATTAAGAAAAAGAAATTATGTAAAAGTGAAATCATTTGAAAATATTTATTTAGTCCAGACAGAAAAATAAACAAGTCAGTTTTGTGTAAACTTCTAGCGACACTAGTTTCATAGTTACATTTGGGTTATTTTCATCAAGAGAATCTAAGAAAAAAAATTATAATTACTAATAAAATAATTATATATTATATAATTACTTATTGATAATGATGTATATATGTAAATATATAATATATATTATATATTTTTATTACGAAATTCGAAAATGATAATTACTTATATGTTTCTATTAAGAAATTTCAAAAAAAGGTATATAATTACTTATATATTTTTATTACGAAAATCGAAAATGATAAATTATATAATTACTTATATGTTTCTATTAAGACATTTGAAAAAGATATATAATTACTTATATATTTTTATTACGAAATTCGAAAATGAACTAAACACGGCACATTTGGAGTGATCCTGGGAAGGGCAGTACCGGCCAGGGGACAAAATTATCCAATACAGGACAAGTCCGGTATAAAAGGGACACACACGCACGCACACACACACACACACACACACACACACACACACAGGTCAACGTTATGAACACTGAGAAAAGTGTTACAATCCTTATTGATGTTAAGAGTCATATTAGCCGTTTCCTTATAAGGAAACATTTGGCATTCATTGACCGAGCAGCCAGTGCTGCTGACGGCTGAAATTCATAAAATCTTTCTCTAAAATAATTTCTCAAGTCCAGTAGCTGTTATCAATCTTTCCAGTATTGATGTTAATTCCTTCCTAACCTTTTGTTTGGGTTAATATGGAACAACAACATCCTGATTATTTTCTCTTCGATTTTCCTGTGTTATCCATTTTAGTTGTTGTTGAAATTCCTCAAGTGATGTGGTTTCTGTTACCCTGTACAGTTCTTTGTGATTCTGTAGCACCAATCCACAAGATTCGAAGAAGGATGATCCACAGGCTTCACTCGCCCAAAGCCATTTTTAACCATTGATCTTAGAAATCGGTTGTGTAAAGCTGACGAGTTTGGTGCCATGCATGACTCCCATACGAAAGTCTTAATCTGATAAAGTTATTTAACAGCATGATCTGAGTTCACTGTTTACATTATTCGGACTATTGTCTTCGTCTTTGTCGCCATATTTATTACAACGTTTCGACCGTTGTACGCTCCGGCTTTCTTCAGGTGGTTGAAATGTCGAACTGAGCCCTTTATTTCGCTCACTGGGTAGACTGTTCTATTTCCACGTGCCATGTTTTTAATGGATGTCAGTTATCAACTATCTCCTGTTAATTCAGCTCTCCAAGCGTTGGTTAGATCCAGTAACAGGACCCAAACAGTGTGAGTTCAATACCTGGTTAAGGCAGTGGAGAACTTGGAGAGGGGAATTAAAAGGAGATAACTGATAACTGACATCCATTAAAAACACACACAGTCGGATCATTATTAAATCATAAATTATTTACTACGATAATAATAGAGCTTATAAAACTGTGCTTCTTACTCTGTAACGCTCTACCTCGAGTGGATCTTGGGCCTTTGTACAGGGTGAACATTATTATAAAAACGTTGTTTTTATTCTTTACCACTATATCATCAAAAATTATATATAATCATTAATGCATAATTATTATTTAAAAATATTTTTACTCGAATTTCTTTAGAGAAGCAACTAGAATTTTCTATGGCCTTAGGATCACAGTCGGTGAAAGTTCGGCCCCGACGACCTCCTGAAGGTACAAGCAAAAAAGAAATCGAATTCTCTGTTTCAAAACCTCGTTCTATAGACATTTAAGATTCCGACACAATTCGTTCATAATCCAATATACAGGTGGGATCAAAACCAGATTAAGCGGGGTCTGCAACACATGCCAGAAATATATAATCATTAATAGTAGACTACGTTCTCTAGCCTTGGCTAGCAACCAGTCTAGGAAAAGAACTTACAAGCGTTGCGAAGGTAACGGGAATCCGATATACCATTTTTCTTCATGGCAGATCACAGATAATAAAAATAATGAATCTGTGGAGAATCATGATCGTCAGTGCTGGACTTACCTATATAGGGCCACACACCCAAAGGAGCCATACACACTCGAGAGCCACATATCCCCGGGAGCCATAAACCCTCAGAGGCCACATTTTTAAAGATATATTTTTATTTTAACATTAGTTTTTATTCTTTAGCACTAAAGCAAAGATCATATATAATCATTAATAAATAATAATTATTTTAAAATATTTTTACCCGAATTTCTTTAGAGATGCGACTGAAATTTTCTTTAGCCTTAGGGTCTCGGCCAGTGAAAATCCGACCCTGACGATCACCTGAAGGTACAAGCAAGAAAGAAATCGAATTCTCTGTTTCAAAACCTCGTTTTATAGATATTTAAGATTCCGACACAATTCGTTCATAATCAAATATACAGGTGGGATCAAAGCCAGATTGAGCGGGGTCTGCAACACATGCCAGAAAGGGGGCTTTAAATTTAAGAAATAGACATAATATTAAATCATAAATTATTTACTATAATAATGAGCTTACGAAACTGTGTCTCTTACTCTAGAACTCGAGTGGTTCTTGGGCCTTGTATAGTTTGGATATCATTGTAAAAAAATAGTTTTTATTCTTTAAGACTAAATCATCAAAATTGTTATATAATCATTAATAAGTAATAATCATGTATAATTATTTTAATTTTTTTTACCCGAATTTCTTTAGAGAAGAGGATCGATGATGACTGACGTTGCATTTAAATACTTGAAGATCGGAGTTGACAGGAAAGTAAGAAGCCGGAAGTGAGTTCCACAAGCTGGAAGTGCGAGAGAAGGAACTTTCAGCATAGAACTTACGGTTACATCTAGCCATTAAATTAGTAAAATGATGAGAGATACCGCCAATCTTCTTCTTCTTCTTCTTCTTCTTCTTCTTCTTCTTCTTCTTCAGGACATTGGCGATCATGACTCTCCACAATTTCCTGTCCTTTGTAGCTCAGAATAAACTTTGTCTTTTTGTTGAAAATAAGATAAACAGAGAGAAAGAGAGAGGGTGTGATTGTATGTGTGTGAGAGAAAGGAAGAGAGAGGTGAGAGAAGAAAGAATTTTAGTTGTCAGTATTTTCACACACTAAAATCTGTTAAGTAAAACTATTAATATCTATGACTATAATGAATTGTGTAGATTAAAATATACGCTACTGATAAAATAGATTCAACGAAAGAATAAATTTGTTGACAAACGTATTCTGTCGTTTAAACTGTCCTTGGACTATCAGGAATCAATTGATCGGCGATAACTAGAGGTCTGATAGTGATAGCGAAACAGATTGTTTCCTCGTGTACTTTTTATCAATGAAAATCGTTCACACAATCATATTTATATTTAAAAAAAAAAAGAAGAAAACAGAAAATAACACTGTATGAGTTTGGGGAACCTAAGGCACAAAAAAATCATCTAAGGTGCCTTTCAAAAGCTAAGCATAGTATTAAGAAACAGAAAAATTTCATTAGAAACAAAGAAAAGAGTACTGAACTGTTATGTGATATCTGACCTCCTATATGCCAGTGAATGCTGGACAATCTCCTCAAAGATGAAGAGACTTGAAGCAACCAAAATGTGGTTCTACAAAAGGATGCTGAGAATACCATAGACCGAATATGTGAACAACGATGACGTCTTAGAGAAAATGGAAACACACACACACACACACACACACACACATATATATATATATATATATATATGTGTGTGTGTGTGTGTGTGTATATATATATATATATATATATATGTATGTATATATATATATATTTCCAAATAATAAAGGAAGCCATTCTTTCGATGACATAACCCTTGACCTACCCTATTCCGTCTACACCGGTAAAAAATGAAAACATATTTAAAAATTCGTTACGAAGTATTAGAGAAAATAAAAACAAAAAGAAAAACTTGTACTTGACATCTGGAAAAAACAGTTAAAATTTCTAGGGCTCTTAATGAGGATGATGGCTTAGAAAATTTGATACTCCCGGGACAAATTGAAAGCAAGAGGGAGAGAGGGAAACAATACATAAACTACTTAGTGAACTTGAGTAAATGGATGGCGAAACAAGGTTTAGAAGAATCGAAACAATAAAATTTATTAGGAGCTACGAAGAACAGGAAATTGTGGAGAGCCATGTGCGCCGACGTCCTGAATGAACACAGCACATATAGGAGAAGGCACAAAATGGTTTCCTCAGAGAAGGGAAAAAAGAATAGAAAACGAATCCGTTTATTTTTTAGCGTAGTGGTTTCGAGAGATTTTTAAAATGTTCTGCTTTTTTTTTTTTTTTTCTTTTTCTTGTATTTACCGTGTTCCTTCAAGACGTGTGCGATCATTTCTTTCAAGAATTTCCTAACTTTGGCATAGAGGGAAAATTGTTTTACACCAGTGGGAAATTAAAATTATTTCCTCTTCCCACATTTCATTGAATGCCTACTTTGAATAATAATAATAATAATAACTTGATGCTTTACGAGTTCATATAGTTCTTTTTAATTAAACTGTTGACTGCTTTTGATCCCTCAAGAAACAATATGCATCAATATATTTAGCTTTCTGTTTGTTTTCAATTAATCCAAAAAGACTTATGTTATAAAAAGTTATTAAAAATATAACGTCAGACAATTACCATCAACAACACGTGGGATAGATAGATAGATAGATAGATAGATAGATAGATAGATAGATAGATGTGAATAAAATTGAGTTAGATGAATAAATAGATGTGAATTAAATTGAGATAGATAGATAGATAGATAGATAGATAGATGTGAATTAAATTGAGATAGATAGATAGATAGATAGATGTGAATTAAATTGAGATAGATAGATAGATAGATAGATGTGAATTAAATTGAGATAGATAGATAGATAGATAGATAGATAGATAGATAGATAGATGTGAATTAAATTGAGATAGATAGATAGATAGATGTGAATTAAATTGAAATAGATAGATAGATAGATGTGAATTAAACTGAGCTAAATAGATAGATGTGAAGCAAACTGAGATAGAGAGATAGAAAGATAAACTAAACATATTATTTGCGTTTACATTGTGTATTTTTATATTGCGAAAATCGTTTACAACTTTGTTGTAACTTTTTTCGGCTCTTTCTCAGAAACTGGGACAACTCGGTCGTGTCGAAGGAAGAGTAAATTATCACCTAAATATGAAATGTGGATTGTCGATGACAGTTGAAGTATCAGAAGGTTGCAACTCTAATTTAACCTCAAGCTATTAATAATACCAATGTCAGTCCTCTTTCAGTATCGTTATCTTTTTTGTGTCTTCCCAACTCTCTCTTGGCCTATCTTCTCAGACATTATAGTTCTTTATTCATTGTTCAAATAGCCAGAAGCCTTTCGCGGTGAGCTGATTAAGAAAAAGAAAAAAAAAAAAAAAATTGAAACAAGCCGGCGATATGATGCAAAAAGAAAAGAGACCTATTTAAAAATAAAAATCTCTTGGCTGCAATAGGTGGGGTGGTTGTTTTTTTTTTTTTAAATTTAATAAATCACGGACAGTTGAAAAAGTCCGAGTAATGAATTGCATTATTAGTTTA
Organism: Acanthosepion lycidas; assembly: GCA_963932145.1. NCBI lineage: Eukaryota > Metazoa > Mollusca > Cephalopoda > Sepiida > Sepiidae > Acanthosepion > Acanthosepion lycidas. The sequence continues at coordinate 54,345,800 of OZ010602.1, read as the reverse complement.
TGCCATGGGTCCTTACCTGTAACCACAGAATGAACTCTTCCTAACACTATGTACATTACGCCTCTCAAGAGAGACGGTCGAATCGAGTCGAGCCGATAGTCTTAGGTTGGTGCAAAAATAATGTCGGTTTTTGACGTTAAAAAATACGTCAGAAACCGACATTATTTTTGCACCAACCTAATAGATCACTCCAAACCAGACTGGCAGTCAGACTAACACCTTCCACATATTGTATTATTATTTCGTGTAATATACCTTCATTATTTCTACTCTTGTGTTCGTGTTGTTCTTCCTTGGTCCTAATCTGGATCATTACAGTTTACAATCGAGTTTATTTGAATTAATAGTATTTACATAATGACAATATCACATCTCCGTTTAAATACAGGATTTTAAAATATCTAAAACTTAAAAATTATCATGATTTAAATTTAAAAAAAAATGAAAACAATTCTTGATACATGGCACAGTGGATAAAGGCGTTGGTTAGATCCAGTGACAGGACACAAAGAGTGTGAGTTCAATACCCAGTTAAGGCAGTGAAGAACATTTAGAGGGAAATTAACAGGAGATAACTGATAACTGACATCCATTAAGCATGGCACGTGGAACTAGAACAGTCTACCCGAGTGAGCGAAATAAAAGGTTCAGTTCGACATTTCAAACACCTGAAGAAGGCCGGAGCGTACAACGGTCGAAACTTTGTAATAAATA
>OZ010602.1:54335086-54340086 GCA_963932145.1 Acanthosepion lycidas | reverse complement strand
TTGTACTTCTTTTAGTTTTCGTGTCCCTTCAGAGCATGGTCATTCATAGCTCCCCACAACTTCCTATCCTTGGTAGGCCTAAGCTATGTTTGTCCATTTACTATCCCTCCCAGTCCCTGTACCGACATTCACTTACACTGGATCGTTAAGTAGGTTGATCATGATTCTCCACAACTTCCTATCTTTTGTAGCTCAATGTTTGTTCATTTACCTTCCCTCCCAGTACCTGTATTGACAACTACTTATAGAGGCTCGTTAAGTGGGTTTATTATGGCTCTCCACAACTTCCTATTCTTTGTAGCTCTAAGCAATGTGTGCCCATTTACTTTCCTTCTCAGTCCCTGTCCGGACAGCCTCTTACAAAGGCTCGATAAGTGGGTTATTATGGCTCTCCACAACTTCCTATTCTTTGTAGCTCTAAGCAATGTGTGTCCATTTACTTTCCTTCTCAGTCCCTGTACGGACAGCCACTTACAAAGGCTCGTTAAGTGCGTTACTCGCTGTTTCCATCCTGATCACTTTGTTTTCAATTTGCCCCGTGAGTGTCAAATTCTCCAAACCTTTTTTCTTTATAATGTGTCCCAGTCAGTCAGATATGTGCCGTGCGTGATACACGCTTAGGCGATACATGACTGACAAGGCAGATTTTTTTCCCGCAGTAGGTTGCCATCTCTTTCTGCAGTAGACCAGTTGCCATCCAAGGCTATAGAACCCGGTCTGTCTTGCTATTTACCCATAGTTGGAGAGAAGAAGAAGAAGATTTATACTTTTCCCAAGGGTATTAGCACGTAAGTGAATGTAATGTTCGACTGGAATTCGAACTCGGCTCCCCGATTCCTCAATCCGAGCCGCTATCCATTACTCCACAAAGGCTTACTCTTTCAAGCGACTCATAATTGACCGAAATGAAGATCATTTTTTTCTTAAAAGATTTTTTATCAAAAAATTAAAAATAAATAAACACACGAAACTATAATTTTTCGACAATTTATTTAACAAGTTAAAACTATCAATTCTTTTATTCTTGTTACCCAAATCGTCATTTTTTAAACATCAGTTTATACCATTAATAATATTATCTTCTCCATTTAGCGGCCAAATTATAATTTCAGGAAACGTTAGTTTCTAAATTTGAGCCGGTCTAGATGTAGCTGTATATTCTATGCTAACTGTTTCTTTTCTCGCTTGTGGAACGCCCTTCCGGCGGCTTCATAATTTCCAGCCAACTTTATTGTAGGTATGATGATAAACTACATCCGCGTCCTGGGTAAGACGATGAACTACATTCAACAGTAAGACCTCTGATCAGGAGGTTTTAAGGAGCATGGAACCACCTCTTAATTGCTGGTGTTCCCAGGTCCACCCTGACCTGGGGTGGTAGCACCTGTTAGGGTCCCAGCTATGGACAAATAGTTGTTGACCATGTTTGCCGCAGTCTCTGGATATGGAATCCAGTGAAGTCCGTAATCTGTTCAATATCAGACGTCGGCAGTGAAGATTCAGAGAAAGTAGCAGTTATTAAGTAATTCTTTAAGTCTTCGATATCAGGTTGGCAGTGCAGACAATTTTGGAGAAAAAAAATGGCTGCCTCACGTCGCATTGAATATTTTGAGCTTTCTGAAGAAAGGACTAAACATCAGTTGAAAGAAGACAGAATGCATATTAACAAAAGGAACAGCTCAACATGCAAATTCAAAAAAGGAGATACCAAAATCGAACAAATGCATCAATTTAAATGATCTGGAAAATGTTTTAGCAGGGGATGGAAAGTACGACACTGTAATCCGAAGGCTCATTGGCGTAGTGAAAGATGTCTTCCAGAGGCTAAGCAAAACATTAAGAAAAACACATACACATTTATTTGTTTGTTTGAATAGCGGCATAGCAACTCTTTATGAGTCATTTAATGCCAAAATTTAATCTTCTTGGGAGCATGAGTAATTTATTTGACAAAAATGTATTGCTGGTAATTCTTTTACTATAAAAATGTATTGCTGGTATTTTTACTACAAAAACTTTTATACTTTCATAAAGTTTTGGGGTTTAACTAATTGCCATTAGCTGAGACCCTAACAGGTGCTACCGCCATGAGTCAGGTTGGATCTGGGAACAACAGCAATTAGGAGGTGTTCCCATGCTCATCAAAATCTCTCGATCAGAGGCCTTGCTACCTGCCTTGTAGTTTTATCATCATATCCAGGACGACACACACACACACATCTATCTATCTATCTATCTATCTATCTATCTATCTATCTATCCAAATATGAGAAAAACAGATTGAGTAAAATTCCACTGTTCGTAGCATTTAATTTTTAAAAAGTATTCAATGCGAAGTAGATCAATATATTATTATTTTTATTATAAGAGATTAAGAGTTTAGAACAAAAACATGTTGAAATCGCTACACAATAGCATTCGTGTTTCGGTAACACTGTTGTGCCTCTTCAGGTGATGGTAAGTGACTGGTGATTAAACAATTTTTAAGAAAATTTCAAAAGCAAAGTGTTACCTATATATATATATATATATATATATATATATATATATATATATATATATATATATAATATAAAAGGCTCAAACACAAATATTCCATGGTTATAATTTATTACATTGGAATCATAATCATGATCCAATTCATCAGACCTACACATTCAAAATGAAATCGGAAAATATTCTTATATATTCTTTCTCTGTCCAGGACATTGAGTTCCACCTGGATTCTATCCTCTTAGGAATTTATATATATAATTCACTCTCACATGGTCATGTGTGACGTCATGAGCTGCGGTGCGATTTTCGCTTCTAGCGTCTTATATGCACGTGTTTATCGTTGCTTGGAAATCATCCATGTAAACAATAACAGACTATCATCACTGTCTTGTCCGTATATTGCTTAATATGTCGTACAGTAATTGACATCTTTGATAATGGCTTATGTAAGCCGAAAGCTTAGATTGGATTAAAAAATATGGATCAATATTGTGATTTTCTTTCTTCGTTTAATGATAATGTTATTAAGCTTATCAGACGTTATCAAATGAATTTTCATAAAATAAATAGACAACCCTTGTCTATATTATTTAATGAAACATGTATGAATGAAAAAATGCTGTCTAAATACACACAATATATATATATATATATATATATATATATATATATATATATATATATATATATATATATATATATGCGATTTGGGGGGATAATGAAAGATGGCATACTTCTTATGACATATAACTCTTGACCTTACCCTATTCCGTCTACCTGTAAAAATTCAAATATTTGAATATTCGTAATGAAGTTTTAGAGAAAAAAGAACCAAAAAGTAAACTCATAAATAACATCAAGATGAGATTTCTAGAGTTCTAGTGTACATAATGAGGAAAGAGAGCTTGGAAAATCGGATATTCACAGGGCAGATTGAGAGCAAGTACAGAGGAAAACAACTCATGACATACTTAGTGTGCTCGAGTGAATGGATAGCGGAACAAGCTTTAGAAGAAACAGCAAAAAGACAAAATTTATTAAGAGCTATGAAAGTCAGGAAATTGTGGAGAGCCATGATCGCCTACACCCTGAGGGGACACGGTGCATGAAGAAGCAGAATACTATTTGAGTAATGTCATTATTGATTTGCGTTAACAATTGATATTTGATGTCAATTAACTTGAGTAAATAAATAATGCTAATTTCAGTGATTTCTCCTTTTATTATTTTTAGCCATTAATCGTGCAGGAAATTTACGAAATTTAAGCGTCTTTCGTTCGGAATATATATATGTATTTTTTTTTTTTTGCTTGTTGTATCAAAAAGTCCGTAGTTCTGGATTCTTCTCTTAATTTTTATATTCTGTAACGATCGATCTGTCTATATTTCTGAAATGAGGTATTGTAACTATACACTATTACACTATTTACGTTGTTCGGACTATTGTCCTTAGCTTTATTTCGCCCACTGGCACATGGCCTAGTGGATGAAAAAGGTTGGTTGAAGTAATCCAGTGACTTGACCCAGGTGAGTTCAACACCTGGCCACAAAAACTTGGAGAGTTAAGTTACTAATGGGAAATAACTGAAACAGCTATATACAGAAAAGGCATGGCACGTGGAACTAGAACAATCTACCCCGGCAGACGAAATAAAGAGTTCAGTTCGAAATTCCAACGTATATCTCCTGAGGAAGGCCGAAACGTCGTAGATATGGCAATAAAGATTAGAACAATAGTCCGAACAATGTAAATAGTGAATAGTAACGATCGATCTGTAGGGTTAATTATTATTCACCACAAAATCGTTTGTGTACCTATTTCCTGAAATAAGACCTACGTATAAAACGTACGTACGTACGTACACACACACACACACACACACACACACACACACAGAGTAAGGCGTGCTGATGAAGGGAATTTCCAGATAAATTTTCGCGCTTAAAAATGCTGCAAACGTGTTTGTATGTAACACTTTAAAATATTTAAACTTTGTCTAATGTGAGACAATCATATATGTGTCTGTGTTTTGTCACCCAGTTAGAATTTGGGTTCATTTCAGTAAAAAATTGTTTGCAAGACGTGCTTGCTGACCATTGCCCTACGAGTGGGAGGAGATTGAGCGAGAGTGGACAGGAACTTGGAGAGAGGGAGAAAGAGAGAGAGAGAGAAATAAAAAGAAAAGGAGAGCGAGAACACTAGAGAGGGAGAGTGAAAGAAAATGCTAGAGAGTCATTGGAAACATAAGCGAGAGAAAGAAACGAGAGATAGAGAGTGAGAAGGAAGGTGAACAAGCGAGAAGAAGAGCGAGAGAATAATCGAGAGCGAAAGAGAGAACGCGAGCGCAAATGTCAGTGAAAGAGAGAGAGAGAGAGAGAGAGAGAGAGAGGACGCAAGAAAGAGAAAGCGAGAGAGTGAGATAGGATGCGAAAGCAAGAGAAAAAGCTTAGACGAAAGAGAACGAGTGTGTGTGTGTGAGAGAGAGAAAGAAATAGCGAGTCAG
>OZ010602.1:54307586-54325086 GCA_963932145.1 Acanthosepion lycidas | reverse complement strand
GAATGACGTGAGAATCTGCAAAAATATTTAATCCTTTAATAGTGGTGCTTAGTTTAATTGGTAACGTATATAAATGTAAGTAGAAAAAAAGCAAATGTTGATAATATATCGAGGCTCACAAAACCCTGCCTGGGACCCTAAATCAGCCGCCCACCCCGAGTTGGGGAGTTCGGTAGTAGGACTCGCCGATTCTGCATCAACATATCTTCTAATTTTTAATAGTTTCACCCCAAGGAATTCGATAACGCCACTAAAACGTAGTGAGGTACAAGGAGTGAAAGAGAATGAAAAGACTTTACTGAGGAGAAGTGATGTGAAAGGACAATAAAGAAAGAGGATTCAGGAAGACAGAAGCTGGCGATTGATGTTACATTTAGAGTTTTGAATATTGTTGTTGCGAGGAAAGCTAGAAATCTTCACTCACACACATAGATTTGCACACGAACGCTGCTTGACAGGACAAATGCAAGTGAAGTTTGCATATATATATATATATATATATATATATATATATATATATATATCCTCTGTAGAACGTTGGATTAACCAACATTTCTAACAAAGAGGTCTTTGAGGAACATAGAACTGTGTATAATGAAGTCCTTAGGGATACTGGGTATAAGTCCTCTGAAATTCAGTTTATGGAATATAATAGCATGAAGATCATCTGGTATACACTTCCATTTAACCAAATAGTACAAAGCTAGACTATAAAATTCTAAATTTAATTGACAAACATGTTCCGAAAAGCAATCCCCTTAGTAATTTTTTTTTTAAATAAGAATACATTAAAACTTAGCTATAGTTGTACTAATAGTCTTGGAAAAATAATAAAGTTGCACAACAATAAAACACTTAACCGATTTAACAATAATATCCATAATGCAAGTACTAATTCTAATTTGGTTAAGGATAGCAGTCATTGTAATTGTAAGAATCCTAATTAATGCCCATTGTCTAAGAAATGCCTGACTACGTCCCTTGTGTATATATGTTCTATTTCCTCAATAGAAAATCCGATGATCGAAAAATTTTATAATGGCAGTACAAAGAACGCATTCAAAGATTATTGGTATAAACACTTTTCCTTTTTTTACTAATGCTACTTATCGACTTAGAATTTCACTTTCAAAATATTTTTGGAAATTAAAAGAAAAAACATAAACTCCTTAAAGGTAAATGGAAAATTCTAAAACTAGCTAGAACATGTAGATGTTTATATGAACCTTGTTTTCTGTGTTTACAGGAGAAAATGCAGAGAATCAAATAGGGACGAGTTGTTGAATCAAAAATCCGAACATTGAATTGCAAGCGTATTTCGGCATTGACTCTACAATCTTGCTAAACTTTAAAATTTAATAATCACTTCTTTTATAAGGCATGACCTTGTGGTAAACATTTTAACTTATCCTTAGGAAGTTAGACTTTTAGAGGGAGTATAGTATGTTGCGTTATTCCTCTAACACTACTAGTAATAAATTATATAGCGGTATATACGTTCGGCTGATATTTTAACATTGTTGTTTTTATTTTATTAATATTACGTTTAAAAACACTTTAGTTAACTGTCATAATCTATTAAGTGATTTTATATAATCTATTTTTTATTGTTTTATCATTTATATGATTTATTTATTTGATTAATGTACTTTTAAGTTTAGTTTGTTCATTTATTTATTTTTTTTATTTTTTTATTTATTTTATTTTCTGTTTTATGATTTCGATAAATTTTCCGGTTTTTTCTTCTTTTATTTCTTAAAGGGTTATTTATTTATATGCTATTAAATAATTATTGTGAAATTATATTGTCTCTCTGTCTAAATACTCAACCGTTCGTGTGACGTTACATTCTGTTGTATCGACACCTTACTTAATATTGACGATTTGATTGGTTGTCCCATTATCAACATATCTTGTTAAACTTCCTTGCATTCCTATACCTTCTTTATCTTTATCTCTTTTCCTTTTTTCTTTGGAGAAGGGATTTTATCTTTTCTTTCTTTCTTTCTTTCTTTCTCGCTCTTCTTAATTTCTTTCTTCTTTTTTTTCTTGCTGTGAAGAGACTATATCTTTCTTCCTTTCTTCTCTTTTCTTTTTTTTGGACTATATCTTGTGTCTTTCTTTTTCTTTTAGAGGTAACTATATCTTATATCTTTTTAGCTTTTATTATTTTCTTTTTTCCTATTTCGCGGGAAAATAGACTGTTAGCAAGTAAATCTTAATTGTAAGATGCATAGATTTAGCGATTTACATATGTTCGAATGTAATACCTTATAATAAAGAAATATGTCTGTGTGTGTGTCTGTGTCTGTGTGTAGAATATATTACAAATTACTTTAGTATAAAAATACATTGCAATTGATTACTAACATGATCTATAAAAATATCATTTGGTATGACGACTGATTGATTGTTTTGTTTTTTTGTACGGCTTATCAACCTTTTGAAGGTTATCTATTAGTTTTTCGATTGTAAGAATTTTCGGGAGATAATAATGATTTACTGATACAAGTCATACTAATTACCCCTTAACTGTGGGGAGAAGAGATGGAGCCATACCTTTCCCAAGGGTATTTGAGCGTAAGTGAATATAACAAACACAACTGGAATTCGAACTCCGCTCTCCGATTTCGAATTCCGACAATTTTTTTTCACCTTATGATTAGATATATAATGACCCAGCAAATAGTAAAAAGCGTATATCGAAGGCATTGTAAATTGATATAAGAATTCGTTGGAAATTATTTTATACAAAAATACACAGCAATTAACTTTTTAATATGATCTATCCAAATAACATCTGATATTACGACTAGGATTTGCTAAAATATGCGCCAAAACGTACCTTTTACTCTTAGGATTAAACACACACACACACACACACACACACACACACACACACACACACACACACATATATATATATATATATATATATATATATATATATATATATATATATATAGTGACCCAGAAAATATTTATATTCACCACCGTTTCTGTCATGCTCTATTACTCAGCCTCTTGGTTTTTAGTCGTTTTCTGCATTAACAGACTACGCATTTATGACTGTCTGGGAAAAACTGGTGATTAAGAACGAAAATGCGACTTCTAAATCTGAACATGCATTGGATTGTCAAAAGATGTATCCTGAAGTGCTGTAGAAACAAAGAAAACAGTTATGCATTGCTATATGATATCAGTCCCCTTGTATGGTAATAAAGGCTGGACAATCGCTCCACGGATGTGGTGAAAAATTGAGGCCAGAAGAATGTTGTTGCCCAGTAGGATACTGTGAATTTCAGCAATAACTTTTGACTAGTTTTCGCGTTATTGTTTCCTTTTATCATAATTCTCTCGGCAGAATGCTAAGATAAAAAGTTAAAGAAACAACCCCTCAAAAGTCTACATACATAAAGCACGATGTTTATCTGTATATATACATAACCTAACTCCAATAAAAAGTACATGATTTTTTTAAACAATTTAAAAAATAACAAAAATGAGAAAATCGGCAATAAATTGGTGAAACCTCCTGACGAGTGGACCGAACGGTTACAAAAAGATTCTTCTATGAAAATCTAGAGTCTGGTGTTGAATATAACGTTAATCAACTAAATGACACATTTTATAGCTGTATTAATCACACAACCCCCCCCCCCACACGTATTATTATTATATAGTAAAAATTATATAGTAAAAAATATTTTATTATACTTATAATGAAAAAATGATTTTTATTATACTTATAATAAAAATAATTTTTATTATGCTTATAATAAAAGAATATAATAGTATTTTACTCTACTTTGTATTGAGCACTTTTTTGAAAACTAAATGCTCCGAATTGTGGATTTTTAATCCATTTCTTCTTTTTTTCATTTGTATATATATATATATATATATATATATATATATATATATATATATATATGTTTGTGTGTGTGCGTCTGTATATATATATGTATATATACGTGTATATATATGTATATATATGTGTATGTATATATATATATTTATATGTGTATATATATGTGTGTATTTATATGTGTATATATAGGTATATATATATGTGTGTTTTTATGTATGTGTATATATGTATTTATATGTATATATATATATATGTATTTATATGTATATGTTATATATATATATATAGAGAGAGAGAAAGAGAGAGAGATAGAGAGAGAGAGGGAATATTAATACAACTAAAAGGCTTGCCACTTAACTGATAGATGTTACCTTCAGCACTCCAACTCCAGAGTCTCGTAGACTGACTCTCCCGTCCACTCGTCAGAGAGTATTACCAATTCACTGCTTATATTTCTTTTTCTTTTTTTTATATGCACTTTTCATTGGCTCAAGTTTCTTTTTCATCTTGTGTGTGCGTGGAGCGGGTACTCATTTTACAGATTACAGATTTACAACACTGATTACACCCGGAAGTACTGGGGAGCGGTACTTTGATCCAAGCCAGAAGTGATATGCTCTATACGTAAATAATCCGGTCTTTCTCGATGTTAACAACAGAATTTTATTTTCTCTGTTATGTTATACCTATGCACTTAATTTTGCTAATCAGGCGACAGAATATTTTTTTTATTGGTACTCGTCTCTATTTATCCATCAATCTATGAATCATCTCTATTTTTGCATAATTTTAGAGACGTCTTAAATGTACGTTTACTTTTGATTATGTAATCAGTCGGCTGACGCAAGTGATTTAAACAACTGGAGAAAAAATGATCTGTTGCTCCTCCTATATATTTAGAGATTCTTGATAAAATCTAAAGAAAAATCTGCAATTTTATTCGACCTGACCTGGCATCTTAACTTCAGTCATTTTCTCTATTCTATAAATACTTTGTTGGTAATTGTTCTGTTATAATTTCCTCTATTGTACCAAGACTTTATTATTAGGTTGGTGCAAAAATAATGACGTAATAATGTCGTTTAACGTCAAAAAAACGACATTATTACGTCATTATTTTTGCACCAACCTAATAATTTAAGCACAGTCCTAGACTGGCGATATGGTCTCATCATTGTACAGTTTAATTATTAGGTTATTAAGATATTGTCGTTTTTTGACTTATTTTTTAACGTCAAAAAACGACATTATTTTTGCACCAACCTAATAATAGTATAGAGCGTACGGTTAATTTAAGCCAACGGTTTATGTTTTTAGCACATTTCACTCTTTCAGTTTTCTGCTTCCCAGTCAACTTTGAGCTTCAAAAATTCAAGTGCGATATCAGTCATTATCTTCTGTCTCCTCGATTCCCCTTCTTTTACTGTTTTCTCTCCTTAATGATGTTTCTTTTTTTCGTATTCTTTCACATTCAGTAATCCCCTTTTATCTTAGAGACCTTATTGCCTTGCTTAGGGCGATATGATTAAAAACACGTATTTAATACTAGAGACAATATGGTTGGTCCTGATCTGCCATCTCGTCTTCAATCGCCTCTCTCTGTCTTTTCTACAAATACTTTCACGGTAACTGCTCCGACGAGCTACTTTCGCTGCTTCCCAGACTGCATAAATTTAAGCGTGTTACTAGGCTGGCATCAAGGTCCCACTCTATCACTGGCGAAACGGTTAAATGTGACCGTCTCTTCTACCCCAATAGCTTCATGTCTCGCACCTCCCGTCTGTGGAATTCACTTCCTATTACTTGTTACCCTGATAGCTATAATCTCCAACTATTTAAATGTAATGTCAATCGACATCTCCAGATGCCCTGACCTATTCGCTGTCCTTCTCTTCATCCTTTCCTCCATCACGACTCTTTACTCTCGCTCCCACTCTGTAACCCCTTGTGTACTAGAGGCATCTCGCCTTGCTTGGGGTGAAATTTTCAGAGACGAATATTCGTAGGACGAATATTGCTGTGAAAATTTCTCGGACATTCAGGCCGGTAAATGTTGTTTGATACGGTTTATTATCAAACAGAGATTTTACTTAAATATTTGTATCTATAAGAAAGAATGTATAAACATAAAATGTCTTAATATATATATATATATATATATATATATATATATATATATATCGTACACGGACATTCAGGCCGGTAAATGTTACTTAATACTGTTTATTATAAACAGAGCATTTACTTAAATAATTGTATCTATAAGAATGTATAAACATAAAAATATCTTAAAATAATTGTCGGACTTTCTCCATTTCATAATATATATATATATATATATATATATATATATATATATATATATATATATATGTGTGTGTGTGTGTGTGTGTGTGTGTATTTCTTCATCAGATTTTATAAAATGGCGCTACAGGATCACAGAAAACTTTACCAAATAAGAAAAAAAAAAAAAACTACATCACTTGAAGAATTCCAACAGAAGCGACCACTAAAATGGAAAGCAATTGTAACTAGAAGAGAAAATAATGATATAATGAAGATGTTGACTTTCGACATTACCTCATGGAAAAGGTTAGGAAAGAACACCCTGCCCATAAATACTCGAGAGAGATAACAGTTAGTAGACATTTTAAGAGATGTATTTCATAAATTTCAACAGTCAGTAATGAATGCCAAATGTTTCTTCTATGAAAACTTAATTTCACTAATACATAGTTGTGTATATAAAACAATTATAATATTATGCTCTATTGTTGTATCGAGCATTGATATTTAGAAATAAAAATAAATGCTAAGAACTCTGAATTATAAATCTCATTTTTCTTTTCTATTATTTTAATATATATATATATATATATATATATATATATATATATATATATATATATATTAGGAATACGTTTTCACAACATCGCCGACGTGACGCCGACGTGATCATATTGAAACGGAATGCTGATCTTGAAAAATTTCAGTTGTCTGTTTTGATTAGTCTTATTCTTATGTCCATCGTCTTTTCCTGTTGAATTAAATATAGTCTAATGTTAATTATGTTTTATGAATATGTCCTGAAGATGGTCTACTAGACCGAAACGTCCGACGTTGACATTATATTAACATTAAAACAACATAATTGCATATTAGGATTTTTGTTTGTTTTTTCCGTATATTTTTCTTCATATATATATATATATATATATATATATATATATATATATATATATATATATGAAATAGCGCAAATATGCCATGAGAAATATGAGAAAGCTTACGTTTCACTTGAACGATCATAGTTCAATCTCAGAACATGTAAATAAACACTCATGTCCACATTCACAGTTAAGACAGATATTAGTCGAAAATACACCAGTGCTTCATAAAAATAATAACATGCAAAAACTTAAAATTATGGAAGCCCTTTATATAAGAGAATTGCGGCCAAAAATAAATAAAATATTTTGAATTCATGGTGTTAACGCATAAGACATCCATAGATATGCAACACTTGAGAATAGTCTCAGATGAGATTGAAAGTACTTGAGAAAATAAAAATCAATTCAAAGAAAATTTTGTAATAATTTTAGTTAATTTTCTACAGTCACCAATAAATTCATTCTTGGACTTGAAAGGATTAAAACTAAAATAAACAGACATAATGCATCTAAATTATTTAACCAAACAAATATATATATATATATATATATATATATATATATATATATATATATATATATATATATATATATATATATATAATCTTTCCCAAACTAACATGCACCATTGATTATTTTTCTTCCCGGTGATGGACTCTCGTCCCGGGCTGACGAGCTCCATCTACTGGAAGTAACTGGTTGTGGGACCATATTTCTTTCGAAATGAACTTTGGTTTCTTTTACGGCATATCAAACTCAATGGGTTATTTAACGACGACAAAATTTTTATTAATGCTAATATTTTTCTTTTCAAAAATGTATTGTTGGTAACTTTTTTTTTTCCCAAAAAAATGTGTTGCTGGTAATATTTTTTTTTGAAAAAAATATTGCTGGTAATATTTTTTTTACAAATATTTCTGGTTTTTAAACCTATTTTTACACTTTTATAGTGTTTAAACCGCATTTTGTTGGTTAAATATTTGCCCATAGCTGGGACCCTAACAGGTGCTACCACCCCGGGTCAGGGTGGACCTGGGAACACCAGCAATTAAGAGGTGGTTCCATGCTCCTCAAAACCTCCTGATCAGAGGCCTTGCTGTTGGACGTAGTTTATCGTCTTACCCAGGACGGATGAACTTCGGAAATTATACACACACACAGACATATATATATATATATATATATATATATATATATATATATATATATAGATAGATAGATAGATATTTAGATAGATATTTATAGAGAGAGAGAGAGAGACAGAAAGAGAGAGAGAGAAAGAGAGAGAGAGAGAAAGAGAGAGAGAAATTATGTTACGGCGGATAAAGTGACTGAAGCCGAGATGCTTGGTCGTTGCCGATTCTTTTGGGGGTTTTCTTCGGGGTCTTGTGGCACATAGCAGAAGTACCAGACCCGATGTGTCATCAATATTCGATGCACGGACGAAGGGCAAACTTATAAATGTGCAAGATGGATACCAGGGTGAAGAAAAGTCTTGCACGACACAGTGAAACGACTTTTCGAGCAGCACACTTAGTGACTGATTCAATATTCTACTTCATGGCAATAGAAAACGCATGACTAAGCATTTACCTTTATTTGTCAGTTTATCTTACGAATGAGACCTTCCCAAAATCCAAATAATTGTTTGTACATTGAATGTCTGCTTTCAATTTCATTTTCACCCACTGAGTAAGCCACAGATAAGGATTTTCAAAAATTCATTTACTTTATTGTCAGCTGAATTTATGCACAAAACCTTTCCCAACATTAAAACAGTTGGCTTTCATATATATATATATATATATATATATATATATATATATATATATATATATATATATACTACAGTTCAAAAGTTTGAGGCAACCCCTGATAATTTTTTTAAATTGGCCCCAAAAGTAGCTGTTTTATACTTTAAATAAGAAAAATTATTATACAACGTTAAAAATCGTCTGACCCGATTTTTTTTTATCAGAAATTCTATTGTAATGAAATTTTGCTCACCTCAAAATATCCTCCTTTAACTTCGGTTACTGCAGTGCAAATTTTTGGCATTCGATGCAAAATTTTCTCAAATTATAAGTTTGATAATTAATTCCATTCTTTTTTTTTAATGATTCTAAGAGCTCTTTTTCATTTTATTTTTCACTCTATCAAGTACATCCCATGCTAATTCTGGGAGTGGCTTCAAACTTTTGATCTGTAGTATATATATATATATATATATATATATATATATATATATAGCCTTATATTGAATACATCATTTGAGTTTTTTTTATAAATTTTCATGGCGGTTTAACAGTTTTCCTGTAGTAAAGGCCAGTTCTGCTTCAGTTAAGATTAGAAGACTAAATAACTTAGAACTTGGGATTGAACTTCCGATTATTAGTGCCGTTGTCTGCTCTTTAAACACTTGGGTCAGTATTTTACACACCTCATGTAAGGCAGTAAAGCCACTAAGACAGAAAGAGTTACTGAGTGTAAAAAAAAAATAAGAAAAAAGAGAAACATTATTAAGGAGCGAGGAATAAAGAAGACAATAGATAACGATTGGGATTGCATTTAAATTTTTGAAATCATGCAGCAGTAAGAGAGTCCCACAAGCGAGGAGTGCGAGAAAAGAAATTGTTGACATAGAAATTCACGTTACATTTGACGAATAAAACTCTGAATTGATGAGGCCTTGTCGCCAATCTAGTACTGCGCTTAAATTCATAAAATCTCAGGATCATCTGAACAATTACCATGAAAATATTGATAGAAAAGGCACAGAGAAGCTACATTACTGCGGTGGGAAAGTGACCGAAGCCAAGACGCCAGGTCAGGATCAATAATATTGCAGATTTTTCTTCTCGCAATATAGAGATGTGGTAGCAATATAAATAAATTCTGACACATCTGATCTGGTGCTCCTGCGATATACTTAGACATTCCTGTCCTGATAAAATCCAAAGAAGAGTCTGCAGTGTTTCCTGGCAGCTCGAGTTTAGTCACTTTCGCACAGCTGTAACCTAAATTCGCTCTGCCTTTTCTATAAATACTTTCATAGGAAATTTCGGATAAACTTTCCTCTGTTGTAACTTTAAGAATTTAAGCGCAGTAAATGTCTAATCCATTTACAGTTGAGTTGGCTAGATGTAACCGTAAGTTATATGCTAATAGTTTCTTCCGTCGCACTTCTCGCTTGAGGGACTCTCTTCCAGCTTCTTGTTTCCGAATCAATTTTGATCATCAAAAATTTAAAATTTTCAATCATTAATTTCTGCCTTCTTAATTTCTGTCCTTTTAACGTTGAATCTTCTTAATAGTATGTGTCTTTTAATAGTGTGAGTTTTTTTAATAGTGTTTTTTTTTTTAATAGTGTGTGTATGTGTTTTTTTTTAATTTTTTGTATATTAAAATAATCTGTCTACCTTTATAACTATGGTGTAAACCCGTCTTATGCTTACCTTTTTTTGAATCAGGTATAAATCAGATTTGTTTCTGTACTTTTAATTCTAGTTTCTACCTTTTTGAGTGCAATGTAATTCGAGCCCGTTTTCAACTTTTTATTAATTCATTATAGTTTTTATTCTTTATTATATATATATATATATATATCCAGCATTAAATAATCCAATTTAAACTAAATTATGTCTATGCAGCATGCTTTAATCTACTAAATATTAAAAAAAAAAGTTTGTTTTCATAACATTCTTGATTCATGACGAAATGAACTGTGAACAAGGTGTGTAGTCGGTGAAAGAGTTGTCAATGCAGAAAAATGAAATCGTCAGTTTGCCTTCAGATTTAGGTCGAAGCGATTATATTCACTCCACCTAAATGCCATCGAAAAGAAGCATAAAACCATATATTCTCCTTCGCCCTCAGCTACTGGTAAAATAGCATAGTTTTCTTGGCTTTCTAGCTTGATAAGGGCGATCACTTCTGGAAAAAAAGTTATGTCTGAATTTATAACATTAGGAAAGGCAATGGGAACCTCTACCTTACCAAAGAACAATTCACAATTTATAAAGAAAAAAGAACAATATGTTTTTGAATAGATGACAGAAAATTGACAAGGAAAAGTGATTGAGAGTCACATATTGCTTAGACCTAAAAGAGATAGGAAATTGTGGAGAGCCATGGCCACTCACGTCCTGAAATGATGATAACCATGCAAGTAAGCGCCGCGGAGTGGAAGAGCACAGTTCAAATTCTAGCTTGATCTCTTGCGCTCACTTTTACATTATTTTTTTTATTTTATTTGGTGGGGACGAGGCGAGGGATGCCTGAATCAATATCTTCCTAATCCAGTTGTGTGCTAACAGCATGCATTAGTTTATTTCGCCTTGAATGGCAGCCAGTCTAGGAGAAGGACTATTCTGAATTCAAAAAACGCGTGGAAGAAAACGAGAAACTGCTCCGTTATTTTTTCCAAGAAAAAATATAAAGAAAAAAAAATGTCCTGGGGAGGGCATGGTCGCCTACGTCCTGAAGGTACATAGTTGAAAACAAAGAAATGTTTTAGATAGAATTTGCCTGATGTAGCGCAGAGCGAACGAGTATTATAGGCCTTTTATATTTTGATTGCGGCCGTGTGCGAAACGAACTTATGTATAATAGGTATTATGATGTGGCTTAATTTAGTTGGGTCAGGTTTTGGTGCAGTCGGTATGTCGTCCCACCCACCAAAGTCATTTATACTTAATGTCCTAATGCCTCATTTAAAAAGAAATAATAATCAGCAAACTGGACGGAAGTATAAAAACAGAAATCTTTCCTCTACATTATTCTTTACTTTCTCTCTCTCTTTCTCTCTCTCTCTCTTTCTCTCTCAATCTCTGTTATTTTGAACCCACTTTATGATCTCAAAATAACGACTTGTCTCATCCGAGAGTTAAGAAAGGCCTGACGTCACTTCCTATGACTTAGGCGACAGTAATGATGAATGCAAAACTGTCTTTTATTTTATTCAACTCCTTCCACCGCTACTCTAACGTCTTCCTGTTTACTGAGCCTCTCTCTCTCTATTTTATTAACATATTATTTTCAAGGCTTATTTATCAACCTTATCAAAAGTTAATAACTTCTTAACAATGAATAATAATAATAATAATAATAATAATAATAAAAATAATAATAATAATAATTCCTGGAAGTCCATGCCTCAAAGAGATACAAAAAATTGTTCTGACAAGTACACCCTACACTTTACGAAGGGCTTTATCTATGTTTTTTTTTTTTGTTTTTTGTTTTTTGTCAGTGGAAAGTGGAAATGTTAAACAAAATTTCAACAGAATGTCTGTCTTCTGCAAGTCAAATTTAAAAAATGTTTTCAAGTATAAAAATATATAAATCTACAAAAAATTATTAAAAATTATAAGTCTTTGTACAAACGTTGCTTGTCTACGGTTTATTACTGATTATTACTAATAGAGTAATTGTGGCACAAGGCCTAAAAAGAAGGAGATGGGTCAAGATTGTTCGACACTATTTTTTTTACCTAGGTAATCAGATTCACAACCTATTCATTCGTTACAATCTAGTCATTCACCATAAGAATCTCTCCGTCACCATTCCTCCCTACATACACCAAAATACCTCACACACACACAGGGCACCTACTAAAAAAATAAAAAAAAATATGTACAATTATGTATACAAAAATATACATAAAAATTCTATCAGTGTTATGAAATGATGGCGGTGGTGGCCGTGAGGGGTTGATGACCCCGAAAACAAGCTGCAAAAAGAAAGATGTTAGTAAGACTCGTCCACCCCTGAAAAGTAAGAGTTGCCATGGTATTCTGTCTTTCGACTAAATCAAGAGGCTCTGTCTCTAAGATTTGGGGACGGCTAAAGACAATTATAGGCATTAGATAATAATAATAATAATAATAATAATAATAAAGTGGAAACTGAAGGTTTTATCCTTGCTGCGCAGGACCAATGCTTGCTAACTAGGAATTATCAAGCACATATACTAAAATATTGTGTCAGCCCAAAATGCAGATTCTGTGATAAATATCCAGAAACGATTGATCATCTTGTATCAGGTTGCACGATGTTGGCACCCACTGAATATAAAACCCGACATGACAGAGTGGGCCAATATCTGCACTGGAAAATCTGCAACTTTTACGGGAAGGAAACTGAAAGAAACTGGTACCAACACCACCCAGGCCCGGTTACGGAAATAGGACCTGTTACAATTCTATGGGACTACACAATTCACACTGACAGAACAATCAAGGCCAACCGCCCAGATATTGTTATTAAAGACCACAAACAAAAACGGTGCCTCCTTATTGATATGGCAGTTCCTGCTGACTGCAATGTATCTTTGAAGATATTCAAAAAGCTGTCAAAATACAAGGACCTTGAAATAGAGGTCTCGAAAATGTGGCATATGGGAACATCAACAGTCCCTGTTGTAGTTGGAGCCCTAGGACTGGTTGGAAAAGATTGCAGTAGACTAATTGCAGGGATTCCTGGAAGCCATGCCTCAAGGAGATACAAAAAATTGTTCTGACAAGTACAGCCGACACTTTACGAAGGGCTCTATCTATGTAATTTTTTTTTTTTTTTTGTCAGTGAAAAGTGTCATGATGCCATTTCTAACCTTAGGTCCCTGGGTGAGACCCGGAAAGAAATGTGTAAACGCCAGAAAGCAAAGAAAATAAAAATAAAAATAATAATAATAATAATAAAACTCACCCAGTAGAGATGAAAAAGGCAGGCCAAAACGAACTGGAGAGGTTGTGAATTTCGATTTGCATCATAGGGAGAAGCCGGGCACAGGCCGGGAACGACACATTAACTAGGTCGACAAAAAGAGTCTATTTTAACCAGGGAATAGCTTCACAAGAAACCGTCCTGTTGTGATTTAGAAGGACGTTACTTGTCTTGTAATGAAAACAACGGATGTACTGGTAATGAATGCATCAAAATGAATGAAACGCCGCCAGCGTGAAGGGCGCGTTTCACTTGTCTTGGATTTTATTACAAATAATAATAATAATAATAATAATAATAATAATATTTCGACCATATGTCTGTCTACATCAAATTATGTATATGTAAAAAAAAATATCCAAAGGTATAAAAATATGTATACAGTGTAACCCGGATATAAGAGAGTTGTCGGCACCGGAGAAGAAGTCTCTTATATCCGGGTTTGGTCTATTTTGTTTAGGTAAGTATGGGACCAGAGAAAATCTCTCTTATATCCGGGCTTCTCTTATATCCGGGTCTCTTATATCCGGGTTACACTGTATGTAAAAAATATCCAAAGGTATAAAAATATTAAAAAATCTACAAAAAAATTAATAAGTCTTTGTACAAACACTGCTTGTCATGTAATGGAAAAACGGCTGTACTGGTAATCAACGCGTCTAAAGCGAATGAAACGCCGCCATCGTGAAGGCATGAAACTGAAATGTGTTTAATTAGGATGATGTCGCACATCTCGGAATTTCCTGTTAGTTGATTTGTTACTAAGGGGAATTAATCAAACAGCTTAGTATAAATCTTATGGAACTCTCCTGTCATTCGGTTCATTCCCCCGGGCCAGAAAGTTAGTAATTTGCATATGTAACCATCCCCATACGTTTTAAGGGCCGAAAGGTCCGTAGATTTTGAATATTTCTTTTCAGAGTGTGTACCTTAAGATATTTGCCGAAATTACAGTCGTTTGTCATAAAATGTTCTGCAAGCTCCGTTGATGTTATTGTTGTATCTGACATCATACCTGTTGTCCATTGAATCTCGTATTTAATTTTTCCGTTGTGCGACTCACATAAAATAAGTCATGTTTAGTACATTGGTCGGCGTATATTAAATCTGAATCAGTACAATTACCAACCTCTGTAGAAATCTTTTTGAATTTGTGATGGAATTAACTTGACTCATGTTGCACAACGCACAGGGTCTTCTATGAATGTCTTCGGGAGTAAAACGATCCGAAAATTCAATGTTGTTTCCAGTGTGGACGCTTACATTTGTTAAAATTTGTCTGATGTATTTTTTTAATTTTTTTTTTGAAAGAAACTATAGGAGGCTTGGGGGAAAAAAAAACTCTTTAAAACACAAATATTTTTGCGCAATGTGTTCATGGCTGCCGTGTAGTAATTTCGAAATTCCAGTTTCGATAGTTGATAACTAATGGGATTCTGTTAGAATTTTTATTGTGCTTTTTTTGTGTTTTGACCTGGTATAAAATTATGGTAATCTTCATTTTTAGCAATTTCATTTGTAAATTGTTTCAGTCGCGATTCTTGGGAGCCGCGCTTAACATAATGTCGAATGAAATCATTTGCATGCTTTCAAAAATCTTTTGGCCCATCGGGTTTGATTTTATTGTGTGATAAGGATGATCAGAAAGGCGGTGTAAGTAAATTTATGTAAATGTGTAAAATAATTCGGTCATTAGGTGACTCTTTGAGAACTTTAGTGTCTAAAAATTCAACACTAGCTTTAATAATAATTAGTTTTTTTTCTTCAGATAACCTTTGATTCACAGGATTCCTGTCTTTATTTCACAAGTGGCTTCGTACCCTATCTCATAGAATCCCCTCCTTTATTTACCATGTGACTTAATACCATTGTTCTCAGAATTCCTAACTTTATTTTCCATGTAGTTTAATGCTATACTTCAAAGTATGTCCTCCTTTATTTATCATTTGGCACCGTACCGCACAACGTGATGATTATCAGTAACAATATAATCTGGAATCACTGAATGATACTTCAGCTAGCAAAAAAGCTAGAAAAAAAGAAAACAAACTTAGGGAAGCAAGATTTATTTTTTATAACTATCGATACCTTTTCGGGTGAAATTTTTTATATATATATATATATATATATATATATATATATATATATATATATATATATATATATAATAAAGAAAACAATCCCTTCAAATCTCATGGTGATATTTATTTCGTTAAGATCAATCTCAAGGAAATAAATATCACCATAGTATTTTAAGAGTTCGTTTTTTTCTTTATTATTATTATTATTATTATTATTATTATTATTATAGTATTTTGCAGCTTCAGTCGGTGTACTGTGCTTTACTTGTATTTCTGCGCCCATTTGAAACTCCATTTTGAATTTGTTGGCTTCTTTTATTACGGAGTAAAGACGCTTACTACTTTCATGTTCATTGACACATACCATCATCCAGTCTTCTGTAGTTTCCAAGTATCTTTGGAGGCCAATTGTTGTACTTTTGTAGGACAGTTCTAGTTGAACTAATCCACTGCCTCCTACGGATCTGGGCACATACAGACGATCAACATCAACTTTGGGATGATGCATGCGGTAGCAAGTGAGAAGCTTTCTCGTTTCGGCGCCTATTCGCTTAATTTCAGCTATGGTCCAGTTAAGGACATTAAAGATGTATTGCACCACAGGGACAGGTGTTTATGGCTGATATTCTATTTTTTGAGTTTAGCTCGGTATTTAGTACCAGACGTATACGCCTGTAGTACTCCTTTCTTACCTTCTCCTTCATTTGGGGGTGTTGTATGCCATCTCCTTCGCTAGTTCCTTATAAGCTTCATCATGCTCCAGTTCCCTAATCTTTGTGACAAAATCTAAATCTATTAAGGATGTTTCTGTAATTCTACCTTTCTTGAATGTTACTTTTGCACATTTATTTAATCCGAAGTCCATACCTATGTCGTCACTGAAGTATTTTACAATATTGAAGAGACATTTCTACTCATTGTCATCTTTGGCAAAGAGTTTGAGATCATCCATGTAGAGTAGGTGATTGAATATTTTCTTATTTATTTTGTAACCATAGCTACTGTTGTTCAGTTCATGCGTAAGGGGGGTTAGGACAAACAAAACAGAACGGGTGACAGAAAGTCTCCTTGAAAGATTCCACGTCGGATATTTAGACGGTTGGATATGGTAGTGCCTCTGGCGTGATTAAGGTATAGTTTGGTGTTCCACATTCCTATGCTGTGCTTAAGGAAATTTAATACCACAGGGGAGACTTTGTACATTTCCAAAGTCTTAAGGATCTAAGAATGTGGAACACTATCAAAGGCTTTAAGATAATCAATTATTATATCAAAGGCTTTACGATAATCAATTATTATTATTATTATTATTATTATTATTATTATTATTATTATTATTATTATTATTATTTATTTATTTATTTATTTTCTTAGATTTCTGGCGTTTACACATTTCTGTCCGGGTCCCGCCCAGGGACCTAAGTTTAGAAATGGCATCATGACACTTTCCACTGACAAAAAAAAAAAAGAAAAAAAATGACATAGATAAAGCCCTTCGTAAAGTGTGGGCTGTACTTGTAAGGACATTTTTTTGTATTTCTTTGAGGCATGGACTTCCAGGAATCCCTTCAATTAGTCTACTGCAATCTTTTCCAACCAGTTCTAGGGCTCCAACTACAACAGGGATTGTTGATGTTCCCATATGCCACATTTTC
>OZ010602.1:54277586-54302586 GCA_963932145.1 Acanthosepion lycidas | reverse complement strand
AAATATAATAATATATAAAATAATATCTTAATATCAAAAATATAAATATATTAACTACTATATATATTAAGCATATACAACTTTTTTAGTTCCATTTATTTTTAATAAAAAATCAATAAAAATACAATTAATCCCAATTTATTTAAAATATAATATCAAATAAAACTTTTAATTCCCGTTTATTTTAAATATAAAACATAAATCCCACCTATCTTAAATATATTTTTTGTATATATAATAAATTTTTAATACTTAATAATTTTTATATAGATTTAGGTCCGTTTATTTTAATATGTTTCTTTTAATAAATACCATTAATGCCGATTTATTTTAAATATAAATTATAAATCCCATCTATTTTGAATGCAATTTAGTGTATTGGGGCAGCAGTTTAAACAGCTGACCTCATAGTCTCTAATAACCCAACAACCACACAACTAAATCCTCTACAGAAAACCAATGTAGTGTATCAATTTATTTGTCTGTTCAGAGATTGTATCTCTGATACTAATAATAAACCTACTACATGTATTGGTTTTACTACAACCACATTTTCCCGTAGGCTTACCTGTCACCTTTCTGATCTTAGTTCCATTAAACAATATTTCTTAGAAAAATATAGCCATGTACATAAAATTAGATATTAGTTGATAACACAATAATACTCACGCATACACACAGTAAAAAGAACTTTCAGATATTGGAGGCCATCTACATTAAAACAAAGCAACCCACACTCAACAAAATTACGTTTCAAACTAGTCACAACATATTACTTTGTATCTAGGCATTGGATCTATTGTAATATTTCGGTCTATTGCGTGGTATGACGTCATAGAACCACATCTTAAACTTACGATCTGCGTCTGCTATTCCGTGACCGTTATCGTCGCATAGCAATTTTCTATGTGAAAAGAACAAAATATCATCCTTGACGGTGGATTTCTTTATTTCGTGCCTGTATAACCACTCCGAGAATGGCTCATGTGAGCCGAAAGCTTAGGACCAACTTAAGAAAAAAATATCCAAATGTTGGACAATTTTTGTCTTTATTTTCACCCGAAATTAAAGCAAGCATTCGGACATTAGAACGGCTCATGATCAGACATAATAAACATTTATTGTCTATTATATTCAATAATATATGTTTGAACACACACACACACACACACACACACACATATATATATATATATATATATATATATATATATATATATATATATATATATATATATATATATTTGTATATTAAATAAGACCCCGCAATACTCATGTAATATATGGACTTCGCCAGCATTGCGTTAACCAGATATTTTCTATTAAAATTTAAATTATGCAACGTTCAGTCTGTATCCAGCACCTGAAAATTGCGTTGTGCGTGAAACTCCGAGTCTTGCTACCGGTCAAGGATAATATGTATAGCTATTAATATATACTTAATAGCTCTTTCGTATTACACCGAGCACTATTTTACCAGCGCCATCACTCAATGCGCGATATCTTATATATATATATATATATATATATATATATATATATATATATATATATATATATATATATATATACACGTAGCTAATTTGGTGAATTTGTCCATATTGTACTGGCAAATATTACGTGTGGTTCACTTCAAATATCAACAGACAAAATCTGCTGAAGTCCCTCTCAAGACTATTTGATACAATTGCCAGCATTTTAACCATGAATTGTTTATTTCCATTTTATTTTCTAATTGATCTTCTTTTTTTTTTGTTTTCGTTTGCTGTCCTTTAATTATGGGAGAGGGAAAAACTTTAACGAAGACCAATCTGTTCAGGTAGGAATTTGGTTAAACCACCCTGCCATGGAAATGAAGGGTTGGCCAAAAGCGCCTGGTCTTTAAATTCAATTGTCTCTTTAAAGAGCTCCCGACAAACAAAAAAACACTGCCGTTTACTTCGTGCGTGATTTTAGGAGGTAAGAGATCTAATCTGTGTTAATACATAGGCATCGAAATATTCCTTAAATACAAGCACTTCTAAAGATAACTTCTCTTTGTCTTTCTCCTGATCTTACACATTTGTAGACAGTCCATGTAGGTGGCGCCGCTTAAGTTCAAAGAATCTATAATTAGCATAAAACGCAAACATTTCGAAATTTCATCACAAAATGTTCCTTCACTCGCAATGGTAATCTAATCAAATAAATTGTTATAGCAATTACTAATTATTGACCAATCTTTCTTTCATTTTTTTTTTTCGCTGTTTCCACCAGCAGAAATCGTTCAAATTTACCCCTAGTAGCAATAGACGTAATCGTTTGAAGTGGTCCGAATTTCTTAGTTTCAACTAATGTTTGTGACTAATGTTTGACTAGTTTTTCTTTTTTTTTCTTTATATATTCGTTGTTGGATCCGAGCTGAAAGTAATCGATTAAAATAGTCTCAACTTTTTGTGTAGATGTTTCGTTCTTCCTTCTGTAGAACCATATTTCGGTTGGCTCAAGTCTCTTCTTCATCTGTGACGAGATTGTCCAGTATTCACGGCCATATAGGAGGACTGATATTACGTAAAAACTTCAGTACTTTTTTCTTTGTTTCTAACAACGAGAATTCCACTTGTGTTTGTTTGATAGGCAAACTTATTTCCCTCTCTGTAACATCTTCCCCCACAGACACAACGACGCATGTCTATCAATGTTCTACCGTTATTTCCATTGCAAATGTTCCACCCGGTCACTCTCGCAATGCGACGCACACGGAATCAAATCACCCACATTTCTTTCGTATTCCAATTGTAAAGAAGAAGTTCCACTCAGACAGCTTTTTTCCTAGACCTGCTTCTTTGCGGAACAAACTCCCTCGTGGGTGTTTCTCTTCAAATCAATGGTCACTCGCTTTCTATCCTCCTTGTTCTCATAATGTTCATTTCTTCTACTTCTTCTTACATTCACGTCACAGATCTCATTCAGTAACCCTCTACCAAGAGTGACTCTTGAGCCTTGTATTGAGTGAAGTTTAGTAAAAGAAAAGAGTGTATGAATGGAGAAGGTTGCAATGAATTGCTCTTTTGCGTAGACTGGTCGCCACTTGTTTCTCATGAACGTTGTATTGATATTGTAATAAACTTCTGGATATTTAAGCCGCAATGAGTATTTCTACTTGATAATCGCAATCGAGCTCAACAGTCCGACTACATTACGTCTTGAACTCTCAACTATTCATATATTTCGGGGCGTAACTGAACAGAAGAGATCGAACTTGATATCAAAGTAGTAGTCCGGATAGTATCCATTTAACTGTTCAACAATTCCACTTCTGTTTGTTTATTTTTTGTAACTTGCAGGGAAGATAAAGCAAAATACTTCACTAATTACAAATAAACATGATAATGTTATTACTCAAAATCAAATATATATATATATATATATATATATATATATATATATATATATATATATATATATATATATGTAGTGTCTGAAACGTCTATTTTGAACGATATGTGATTTGTTCATTGTTTCTATAGCAATGATAGGTCTTTTCGGAGAGCCGATGCTGGTCCAACACCTAACTTTTCATAAGTAATTAACTGGGCATCGGATCAGTCATGGTGACTGACAAGCTATGGATATTTTATTTCGGACAGAGTAATCTTCTCTTAGCTGAATTGTCGTACAGTGAAAAAGAGCGACAATTGCTCTGCTATTTGACCACAATTGAAGGGAAAAGTGATTCATGCCTTTACCCAAAGTCATTATTATAAAGTAAAAGTTAATTGAGGTTAAAATTTGAATTCGATTCACTGATACCGTTTTTATTTAGTATAAAATTTATGTCACTGTACCCCTCTAAAAACTGTCACTCGGATGATGAAATGCGGTAAATTTGTAGCAATTTTCCAAGGGTAGCTCAGATGTGGCACAAGGCCGAAAGTATGGGGGCACCCAATGAGGATCAAACTCACTACTCAGTCGTAGTTGTTTCAGCAAGACATGCTTGCTAACCATTACACCGCCTCGAGGTGCCCAAATGCAACAAATTTGTATGTCTTTAATTAAAACGTTCAGTACTAGACAAGGCACGTGGGTATCTTGTGGTTGTTGTGCATTGCCTCTGACGTACATCCGCGTCCATTCCAGATTTTTAACCTGCAGTCTCCTGGCGTCAGTTTAAAATGGCGCCTTTTAATTTTCAATATGTTGTTTGCTTAAAGTACCGTATTTGTCGGCATATAAGGCACTCTTTTTTTCTTTTTTTTTTTTTTTACTAAAAATACCTTTTAAAATTCCCCTACGTCTTATATGTCATATGTAAGTTTAAAAGTCGCGATAGACAGGCGAAGTAAGTTACCTGGCAACTCCTATTAGGTTAAACTTAAACATGAAGGAGCAATGGAACACGTAGATGACAATGCCTGATGACGACCTTACACTTACAGGAAGAATAAAAAGGCCCGGCATTATACAAGTCTGGGTGAATGGGTGAAGCAAGATTGGGATAATATTAGAATAGAAATTGTGAAATCTTTTAAAAAGTGTGGCATTAGTAATGCTCTCAATGGAACGGAAGATGACACATTATTGAATGACAATTGGGGTGCGTCTTATACATCCGTGCGTCTTATGTGCCATCAAATACGATACATATATTTTCTTGGTTTCAGATAAAAATTTGGATAATTTTTCAACATATTTATGAGAGATTTTCATTTTCTGAAATTATAGTTTAGACATATGGGAAAGTCGTCAGTTTAAACTGACACCAAGAGGATATGACTATAAAGAAAGGAATAAAGAGAGTTTAAATGGCGTCAGTTTAAACTGATACATTCTTATTCCTCCTACATAGCAGTGAACGCTGGATCATTTTTCTGCACAAGAGGAAACTTGAGGCGACAGAAATGTGGTTCTACAGAAGGATACTGAGAATAAATAACCATGTGAGCAAGGACGAAGTTTTAGAGAAAAGGGAAACAAAAAGGACACTTACGCTTAACATCAGAAAGAGAGAGTTAAAATTTATTTCCTGAACATTATGAGGAAAGAGGACTTGGAAAATTTGATACTCACAGGAAATATTGAAGTCAAGAAGGAGAGAAGAAAACAGCGCATATGCCTGTCTAGCGAGCTTGTTTAAATGGATGGCAGAACAGGGTTTAGGAGAGATTGCAAAAAGACTAAATTTACTAATAGGACAGGAAATTGTGGAGAGCCATGATTGCTCATGTCCTGAACAGGCATGGTGCATAGAAGAAGGAGAAGAAGAAGAAGAAGAACAGCATTTTGCTTGAAGTATGTTTTTTCTTGATGTCAGATGAAAGTTTGGAAATTTCTCAACACATTTCTCCGAATTTCCGACTTTCCAAAATTATATTAGGTTGGTGCAAAAATAATGACGTAATAATGTCGTTTTTTGACGTATTTTTTAACGTCAAAAAACGACATTATTACGTCATTATTTTTGCACCAACCTAATAGTTTATATTTAGAAAAAGAGGCGTCTTTTAAAACTGACAACAGGAGGGGGTTATGGCTTTCACCCATATGCATCTTTTTACGTTGATTTTTCGATTAAAAATGACGATAGCAAGGTTCCCTTATTTTACAGTTGAAATACTGCAAGGAAAGTTGGTTCGTTGTATCATGCCAGAAAATCTTTCTTATCAAGATTCGTCTTGTACATTTACAAATCTACTATTCGTCCGTGCATATCCTGGTCTGGTTCCTGCCATTCATCTCAAGATTCTTGGCAAAAAACCAAAGAAGGATCTACAGTGTAATCTTTGCTGACCAAGCATCTCGACTTCAGTCACTTTCTCACCGACGTGACGTGGCTTCTCTTTGTCTTTTCTACAAATATTTCCATGACAACATCTCTGACGAGCTTTTTTTCCCCTGGTGCATCGACTGTATGAATTTAAACGTGCTACTAGATCAGGAACTAGGTCCCGCAC
Source organism: Acanthosepion lycidas (assembly GCA_963932145.1). Classification (NCBI taxonomy): domain Eukaryota; kingdom Metazoa; phylum Mollusca; class Cephalopoda; order Sepiida; family Sepiidae; genus Acanthosepion; species Acanthosepion lycidas. Next base: position 54,296,650 of record OZ010602.1, on the reverse strand, counting down.
TTTTACTGTTGAAATAACTAAATGCAATCCCCACTAACGATTAAACAGTTTCTGTTCTCGCACTTCCCGTCTGTGCAACTTCCTTCCGTTTTCTTGCTTCCCTGATAACTACTCTCATCATCTATTTAGATGCAACGTCAATCGCCATTTTCTGTCTTCTTGAACCCTGTTTATTTTTTTTTTTTTGTACTTCCATCAATCTTCCCTATTCTCAATTTTCTCATTCTTTTTCAATTTCACTATTTACAACATTTTGCTTTCTAGTGGCATTACCGCGTTGCTTGGGGTGAAATGATTAAAAAAGAAAAAAATAACTTTTCGATAACAACATAGTCTGAATCTTAAAATATTTTCTAAATAAAGAATGTCATATTTACTGACTGGCTGGAGAGGAGCCATTCCTATTCGAGTTTTTGGGACTCAACTCTTTTCGCGAAGCAAATGAGAAGAAATGGTTCCTCTGAGAAAGCATTGTTTTTCTTAAGGCGGCATTTAGGTGCTCATTCTGTTAAACTGTAGGTTATTGCATCTACACTGAATTGTATGTGTCCGACAATATACACACACACACATATATATATATATATATATATATATATATATATATATATATATATATATATATATATATCAGCATGTATCTATCCAGCTCTTATCTCAAATAACAACTTAAAAGAGACTGTTTGACCAACACAAGGAATGTTAAAAGATTCATGTTAAAAAGATAAAAAATAAAAAAACAAATGAAAACTACAGACAAAAGTTCATTTTCTCCATCAAGACATTCATTTCTGTAGTTTACTGCTACCAGCAAGCATAAATATTTCTCCTCCCGATGATGGCCATTTCGGCCGAAACTAGTCGAGGAATCTAAATGGAATAATAATAAAAAAACGAAAGAATATTAATCTACAACCCAGTGTGTCTGAAGATTTTAATTTTTTAATTTTTTTTATTGTTCAACATATATATATATATATATATATATATATATATATATATACTCCAAAATTGGCTTGAGGATGAAATGGAACTAATGTCTTAATTTAATTACAAAATTAAATTCGGACCTTCCATTTTTGAAACATGGTTAGAACTGTGTAGCCATATTTTAAATCAATTAATATATATATATATATATATATATATATATATATATATATATATATATGGGAAAACGATATATACATTTTTATATATCAAGAACATAATCAATCTGACTTGTCATCTAGATATCATTCACTTTCTCACCAACGTGACGTGGCTCCCTCGGTCTTTTCTACGAATATTTCCATGGCAACACCTTCGACTAGCTTTTCTCCCTGGTTCATCGACTGCATGAATTTAAGCGTGCTACTAGATTAGGAACTAGGTCCCGCATTTTTGCTGTTGAAATAACTAAATGCAATCACCACTCACACACAGATTCTTTTCTTACACTTCCCAACTGTGGAACTAACTTCGATTTTCTTGCTTCCCTGATAACTACTATCATCAAAAATTTAAATGTAACTTCAATCGCCATCTTGTGTGTTCTTGAACTCCGTTTCTTTGTTTTTTCCTCAATCCACGCCATTTTCAGTCTTCTCTTTCACTTTAACTTCCTGTAACCCCCTGTGTTCTAATAACATTACCGCCATGCTTGAAGGGAAATGATTAAAAAAGAAATTACGAGATGTAACCGTGTTACTTGATTATTTTCATGAGTCAGGTTTTGATGGTATTCATGCGGAACTTTTCTACATTTAAAAAATAATGAACTTTCGAAACATTAAAGAATTAACCGTTGAGCAGTAAGACTTTCCTGGCAATGACTGAAGGGATGTCTTGGGGCAGACCGTGAAAAATCGTTTTTAACTCCAAAAGCTCGTATAATATTTGATAGGCAATTGAAGTGAAGTTCATATAATTTAGTTCGTTAGCAAATTCGAAAAGTCATAACACAAAGACAAATGAACTGATATGAGTTATCTACCCTAGCAAACAGTTTCTTCTCGGTTGAGAATTGTCGGACTTTGTCCATTTCTTAATGTATGACGTCATTTGTTTACATTTGATACGCCATGATCAGTTATGAATGTACGAGATTCATGGAAGATTGAAGTTTATAAGCAGTAAATTCGACCATGCCGACCGAACGATCCTTTGTGGCCGAACGCTTAGGCACTTCAAGCTAAATGACGGTTCCGTATAGGATGCAGGTTCGAATCCTGTCAAAGGACGAATATTTTCTACGAAAATTTCTCGGGCATTCAGGCAGGTAAATGTTATTTAATACTGTTTATTATAAACAGAGCATTTACTTAAATACTTGTATCTATAAAAAGAACGTTAAACATAAAAATGTCTTTAATATATATATGTATATACATATATATGTATATACAAATATATATACATATATATATATGTATGTATATATATTTACATTTTAGTTGTTGCCGCTCTTGATTGTCCTCAATTGATGTCATTTCTATTATCTGTTACACTCCTTTTTTTTGTGATTCAACAGTGCCATTTTTCAATGTTCAGAAAAGGATAGTCTTCACCTGATCCCACAGGCTTCCCTCACGCAAAGCCATTTTTAATCATTGATCCGAGAAAGCCATTATATACAACTGACAGTTTAGATATTTCTGAATGAGTTTAGTGCCATCTATATGAAAATCTCGATCTGACATTTTAAGAACATGACTTGAATTTTCAGTTTAATTTGCTATCTTTGGTGAGGCTACCTCCAGCACAGCTTATTATACGTTCAATTTCCTTTTCTCCAATAATAAATTTGTTATAAGTGATCCATATGCCAGTTCTGCGAAGTGTTTGATATTTACTAAATCCTCATCCCGAATTTTCATTATGGATTTAGAGTGGGTACCATTATTTATTTTATTTCAATTTTCAGATCTCTGTTTCTGAATGTGGATGTAAGTTGTGTAATCGACTCGGGGTGAGAACTTCTGTGAGCCGAGTTCAAATTCCAGCCGAGTTTGTTATATTCACTTATGCACAAATACCCTTGGGAAAGGTATGAATCTATTCTTCTCCGTCCCATGCTATGAATGGTATAGCAGAGCAGAATGGGTTCTTTAGCCTTGGTTGGCAACCAGTCTACCACAGAAAGAAATGAAAACCTACTGCAGGAAAAATCTTCTGCCTCATCAATCATGTATTTATTGAAAGATACATGATTGCTCAAGTGTGTATCACGTGTGGCATTTAAATGACAGAAATTGTAATCATTAAAAAATATTACAATTATATAAATTAAAGTTACCTCCCTTAGATAAAACATTAAAAAATGCATATCTTTAACAGTTAATTACTAAATTAATTATAATGGAACACGTTCATATGTGTTTATAATTATAACAAAGTGTTTTTCCTATGCATTTACAAAAAATTTACAACTATCAATTACATTAATTTTTGTCTTTGAAATTTACTCCTGAAGATGATCTTGGATGCAATTAAAAGTACTTGGGAAAATAAAAAAAATGAAAATAACTACTGTTGGGTATCGATTGATGAAAAACCTTTGGCCTTACTTCCGCTGCATCAGTGTATGAGCAGAAATTGTAATTAGTGATAGCATAAACAGGAAATGCATCTGGTAGCTAAAAAATTACAATTATATAAATTAAAGTTATCTCAAATAGATAAAACTTAAAAAAAACATAATATCATTAACATTTAATTACTAAATTAATTATAGCGGAATGCGTTCATACATGTTTATAATTATACCTGAGTTCATAACTGTTAATTACATTAATTTTTTTTTTCTTAGCAATTCACCCCTGAAGATGATCTTGGATGAGATTGTAATTACTTGGGGAAAATAAAAGAAATGAAAAAAAATCTACTGTTGGATATTGGTTGATGAAAAATCTTTGGCTAATTTTAAACATAGGCTTTGGAATATGCACAATGTATCAAAATCAGCATAAAAACAATGAAACTACTTCATCAACCAAGGTGTTATAATCCTAGTACTACTATAAATCCCATAGCATATGTTAATAGCATGGCATTAAAACAAGAGACTCATTCACTTATCTAGGTTTAATTATTAGCTCTGGTGCAAAAATATACAAAGTAATAACATTAACAGGAAAAGCCAATATGGCATTTGCTAATTTATAACATAGACTTTGGAATATGCACAATGTATTATTAAAAGTTCAGGATATTTGCCAACTGCCCCACGCGGTCAGATGCGGCACAAAGCCGAATTTAACGTGGGGTATCCGAGCCTGTAAGCTCGGGCAAAAATTCCCCGTAGACCCTCTAAAAACGGGGTCGGGTAGTTGTCTACCACCCCAGATGAGACTATACCCTTCGGCATCGACTCATCTGGGTTTCTCTACACCCGAAGGCAGAGAATTTGACTAGCTGAGGTGGAGACGAATCTCCAACTAATTGCTGAATCAAGCCCCATTAAAAGTTAAGATTGATGTATATAAGTCAGTCATCTTGATGATTCTTCTGTATGGAGCAGAGATCTGGACTTTATATCATTTGCATATTCAGCAATTAAATTCTTTCCACATGTGTTGTTTACAATAAATCTGTGGCATGGAATGGGAAAACAATAAAGCTAAGGTGGATGGGTCACCTAATTAGGAAAGATAACAGATGGATGTCCCTTGTGGTGTAATGAATATCGGCTCAGACTGAGAACTCTGAGAGCCGAGTTCAAATCCCAGCCGAGTTTGTTATATTCACTTATGCACAAATACTCTTGGGAAAGATATGAATCTATTCTTCTTCCCCCCCACCTATGAATGAAATAGCTGAGCAGAATGGTTGCTTTAGCCTTGGTTGGCAACCAATCTACTGCAGAAAGAAATGGCAACCCAATGCGAGAAAAAGTCTTCTGCCTTGTCAGTCATGTATTGAAAGATACATGATCGCGCAAGCGTGTATCATGTGTGGCCCTTAACTGACTGACTGACTGTTTCTGTTTTAGAAACGTTTATCTTGAGTCCTATTGCTTGGAACACTTAGTAGAGGAGTACTTGATTTTCTATTCAAGATTATTCTTATCTTAACTGTGCCTTTGGCATATACCTCCTCATCATCAGTACATTGACCTTGTGAAGGGGGGGATTTTGTCTTCTATTGGTTGATTCATTTGACATGTGGTATGGAATGCTTAAATGATCAGTGGCCATCTCTTCACATAGGTCCCATATCCTGAGTCATCCCTCTTAAGCTGTAGATTGTCACCATGCCAAGCTAAAAGTGGATTGTAAAGTGACATTTGTGACATTGAAAAGTGGGACAGTTTTGATGACTATAAATTATTGTTGTGCAGATAGGAAATAACATTTAAGAAACGGTAATGAAATAACTTATTTGGTCACCATAAATTATTAGAGTAAATAGTTAATTTGCTGCAGTTCGGAGAAAGTTGAAATGATTATAAACTGGGTAATAGAAAATGATTACTGGGTCTATTTAAGAGAACAGTGAAGAGGTTCATGACCGAAAGAAAAACAGCTATGAATCACAGCGAATCTGACTGCGTGCTAAAAAGGGGTGGATATGCCATGTGCTATTAAAGTCAGGTACCATGGATTCCTTGGACGTTCAATCATTTCCTTCCTTTTGAGGGTAGGCATTACTGGCAGGCATCAAGTTGGATCTGGTCAAAATCCGAAATAAACAAATTTAATTAAAATCATGCTCGTAACAATATGCTACTTCCAATGTGAAAGAATATAACAGCCACTATGAGTGTTTTGTGTTTTGTTTAATAAACAAAAGCAAATGCTCTTGTTGAACACAATTTTGGAAAATCTAGCTATTGCACTAACATCTATAAAATTGCCATAACTTATACTGTTATGGGGTTCCCCCCCTTTTTCATATAAGTGGACTCTACCAAGTGTACCTGGACTGCTGCCGTTAAATACCTAGAGTTACAGTCAGTGAGGGTAGTCGGTAGTCAGTAGTCGGTAGTCGGATAGTGAGAGGATATACGGTAAGAGTCAGAGAATATACGGACGGAGACAGTGTGAGATAAATTCTTGTAGAAGTCAGTTACAAGCACGTAGACTCTAAGGAAGTCCTACTTCGAGACTGTATATATCTATCTGTATTTTCTACTAACCGCGTTCCTGGACTTACTAACAGTACTACTCTTTGTATGATTGTGTAAATATATTTTATTTCTTATATTTAATTATTGCGTTTGTCATTCCTTGGAGACCGAATTCATCTCGGAATCCACAACAAATACTTTTATCCTGTAAAACAATAACCTGTCCAGTGACAGAAGCTGCTGGTGGCACCAAGGGTGGCAGTATCGTCTTAGCCACTGAAACTGTGTTACCTCCCCTGGTTGGCAGCTGATGAGGGCAGAGTTTCGCACATGCTGCTGTATGTTTTATATAGAAAGAAATAAACTAAAAATAAATGATGTTTGTTTTTGGTATTAACTTTAATAAACTATATATTTATCACTTTTGTATCTTTCTCTCAGCTTCATATTTCATTCATCCTAGAAATTTCTTACTTAGCAAAGATCTACTCTGCTTTTGTATTGATCTAGAACCATCATTATCCTCCTCCTCCTCTGTTCTGTGACTGGGTGTGGTCAGTGGGCTGCTGCACAAATGAATACCTAACCTGACCAATAAGTTCCATGATTCTATGAGGAAAACCCTCACCCCTGGGTGTCAGGGAAAAGCAATAGTGATCAGGTGAATGAGGTGAAAACTAGCAATAAATATAATATTTTTATAGAAATATTTTTCTCTTTTTTTGTGTATTTGAATTGCTAGCTAGTATGATTTTTTCATTGGTATAAAAATCTCAAGGTTTTCCTTTGTTTGTCCTCTCTGTTTTTTTTATGTTTTTTGTTTCCATTTTTTTTTTTTTTTTTTGACATTGTTGTAGATTTGACAAACGCCTAATCACTGACAAAGAATTTATTTACACTGCTTTTGGAAAAAAAAACAAAAAAAAAAAAACAACAAAAATCAAAAACAATGATAAACAAATCCATAAAAACTATCCTCCTTTCTAACGGTCATCAAGTGGAAATGGGGATGCGGCATGGGGACAGACAAAAGCAAGTTTCAGTGGGGGGTAGTAAAGGGATTGAGCAATAAAAATGAAGGCAAACATCAAGTTATATTAACGATGAATGAAATCTTTAAACCTTCTGACTGATAGAAATGACAGAAAATAATAATGGAGAACTTGCGCAAAAAGTAGCAATTAACACTTTCTTGACATCTCCCTCCCCCAAATGACATTTAGCAGATGGAAGGCTGGGTGGAGATGCTTGTCATCCTTCCCCCATCAGTGGCTGGTATTCCTGCCAACTAAACAAATTTCCGTTTAGTGTTTGCCTTTGTAAGTTTGAAGGCAATACATGGTCATGGTCAGTGTACTCTTTAGCAACTTTCTTTTCTGATAATGGTACAGTCCTAACTCTTTAATCGGTGGCGGGTGGGGGCTACAATAAATGTCAGCTGATAGAAATCACCTCCCGCTCTGCCCATAAAAAAGAAAAAAACTATTACCAGCCCATTCCACATATATCATATTTGGTATTTGCCCATATCTCTGAAATGAAGTATTATGATTATTTACATTATTTACAGTATTCAAACTGTCCTTCTCATCTTCATTGCCATATTCACAACGTTTCGTCCATTGTACGCTTCTGCCTTCTTCAGGTGATTGGAATTTTGAACTGAACCCTTTATTTCATCCACCAGGGTAGATTTTTCTAGTTCCATGGGCCATGCCTCTTCTGGATGTCTCAGTTATTTTTCTTTAACTCAGATGTCCAAGGACACATGGCTCACTGGATAAAGACGTTGATCCAGTGACTGGACCCAAAGAGTTGTGAGTTCAATACCAGGCCACAGCAGAACCCAAAAACTTTCTGCTATTATTATTATTATTTTTTATTTAAGCGTTTCACTCCAATCAAGGGGGAAACCCACTAGGACGTAAGGAGTTACAGAAGATTTGGAGCAAGATCAGATAGGAGTGATAGAGGAAAGGATGAGGAGAAGGATAGTGGATAGATCAAGACAACTGGAGATGTCGATTGACATTACATTTGAATAGTTAGAGATTATAGTTCTCAGGGAAAATGGAATAGGGGAGGGAGTTCCACAGGCGAGAGGTGCGAGACATGAAGCTATTGGAGTAGAAGAAACGGCTACATTTAGGAGTTTCGACAGTGAAAGGGTGAGAGCGGGATGCCAGCCTCGTAGGGCGCTTGAACTCATGAAGTCTGGGAACCAGCGAATGCAGCTCCCGAGGCAAACAGAAGGGGCTCAAGACCATATATGGCAGCAATACTCCATGCAAGGGCGAATTGTAAGGGAAGTAGTTTTGACCTTTTACTCTTCTCCTTCATCTTTGATTATTCCTATCCTATAACACTCTGACAGTTTTCTTTTATATACTCTGTACTTTCAGAATGTGAACAATCATGGCCCTCCATAACTTCCTATCTTTTATTATTTTTAGTAACTACTAGCAGTAGAGCCCGGCGTTGCCCGGGGATGTAATAGTAAGAGATAGATCAAGTATCGACTATCATAAAGACTGAAAAATAAAATTGACAAAGATTATTGTTTAAGGTTGACGGACACGCATGTCTTAATTAGTTTTTTTTTTTTTTTTGTTTTTTTGTTTTTTTTTACGAATTGGTCAAACTCAAACAAAAACATTGTCTTCAATCGTTATGAGTCTACCGATTGAATAGAATTTTATTATAAACAATTGTCTTATAAATGGAATTTTAAATCATTATGAATGTAGAAATAAAGAAAAAAGTGTCCAAGACAATAAGAAACACTACCTGCCAAAAAAAAAGTGAAGTTTTGTTGAAATCGGTTGAAAAATGTAGAAAATCCGATCCCATATATAAACGAACACACACACACACGCGCACAACCTGGGTTTTAAGTATAACTCGATATGAGTTGTCCCCCTTTCATTCTCGCGATGCCTCTTAATCGTGTTTTCAAATTGATTTCGTGCAAAAACAATTGTGTTTTTTCAATTTTTGGCGCTGTCAAAACCATCGAAAGGTAATTTTACGTAGTCCTGTGAAGTTTTGTTAAAATTGGTTGAAAAATGTAGGAAATCCGATCCAATATATAAACGTACAGACACACACACACACACACACACACAAACACACACGCAACCTGGGTTTTATAATAAGTATGATTGATTTTTTTTTTTTACTAATAGAAGTACTTTCAGAATGTAAACAATCATGGCCCTCCAAAACTTCCTATTTTTTTGTTATTTTTAGTAACTATTGATTTTTTACTAATGGGTGTACTTTCAGAATGTGAACAATCATGGCTCTCCATAACTTCTTATCTTTTTTTATTTTTAGTAACTATTGATTTTTTTTTTTACCTTGTTTCTTGTTCAGGATTGGGTTTCTAGTTCCTTCTGAAGTCTTCTCATTCTTTTTCACTCCTAGTTCTCTCTAGTCTCTTAGTGGCATTATCACCTTGCTTGGGTTGAATAGATAAAAAAAATGATGTAACAAAGTTAATTGCTTACCCACACAAGAATTTCAAAGATACTTTTAAATTTCCTTACCATCAGGCAAATATAGCATTAAATATTTTATGCAAACTTATACTGCTTAAATTTGTTAATACTTATGAAGTAAGTATATCTATGTACTTGAGTTGAATTAAACTTAAATACTGATTGGGGTGAAAGTCAAATTGCGTGAATTTTCTTTGTTGACATGCCGACATTTGATAGAATGAATTCAGAAGAATTGGGGATAAAGAAGCAAAACCAGTCTAGCAAGATTTGAAAATAATTCTGTTCTTATCAGTCAATGAGTTGTGCTTTGATCTGAAATTATTTCATCTAAAAGAAACTGAAATATTAGGCCTTGGGTGCGAATTCAACTAATATATAAAAATATATATATATATATATATATATATATATATATATATATATATATATATATATATATATATATATATATATATATATAAAGTAAAAGTTTGTTACTTAGCTGATCAGATAATAATATATATTTTTATATATCAAGAACAATATTGGGGAAAAAATGTATGTCAAAGTGGGAAAAGTTTTCTTTTGATGTGTTTCGTCCTTTAGGACATCATCGGACTAAGTTTCTTATGTTGGTGCTACTACACGTGCACAAATTTTAATGAGACTGATCACAATTTTGACATAAAAAATGCTACTCAGATCAAAGGAGAAAACAATTCACTATGCTGAAGATGTCTAGAGAGTGCCTTGTTTGCAAGGTCGTCTAAAGTAAATTTGCGCCCTGGCTCTTACTACATCCCACCATTCCTGGCAGAACTTCTATTATCACAGTGTGGGATATCTACTAACAAAAGTGATGGAAAGAAAAAGAAAAAGAATATAAATTAAAAAAAATAAATTTTAAATTTCCCATCATCCCTCATTTATGCACATATGTAGTCGCACCAACATAACAAATTTATTCTGATAAAATCCTAAAGGACAAAATGCGTTACAAGAAATCTTTTCTACTTTGTCATACATTTTCATGTCAGTTGTTTTATACTGTCCTGTTAAGACAAATATAACATTTGTTACTGATTGATGTTACCTTCAGGATATTGATTCTAGAGTTTCAAAGATGGACACTCCAGCAGCCAGTCTGTCCACACATCAGGGAACATCAGCAATTGACTGTTTATTTTCTTTTTTTTTATATGGAAAATATTGAAAAATAACTTATCACTTTTCCTTGTTGCCATATATATATATATATATATATATATATATATATATATATATATATATATATATATATGTGTGTGTGTGTGCGTGTGCGTATATATATATATATATATATATATATATATATATATCAAGAGTGCCTTGATTGCAAGGTCATCTAAAGTAAATTTACGCCCTGGCTCTTACAATATTTCAGCATTCATGTCAGAACTTCTATTATATATATATATATATATATATATATATATATAGCACTCGTGGCCTGACGATTACGTTTAGCATGAAACAGACTGTCGCCTCTAAGTGTTGACTTCTATGTTCACTTTTATATTTACACACGCTCTATCTCTGATATTGAGCACTTTATTCCATAAATATAGCACACCTTAAGACTATATTTCTTTATATATATATATATATATATATATATATATATATATATATATATATTTGTGTATGAGCATACACATATATATGTGTGTATGTGCATATACATGCATATGTGTATGAGCATATACACATGCATATGTGTATGAGCATATACATATGTATATGTGTATGAGCATACATATGTGTATTTGATCATACACATGTGTATGAGCATACACCTGTATATGTGTGTGTGATCATATACTTGTATATGCATGGTTGATCACACACATGTGTATGTTTGTGAGCATACACATGTACATGTGTGTGTGTGTGAGTATACATACTTGTGTGTGTGAGCATATGCATGTATGTTCTTGCATGTGTGAGCATACACATGTATATGTGTACCTGTATTTTTGTTCATATAAACGTATACTGAAATCAAGTGTAATTGAAAGTCGGCTCTCCGATTAACAATCCCAAGCCATTATCTTTTACACCATCTGCACATCGAAGTTTACAGCACATGGTATTCCAAAGTGGTCACCCATCTAGGTACTGGCCAGTCTCATCATAACTTAACTTCATTGATATTGCAATAAGCCCCTTAATACAAAGCAAAATATTAACAGCATAAAACCCAAAGCAAGCATTTAGAAAATAGACGGTAAAAATGCTTTGTGACAAAATATAGTTGATACATTTAGGGCAAAGATGGCACACCTTCATAGTTGTCAGCTTATGGCTCTATCATATTAAGGCATTGGTTCTCCTCTGATTCAGTAATATTGAATCTGGTCACTACCTAGATGGGTGATGTGTGGCAGTACCAGGTGCTGTAAGCTTAGATATGCAGGTGGTACAACAGATAACAGTTCGGAATGAGAGCCGAGTTTGAATTGTAGTCAGGTTCAAATTGCAATCACTTATACGCAAATACTCTTAGGAAAGGTATAAATACACCTCTTCTCACCCCAGCTGTGGGTTAAATAGTAACACTTTAATCAGAAAATCATTATTATCCCCCACCCAAATTCTTATAATCCCAAAATATGTCTCAGCTTTAAATAACCTTAAAAATGTAGATACGCCAAATAAATCATTTATAGTTGCCGTATTATTTGTGGTACTTCTAAATTTGTCAGAAACATAAATTGGTCGCTCGTATACTTACCAATATTTATTTTAATGCAATTCTTAGTTGGTTACTTAACACATGTATCAATTTATTTTGTGGTTTATACTTTGTTGTGTTCAGCTTAACACATGCAGCACTCATATCCATATCAAGGTGATTCCTGGTTGTTGATCTTAAATGGTTCATAGCAAGCTATATTTCAAGATGTTATTTCACTGACTCCTTGAAGGTCACTAAAAGTTGATGGTGGGTCATTTCATAGCCCCAGGGTCAGTGTTTTGCCATCACTGCCCTAGGATAATTTGATAGAAAAGAAACAACAACCACACAAGACATATATTTAGATTTATCTATCTATCTATCTGATTGTTTCTATCTATCTATCTATCTATCTATCTATCTATCTATCTATCTATCTATCTATCTATCTATCTATCGATCTGATTATGTTTCTATCTATCTATCTATCTATCTATCTATCTATCTATCTATCTATCTATCTATCTGATTATGTTTCTATCTATCTATCTATCTGGTTGGTGCAAAAATGATCTCACACAGTAACATATGTCAGAAAACGACATTATTTTTGCACCAACCTAATATCTATCTGATTATGTTCATATCTATCTGACCATGTTCATATCTATGTTCATATCTATCTATCTGAATATCTATATATCTATCTATCTGATTATGTTCATATCTATGTTCAGATCTATCTGATTATGTTCATATCTATCTATCTATCTATCTATCTATCTATCTATCTATCTATCTATCTGATCATGTTCATATATATCTATGTTCATATCTATCTACCTGATTATGTTCATATCTATATAGCTAGCTAGCTTGCTAGCTCTGTTCACATTTACCTACCTATTTGTCTGTCTCTGTTCATATCTATCTATCTATCTATCTATCTATCTATCTATCTATCTATCTATCTATCTATCTAAGTCTGTTTATATCTATCTATGTTCATATCTATCTACCTGATTATGTTCATATCTATCTATCTATCTATCTATCTATCTATCTATCTATCTATCTATCTATCTATCTATCTAAGTCTGTTTATATCTATGTTCATATCTATCTACCTGATTATGTTCATATCTATCTATCTATCTATCTATCTATCTATCTATCTATCTATCTATCTGTCTGCCTATCTATCTATCTATCTATCTATCTATCTATCTAAGTCTGTTTATATCTATCTATGTTCATATCTATCTACCTGATTATGTTCATATCTATCTATCTATCTATCTATCTATCTATCTATCTATCTATCTATCTATCTATCTAAGTCTGTTTATATCTATCTATGTTCATATCTATCTACCTGATTATGTTCATATCTATCTATCTATCTATCTATCTATCTATCTATCTATCTATCTATCTATCTGTCTGCCTATCTATCTATCTATCTATCTATCTATCTATCTATCTATCTGTCTGCCTATCTATCTATCTATCTATCTATCTATCTATCTATCTATCTATCTATCTAAGTCTGATTCATATCTATCTATCTATCTATCTATCTATCTATCTATCTATCTATCTATCTATCTATCTCAGTCTGTTCATATCTATCTATCTATCTATCTATCTATCTATCTAAGTCTGATTCATATCTATCTATCTATCTATCTATCTATCTATCTATCTATCTATCAATCTATCTATCTAAGTCTGATTCATATCTATCTATCTATCTATCTATCTATCTATCTATCTATCTCAGTCTGTTTGATCTATCTATCTATCTATCTATCTATCTATCTATCTGTCTGCCTGTCTATCTATCTATCTATCTATCTATCTATCTATCTATCTATCTATCTAACTATCAATCTATCTATCTAAGTCTGATTCATATCTATCTATCTATCTATCTATCTATCTATCTATCTATCTATCTATCTATCTATCTCAGTCTGTTTCATCTATCTATCTATCTATCTATCTATCTATCTACTTTTAAGTTTTTCATAAACATAAATGGGCTGCATGTATTCTTACCAATATTTATTTTATGAGAATCTTGTGGCTGCATTTTAGTTGGTTACTTAACACACGCATCACTTCTATCCATACCAAGGGGATTCCCAGTCGTTGATCTTATATAATTCATGCTGAGCCACATTTCATGACATCATTTCACTGACTCCTCGAGTGCAATTAAAAATCGATATTAGGTTAGTTCCTGGCCTGTGTGTCAGTCGTTCGTTATCTCCGATCTAGGACTTTAATTGAATGACTTCATGAATACAATAGACATTTTTTATTAACCAATACACTTAATGTATTATTTTTTCATCATAACAGGTATGGAAAATAGTTTTACATTAAGAATGTAGTTTTGATTAAAATAGAAAGAAATTTTACATCCAGGATCACACACTATATCTCCTTTCCTTGCCAAATTATGACTAGTATAATATGGTCCGGTGCTCCTGCTATATATTTAGAGATTTTTTAATGAACATTGTTACAGCTCAGTTTTCTACCTCCTCATTCGTTTGCTCCAAAGAATAATATGCAATGTTACTAGTCCCGACCTGGCATCTCGACTTCAGTAACAATATTTTTCAAATGAAAAGAAAGCAGATAAATCAAAAGCCTTTATTATTTAAAATAAACTAAAACATAAGTAATTCATTATATTAAAATAACATAATAAATAATAGTTAATGTTAACTATGCTGACTCTTGAGGTTCTGTCATGTGACATCTGTCCTTCTTTACGGCAGTGAATGTTGGATGACTTCCTCAAAGATGAAGAAGAGACTCGAGGTGATAAAGATATGGTTCTACAGAACGATGCTAAGGATATCATGGACCGAGCGTGTGTGAGAAACGATGAGGTCTTAGACAGGTTGCAAACGAGGAGGAGGCTTATACTTAATATCAGAAAGAGGCAGCTGAAGTTTCTGGGACACATAATGAGGAAGGAGGGCTTGGAGAATCTGATACTCATGGGTTGAACAGAGGGAAAGAGAGACAAGGGAAAACAACGCGGGACATACCTGGCGAACTTATACAAGTGGATGACAGAATGTGGTCTGGAGGGAGGAAGCAGAAGGAAGGAACTTGTTGAGAGCTGCAAGAGATAGAGGGAGAAGTGGAGAGCCATGATCGCCTACGTCCTGAAAGGACATGGCAAATGAAAATAAAGAAAGAAGTATCAGTTCATCCCATAAGTTCTGTCCAAATTTTGAATAAAGAAAACAAGTGACCAAATGTTGCATTTAATTACAGATTCAATCAACAATGTATTTTCTCTGATTATCTATGACTTCCTTCCATCTATTAACAAGCTTACTAATTCCATTACTGTAAAATTCTTTTGGCTTTGATTCGAAGAACTCATAAATGTCAGTTTTAACCTCTTCCTGTGTTACAAAAGCTGTTTCTTCCAAATGATTCTGTAAGCTACGAAACAAATGGTAGTCTGAAGGAGCAAGATCGGGAAAATAAGGTGGATGTGGAATTTTCTCCTAACCAAGTTCTTCGATCTTTTGTGACGTGATTCTTGTTGTGTGGGGTCGCGCATTGTCCTGATGAAACATCACCTCTTTTCGATTCACTAGAGCAGGTCTTTTTTTCCCTCAAAGCTTGGTTCAAACGCTCTGATTGCTGACAGTATATTTGAGCATTAATTGTTGCATTAGGTGATAAGAATTCAAAGTGGATTATTCCTTGGCGATCCCACCAGACTGAAAGAAGAACCTTTTGCCCATGAAGTTCCCTTCTCGGCTGTAGCTGGGGTCCTTCCCCTTTACCAAGCCACTGTCTACAACACTTAGTATTTCGATAAAAGATCCATTTTTCGTCGCCAGTCACAAGTCTATCCAAAAAAGGTGAAACAAGTTGTCGAGAATGGAGAGAAGAGCAGATGTCAACTCGGGATTTGAGGTTGTTTTCAGACAATTCATGAGGCACCCATTTTCCAAGTTTAGGAACTTTTCCAAGTTTAGGAACTTTTCCAAGTTTAGGAACTTTTCCAAGTTGTTGAAGATGCCGATGAACAGTTGTATGGTTTGAACTGAGAACCACTGCCAATTCCTCAACTGATAAAGAAAGATTTTCTTCAAGGGCTGCTTCAAGAAGCTTTTCTTCAAACTCAACTGGACGTCCAGTTCAATCTTCATCTTCAAGGGTGAAATCTCCACCTCTGAATTTTGCAAACCATCTTCTGCAAGTTCTTTCATTCACACATTCCTCTCCATAAACTGAGTGAATGTTTCTAGCCGCTTCGGCTGCTGAGTTTCCTTTCTTGAACTCATAAAGCATTATGTGCCTCAAATGATTCTTGGGTACTTCCATGTTAGCAGTGTTTTAATCAAACAAAATTTAATTTTATTGTTCTCTGAAATAAAATTTGATCAGTTTAAATGCATCTAAACATAAAAATAATGTTCAGCTCATTAGACATTATAAAATACTCTTTAAATTTCGTTCATTTTAACAAAAAGTTAAAATTCGGACAGAACTTATGGGATGACCTGATAAGTATGATTGAAAGAAATATTAAAATAAACCCTCTCTAAACTCGACCATGTCTCTCACATCAGTCCTTGCTACCCTCTCTATTAAATTACATAAACTTAATACTACCCGTCAAAAGTGTGAATTTTCATTTCATCTTTCGTTTCATTTTTTGGAAGTGTTATGTGATGATCCAGCATCCCTTAAAAAGGCTCTGGTGAAATAAATTATTATAATGGAACCTTAAAGTGGTCTGTTTTTCTTTATATATATATATATATATATATATATATATATATATATATATATATATAGTTTTAGAAATGTTAAACTTAAAAGCTTTACATGTTATTATTACTTTAACTTATTTTTTTTTCTCGTGTGTATTGAGCACTTTTTAATATTACTGTTCCCTGGTTCGATTCAACTCTGACCATATATATATATATATATATATATATATATGTGTGTGTGTGAAATGTGTATACATATATATATATATATATATATATATATATATATATATACATATATATATATATATATATATATATATATATATATATATATATATATGTATGTATGTATGTATGTATGTATATATTATATTTCCCTTATATAGAAAACAAATTTTCTTTACTTTTAATTTTTCTTTTTTTTTTACATTTTTGTATTTTTAATTAATGGAAATTATTGTTGCTTTATATATATATATAGAGAGAGAGAGAGAGAAAGACAGAGACAGACAGACAGATAGATATATGTAAATAGCCCTATTCATATTACCCTACTTAACATTTGCTTCTGTGAATTTAATTCATAAAGCCTGCAAATTTAAACTGTAATATTACACGCTGTTTTGATTTTCTTCAATGTCAGACTAACCTTGAGGGCCAAAGGAGTGCTGCTCATAGGTAAAACAATGAGCTGTTGAATCAGAGGTTCACTTTTAACTTCTGGGGGAGTTACAGATGTCATAAGTTTACTTGGAAAAAAATAAATCATGGCCTCAGATGGTCATAAAAAACATCTTTTCTCCCCTATGGTATTGTACACTCTTTTTGTTGTACACTCTTTTTACTTTTGGTAAGACAGACATTGCTACACTAATGTGTTTCATTTTTCCCTGAGTACTTAATATTTGTGGCTTTGTGCTATGCTAAGTTAAGATTAGGAGATAATAAGGCAGATATCAGTTTGTTAATAAGTTGCAGTCAAAATCATAGTGTCTGCAAGGTTTGATTTTCACTCGGTGCTCCACTATTGTGGCCTTGTACCATAGTAAACTAAGCGTATAGTAAACTAAACTTATTAAACATCACGTAAGGTGAAAGTTTCACTCAGACAACTTTTTGCCAAAAACTGCTACTTTGTAAAACAGACTCCCATGTGGATATTTCCCTGAAGATTTCAATCAACCTCTTCAGATTAAGGGTCACTAGTTATCTATCCTCCTTATCCTCATAATCCTCACTTCCTGTCATCTCCTCTTTCATTCATATCACAAGCCTCATTTAACCTTCTACCTTGAGTGACTCTCAAGCCTTGTATTGGGTGAATTCTAGTATTTAAAAAAATAATCTAGTAAGAGGCTTACCTTGGAGCTTACATTCCACACTTGTAGCAAAAATACATTTTTAATCCCTGTTCAAATCAGAATATTTCTAGGCAGCCATGGTCTTCTCAGTTGGGAAGCATAACATAATCTCCCCCCACCCCTACTAATTTTAGTAGCTATCCAAAAGCTCTCATCATCTTCAGTGTTATTAGACTCCCCAGTGGAGTATTGAGCCACAGCCACACCATGCTAGGGCCACAGCCTCATCACGCTGCTGTGGTTTCTGTATCAAGTATGTTTTAACAGGGAGTGCCAGCCATATGCTCAAACATTTTTTTCAATTCAGAGTTGTCATTCACCTAGACTGGTTACCAATTAAGAGTACAGTCTACTCTGCTATTTAACTTCTAGCTGGAGGATGAAGAGATGTATTTTTGTCTTTTCCAAGAATATTTGTCCAAAAGTAAAAAATAACGGAATTTGAACTCACTACACCAATTCCACCTTCCACAACAATAACCACTTTGTGAACCACTACGCTGTGGGAGCAAATCCCCAGGGGATGTTTACTTGATCACTACAATGTTAATCTGTTCAAGTCTAGGGTTAACCATTATCTTCCTTTTCTATCTGCATAAACTGCCTCTTAATGTAACTCACTACTTCGAGTGCCCCCCCCCCCAGGTCTTGTACAGGTTGAACCTTACTGTTAAGAACAAAACAAAACAA
>OZ010602.1:54192586-54275086 GCA_963932145.1 Acanthosepion lycidas | reverse complement strand
TTTAAATATTATTTAAGTAAAATTTATGACAATGGCGGCAAAAATAGCTAATTCATTTCTCTGATTTAGTAAATTTTTATTTTTTATAAACCTAGTAATATATAGTTTCTCATGTAAGTACAAAGGACATGGGTCATTCAATGGCTTACATCTTCTTGCTTTTCATATTAATTTCGTTTTACTGTAGGTGTTTTATTGGATTCTTTTAAGTGCTTGTAGTACTTTGAGAGAGCTGTTTAGGTTAGAATTCGTTTTATTTAACTACAATTTTAAAAGATGTTTAGGTTAGAATTTGTTTTATTTACCTACAGTTTTAAATACAACTTTAAAATATTTTCATTGTTAATTTTAATAGACTATATTTCTTTTTAAAATAAGTAAATGTATTAGAATTACTTAAAGTAAGTAAAATTATTTTTCCATATCAAGTCTAAGTATGTATATTACCAGGTCACAATTTTTTAAAAATTTTATATTTAAATATTATTTAATTAAAATTTAGGACAATTACAGCAAAAATAGCTAATTCATTTCTCTGATTTAGTCATTTTTTATTTTTATAAACTTAGTAATATATTGTTTCACATGTATGTACAAAGGACATGGGTCATTTAATGGCCTACATCTTCTAGCTTTTCATCTTAATTTCATTTAACTATAGGTGTTTTATTGGATTCATTTAAGTGCCTGTAGTACTGTGAGAGAGTTGTTTAGGTTAGAATATGTTTTATTTAACTACAATTTTAAAAGATGTTTAGGTTAGAATTCATTTTAACTACAATTTTAAATACAACTTTAAATTTTTTTTACTGTTAATTTTAATAGACTATTTTTTTTATTTATAAAACAAGTAAATGTAATAGAATTACTTACAGTATATAGAATTATTTTTTAACATTAAATATAAGTATGTATATTACCAAGTCATACTTTTTAAATTTATTTTTAAATATTATTTAAGGAAAATTTTTGACAATGACTACATAAAATAGCTATTTCATTTCTCTAATTCAGTAAATTTTTATTATTTATAAACTTAGTAATATATAGCTTCTCATGTATGCACAAAGGACATGGGCCATTTAATGACCTACATATTCTAGCTTTTCTTATTAACTTCCATTTTACTGTAGGTGTTTTATTTGATTCTTTTAGGTGTGAGAAGCACTTCGAGAGAGATCTTTGATTTTTATATTTATTTATCCTAAATGAACTTTTATGTTGGTTGAATCTTTTTTTGAACTCATTGCTAGTGCAACCTATATATATTTTTATGTTTTCAGGATTTTCAATCGAACAGATATTGCATTGGTATACTAATGATTCTGTGCAACATTTATTTTGTAGAGGGCAATTATGAGGGTTTCTACAGTTACATAATTATTTTTTATCCTCATCAGTTTTTATTTTTATTTTTCTATTGTCTAAATTCTTTTGGTTTTGGTATAAGTGTTTATTTAAGATTATGTTTCTTAATAATTTTTCCGTACAGCTGTAACTCAAGTTTAGTATGTTTTTATTGAAAATAGTACTTAGTTTACTTTCACTAGGAAAATGCTTGACTATTAATGCGAGGAAATTATGTCCTAATTTGTTCTTTACCATTTGGTTGTATGGGGGCGTATACCAAATTATTTTTCTACTTCTGTTTTTTCTATGCTTTCCATTTTCATTTTTAATATAAGTTAGTTTTGGGGTTTTGTAGCCACTCTCTTTTAGAGCTTTGTTATAGGAATTGATATGCTCATCGAAAATCTTGTCATTTGCTGAATTTGTACTAATTCTTTTTTGGATAGATAACGGTATATGCTTAATTATAGATGGGGGGGTGATTTGATTTAGGGTGTATATATAAAGGATTGGTATTGCACTTTTTATAATGTGCGTATGTATTTTTCTTTAAAGTTAAAGTTTAAAGTTAAAAGAAGTTAACTTTTTTAATTTAGTGCTAACCGTAAATTTTAAGCCCATGCTTTTAAATTCTTTATATAATACCTTTCTAATTTTATCTATCTATCTATCTATCTATCTATCTATATATATATATATATATATATATATATATATATATATATATATATATATATATATATATATGTGTGTGTGTGTTTGCAAAATTTCAAAAAAGGAGACTATGAATAAAGACAAATGGAAAACTTGTCTTAGCCAACACATTTCATCCTCTGATGGACTTTATCAAGGCAAATGTAAGGATTTTATTTTGAAACATGTATTTATAGACAAAAGTAGGAATATTAGTTTTCAAAAGTTTTAAATTTAAATATACCCATAAATATACACGATGTGATGAGAAAATTGTTGCCATTTTCTATCTTAATTTCATGCATGTGAATTGCTTGGTTTTGATTTTGTTGACTGCACAGTAGTAGGGTCAGTTGGACACCATCTATGAGAAAAAGAGCACCATGACGCAATTCACTCCACCAGAAATTTGAAAATGGCATGCTGTACTGCTTCGCATTTGTGCTGAAAGCTCCAATATTAACATTTCAAAGTGTTTAGGTGTCAATCTGAGGACAGTGCAGAGGATTCGAAAAGAGTTGGATGAATCTAATGGTGATTGCATTGGTGTTTGGAGTGATCACTTGTGATGGTGACATTGTCTTCATTCATCTTCCCACAAGGCCCCAAACACAACACAGAGGTCTACATTGTGCCTTGTGGAGGTAGTGCTGCCCTGGATTAAGAGGGTGGCTGCTGGAAGACCCCATGTCTGGCAACAGGACTCTGTACCATGCCACACAAGCAGGAAAACCCATTCATGGCTGTCAGAAAATTTATGCGACCACATTACATCTTACATCTGGACACCTAACTCCCCAGACTGCAACCTCCTTGATTATTATGTATGGTGTGTGATTGAATGAGAGATCAACAAAACTCCTTGTAACATCAAAGATGAACTGAAGGCAAGTATTATGGGAACATTCACCAGCTTAAACAAGGAGACTGTCCAAAAGAAATTCAGGCGATTATGAAGTTGTTGGGACGTTGTGGTTGAAGCCAATGACGATTTTATTGAATAAATTTACTATTTAGTATTTCAAGATATTTTTGTGTCATTTTCGTAAATGTATCTGTTAAAATCGGATATCACTGTTATTTATATTTTTGCATAACTTAGACGACAATTTATCCATCACACCTTGTACATCAGGCTAATTGAAAAGTCTAGGTAAATTATGGAGGATGCTAGAGTGACATAATTTAATGTCTAATAAACAAGAGTGAGTAAATGTTGTGAATTTTATTTTTATAATGTAATTAACATTCATATTATTTTATTTGGGGATTAATTTATCTATTATAAAAAGAGGTTATGAATTTAACTGTTTTCTTTTAATTTTTTAACATTTTTATCGTCATGTCCATTGGCTTGGGGAAGGAGTAATTCTTTCAGGAATAAAGATGTTTGAAAAAATCTGTGTTCATTGAAACAACAAAGATCAGATGTCCATCAGCCAAAATTTCACTATCATAAACTGACCATAAACCTACTAGAATAAATATACATATATATATATATATATATATATATATATATATATATATATATATATATATATATATATATATATATATATTTAAGCATTTCACCCCAAGCAAAGGCGGGAAGCCACTAGGACGCAAGGGGTTACAGAAAATTTAGAGCAAGGTCAGATAGGAGTGATAGAAGAAAGGATGAGGTTAGTGGATAGATCAAGGCAACTGGAGATGTCGATTGACATTACACTTGAATAGCTGGAGATTATAGCTCACAGGTAAACAGTAATAAGGAAGGGAGTTCCACAGGCGAGAGGTGCGAGACATGAAGCTATTAGAGTAGAAGAGTCAGCTACATTTAGGAGTTTTGACAGTGAAGGGGTGAGAGCGGGATGCCAGCCTAGTATGGCGCTTGAACTCATGACGTCTGGGAACCAGCGAATACAGCTCCTCAGAGCAATTTCCATGGAAGTATTTGTAGAACAGACAGATGCCGTGTCTGTGAGAAAGTGACTGTAGACGAGACGCCAGGGCAGGGCCAATTACATTGCATATCCGCCTCTGTAGCCTATCAAGAACCCCGAGGCAAACAGAAGGGGCACCAGACCATATATGGCAGCCTTACTCCATGCAAGGGTGAATTGTTGTTTTGTAGATCTGGAGGATCGACTCCGGGGAGAAAAACTTCCTGGCGCGACTCAGGGAGCCAACTTTCCTTGCAGTGGATGATATATATATATATACAAATGTAAAGAGAATGAAATGAATATAAATTCAAATGTTTATAACATTAATTTAAAAGAGAGTTCAATACAAAAATAGAAAAATTATTGATTATAAATCATCTCATATCTTTGATCACCACCTGATGAGATATCTGAATTTGCATTTTTGTAGTGGTAACTTAAATGTTCAAATGTAATAACTTTATATATATATATATATATATATATATATATATATATATATATATAATCACATTCTTGGTTAACATGAAGTAGGAAGCTTTAAGATTTCTATGCACACTTTCAATCTATCTATCTATCTATCTATCTATCTATCTATCTATCTATCTATCTATCTATCTATCTATCTCACTTTGTTCATAGCTTCCAATCTCAATCTCTTCCTATCTATCTATCTATCTATCTATCTATCTATCTTATAGCAGGGAATTTGCAATGTGCTGCCATTGTTGAAGCAAACAAACATGAGACTAGATTGAAGCTACAAAATTTCAGCGTTAAGACTTTCCGATATGGGAATAAAGAAAAAAAAACAATATTAAATAAAAAAGATCTTCGGGAAGCAATAAAATATTATATGCTTAGAACTTTAGGATCATTAACAAAATTAATTGGTGAGTGACTGATGGAGTTTATAGAACGTCAAGGAGCCAATATCTTAACATGAAGAATAAAACAATAGCTTATTAGGATAGAAAAGATATTGTGTTAATTGAATATATGTATTTTTTTTTTGCTTACAAACTTTTGAATTTTTATAAAAGAAATATTTATATTGCATTTTTTGTTTACGAAATTAAACCTGACTTAACCAAAACTGTGTTAATATCCATATTTCATGTGATGAAGAAAGTTATTATAAACTGAAAATGACAGCATATATTGCTCATATGTATAGAAATATATCCCTAGTATGACTTTGTTAATACTATTTTTGTCATGTAAAGTGTGATTTTGCATATCAGACATATATACTTGTACTTGTCTAATATTAATAGTCATATTATTGTCTTGTGTGATGTAGTAATTATCGTGAGCAATTACACTATTTTTTTATAAGTTGCATATTACACTACGAGTGTATTTTAGTCGTGTGTTCCAATGCTATTCCTTTAGTTATTTTTTTGACTTCATACATTCTCTATACGTAATTTGCTAGGTCAGATGCTAAGAAAGTTGGTTCACTGTGTTGTGCTAGACAATTTTTCCCTCCATAATCTTTCTTACATATCTATAAGTCTACCGTCCGTCCATGCTTAGGATACTGCTGTCACATATGGTCCGGTTCTTCTGTTATATATGTAGAGCTCCTTGATAAAATCCAAAGAAGAATCAGCAATATTATTGGTCCTCATCTGGCATCTCAGCTACAATCACTTTTACATCACAGTAAAGTTACCTTTCTGTGCCTTTTCTATAAATACTTTCATGGTAATTGTTTGGGCAAGCTCTTCGCTGTGGTATCTAGAATACTTGAATTTACAGTTCAGTTCACTAGATTTAACTGTAAATTTTATGCTGTTTCTTTTCTCGCACTTCTCACGTGTGGCACTTCCTTCTCGCTCTTTCCAGCCAACATAAATCTTCAAAAATTTAAATGCGATGTCAATTGCTCTCTACTTTCCTCCTGATAATTCTTTTGTTCACACTCTTTATTAATGTTTCTGTTCTCTAATTCTTCCACAAGCACATTGTTTTCCTCTGTCCTGTTTGGCTTCAATCTGTCCTGTGAGTATCAGATTTTTCAAGCCCTCTTTCCTCATCATATGCCCTAGAAACACCAACTGTCTCTTCCATTTTTTTTGCTTCCATTTTCTCTAAAACTTTGTTGTTTTTCACATGTTTGGTCCATGGTATTCTCAGCACCCTTTTGTAGAACCACATTTTGGTTGCTTCAAATCTCTTCATCTTTGAGGAGATTGTCCAGCATTTGCTGGCATCTAGGAGGTCAGATGTCACATAACAGTTCAGTACTCTTTTCTTTGTGTCTATTAAAAGATTTTTTTATGAAAACTTACATTAAGAAAATCAGAATAAAGCCACATATCTCATCACTTCAGAAGGTCTGTGTTGTTTGGCATTGCAAATATTTTGCAAAAGGTGTTATTTGTTTGAGCTTGTACAACTTGATGAAGAAAACACCATAATGCAAGATCTCTGTAAACAAAAAAATGTGCTGAAGAAGAGAAAATAATAATAATAATAACAATAATAATGATGACGATGATAATGATAATAATAATAATTGAAGGGATTCCTGGAAGCCCATGCCTCAAAGAAATACAAAAAATTGTCCTCACAAGTACAGCCCACACTTTACGAGGGACTCTATCTATGTAAAGTATGTGTGTGTATGTTTGTTTTTTTGTTTTTTTTTGTCAGTGGAAAGTGTCATGATGCCATTTCTAACCTTAGGGCCCTGGGCGGGACCCGGAAAGAAATGTGTAAATGCCAGAAATCAAAGGAAATAATAATAATAATAATAATAATAATAATAATGATGATGATAGTAATAATGATGATAATAATAATGATGATGATAATAATAATAATAATAATAATAATAATAATAATAATAATAATAATAATAATAAATGCCCTGATGTTTTCCGAGACATGGTTCTCATAATTGATTGGAAATATTAACATGTACACGTTTTGTTTTGGTATATTAAGATAGGCGACTGTAAATATCCCATTCAGTCCTACAGATTATCTTGGCAGTGGCTTCAGGTTAAGTCGGGCATGTCTGCCAGGATCTTGGTACATCTCTTTTCATCTGTGGTTGTTGTAGGGGGGGGGGATGTCTCATCTCTGTCCATTGGTGGGTGTCAGAGGGGAGCCTCATTTCTGTTCATCAGTGGGTATCAGAAGGAAGCCTATTCTAAGTGAGTCGGAGGGGAGACTCATCTTTGTTCATCAGTGGGAGTCGGTGAGGTGCCTTGTCTTTGTTCGTAAATGGGAGTTAGAGGGGAGCTGCATCTTTGTTAATCAGTCGTAGTCAGAGGAGAACCTCATCTCTGTTCATCAGTGGGAGTCAGAGGGGAACATCATTTTTGTTCATTGGTGGGTGTCAGAAGGGAGACTCATCTTTGTTCATCCGTGGGAGTTGGAGGGGAGACTCATCTTTGTTCATCAGCGGAAGTTGGAGGGGAGCAGCATTTCTGTTAATCAGTAATAGTAATAGGGGAGCCTTATTTTTGTTCATCACTGGGAGTAGGAGAGGAGACTCGTGGACATGCGTTGAGAGAGTTGTTTTTTTAAGTTCCAAGGATGAATTAGTCAACTTGGCAAAGATGAGGCAGTGACTTGGGAGTCGCATCTACATACTTGAGAACACCCTCAATCCAAGACCATCTGAGTGAACTCAGCTACCCAACCTAAAGGTATTTCTAACTGGGTTCCACCTTCAAGATTATGTGTTGTTTTTATCAAAACCTATCACCATATTGTGCATATTTGGCTGTGATGCATGTACCTGGTATGCCCTTATCTAAAATAGGGTTATGATGGGTATGTTGGCCATCGTAAATTTGAACCCCACCGTCACATTGTTAGCATGCTACATTCTCATTCAATATTAATAATAAAGTCTTTTTTCTTAATCTGAATTTTAAATTTTATTTTCTATGTTTTTATACTATATTTAAATAATTTTTATTCCATGTTTAAATTATTTAATTTTTTTCCTAAATTTTATTGCAATTATTAATAAAGTTTTTTTGTATTTGTTTTTATGAGAAAAAAAAAATTGTTTTATGCATATTCCTTCAGATAGTTCGGACTTTTCAACTCATTCATTTATGAGGATAAATTAAAAAGTAAATAAAATTCAGATTATCGAGGCATTGAAATTAGAATTAAAAATTAAAAGATAATGTAAAATTCCATTCTGGTTTATAGACTTTGACATTTGTAAAACAAATCTGTGTTACTCAAATCTGAGAATTGTTTGAAGTGATTGTTAAAGATCTGTCAGTTATGTTGTGTGATAGAAAGAAAGTTGTTTCTTTCTATAGATTTTAGAAAATTCAAGCAAACAATGTTTTCCTTTCCTTATTAAATTTATAACTTTCACATTTTAATTTAAAGGAAGCACTTTACATGTCCTCTAGCATATTGTCGTATCTAAATTGTCAGTATCACTACTTTTGACTATCCTGGGTATGACGATAAACTACATCCGCTTCCTGGGTAAGACAATAAACTACATCCACAGCAAGGCCTCTGATCGGGAGCTTTTGATGAGTGCAGAAACACCTCTTAATTGCTGGTGTTTCCAGGTCCACCCTGAGCCAGGGTGGTAGCACCTGTTAGGGTCCCAGCTATGGGTAAATAGTTAACCCCGAAACTGAGGTCAAAACACTATGAAAGTGTAAAAATAAGTTTTAATACCAGAAATACTTTGTAAAAAATTATTACCAGCAATAAATTTTTGAAAAAAAATATTACCACCAATAAAAATTTTGTTGACATTAATAAACCATTGAGGTTGATATGCCATAAAACGAAACAAACCAAACCAAACCAAACCAAACCAAACTAAACCAAATAAAACTACTTTTGACTTTTGTGGCCTTTATTAAGTGATTATTTCTGAGTTTAACCATAGTTAACTAAAACCATGGATAACACAAAATTACTACACACACACACCCATATATATACATATATATCTATATATATATATATATATATATATATATATATATATATATATATGTATTTAGTGTATTGGAGCAGCAGATCATTATTTAAACATATATTATTAAATATAACAGACAATGAATGTCTATTATGTCTGATCATGAGCCATTCTAATGTTCGAATGTTTGTTTTAATTTCGTGTGAAAATAAAGACAAAAATTGTCCAACATTTGGATATTTTTTTATTAAGTTGGTCCTAAGCTTTCGGCTCACATGAGCCATTCTCGGAGTGTTTATACAGGCACGAAACAAAGATATCCACCATCAAAGATGATATTTTGTTACTAGAGGCTATATACATTAAAATGAAGCAACCTACACTTAACAAAATTACATTTCAAACTAGTCACAACACATTACATTGCATCTAGTCATTGGTTCTGTTGTAATACATTTGTTTATTGCCTGGTATGACGTCATGGAACCACATCTTAAACTTATGATCTATGTTTGCTATTCCATGATCTTTGTTGTTGTATATCAATTTTCTATGTCAAAATAATACAATATCATCATTGATGGTGGATATCTTTGTTTCATGCCTGTATAACCACTCTGAGGATGGTTAATGTGAGCTGAAAGCTTAGGACCAACTTAAGAAAAAAATATCAAAAATTTGGAGAATTTTTGTCTTTATTTTCACCCAAAATTAAAGCAAACATTTGAAAATTAGAATGGCTCATGATCAGACATAATAGACATTCATTGTCTGTTATATATATATATATATATATATATATATATATATATATATATATATATATAAAGAGAAAGAACGAACAGATGTAGAATCCACGGGTCTTTAGCATTTACTTTTTTAAAAAATTGCTCGATACAATGTACAACAAAATATTATGCCAATATTTTTATTTAAAAATGATTTTACATTGCTGCATAAAAATGTCTATCTTCTTTTTAACTTTTAAATAAGCTACTGTATTGTTTTCTGGTTTTAAAAGTAAATCATTTTCATTATACCTAAAAGATGCCTGATGATGGAGCAATTTTAAGTTTTGAAACAAAAATTTTTATGTAGTGATGTAAAATATTTTTTAAATAAAAACATTATTATAATATATGGATACAGTTTCTGTAAAACAGATTAGAGACATGATAAGTGAACATTTAATTTTATTTATTACTATTAATGATCTATGTTTTTGTATCGAGCACTTTGATTACAAAGACTGCTTACCTTAAAAACATTTTCTTCTAGAAATAATGACTGAAAACTTTTGGGACAAAATACAATCTTCATTACATATCCTTATCCCATCCCACCTTATTTTAACACCTGACTTAGCCCCACCCTGTCATTTTTAACACCTGACTTAGCCCCACCCTATCAGTTTAATGTCTGATTTAGCCCATCCCTATCATTTTAACATCTGTTTTAGATCCTCCCTATCATTTTTTACATCTGTTTTAGCTCCTCCCTATCATTTTAACATCTGTTTTAGCTCCTCCCTATCATTTTTTACATGTGTTTTAGCCCATCCCTATCATTTTAACATCTGTTTTAGCTCCTCCCTATCATTTTTTACATCTGTTTTAGCTCCTCCCTATCATTTTTTACATCTGTTTTAGCTCCTCCCTATCATTTTAACATCTGTTTTAGCTCCTCCCTATCATTTTTAACATCTGTTTTAGCCCATCCCTATCATTTTTTACATCTGTTTTAGCCCATCCCTATCATTTTTTACATCTGTTTTAGTTCCTCCCTATCATTTTTAACATCTGTTTTAGCCCCTCCCTATCATTTTAAATGTCTGATTTAGTCCCTCTCTATCATTTTTAACATCTGACTTAGACACTGCCTACCATTTTAATGTCTGATTTAGCACCTCCCTATTATCTTTGACATCTGACTTAGACCACTGACAATGTACCTGTAGTTTGAATAATTTGTTGAGTAATAACAATTGTTCAGTTGTTTTGAAGACAGTTTTCCCTACAAATGGCAGACCCTACTTGGCAACATTATGTGAATGATATATATATATATATATATATATATATATATATATATATATAAGTGATTAATTTTAATATTTTAGTTCATAACTTGAGATGATTTTAGATTTATCGTTTAAGAATTTAATTTCTTGTACTTTAGGCTTCAGATGAAAATAAGGTGCGGATAAATTAGGGAATTTCTCTCTATATTTTTGAAGCTACTTAAAATCTGCTTAACACTCATTAAATGGTCAAGAAATGCCACCTTAGCATCATCTGAAAATGACTTTTAATTTTGCCAAAATTGTGCTTACTTTTTTACTTAACCTCATATGTGATTTTTTTTATCAGGATTTTTTTTTCTTGGTTGATATTTTGTTCGTATTTTTTATGTATTTCATTTGATTTATTTGAATATTTTTTTGTATTTATAATAACCAAAGCTGATTTTGAAGCAAAATTAACTTTTCTTTTTCATTCGTATTGCTATTAAAACAAACATACTTCATGGTAGTAAGAGGAAAATGAAAAATAAAAGGTATACGTAATATGAATTGTAGTTACAAAAAGAAAATGAAAAATCAAAGAGCTGACTGGTATTCACCCCTCTATTTTCAAAGCTTAATCAAAAAAATAAAACCATTGTGTCATTGTGTACAATGATTAAAAGGGGAGATGTGTGCTAAAAGAGAATAAAATGTAGATATATATTAATAATAAAGCCATATATATATATATATATATATATATATATATATATATACACACACACACAGTGTAACCCGGATATGAGAGAAACCCGGATATAAGAGAGATTTTATCTGGTTCCAAATTAGAGCCTGTGTTAATGTATATAAAATAGACCAAACCCGAGACTTCTTCTCCGGTCTCGACAACTCTCTTATATCCGGGTTACACTGTATATATATATATATTAAAAAGAAGAGAAGAGAGGTGCCGCAAAAGTTTTTGGTTGTAATGTGGATTTTTTTTTTAAAAATATGCTTTATTTTTCATAATGAAAAATAAAGCATAATATTTAAAAAAAAAAAAATTTTTTTTAAAAAAAAAAATCCACATTACAACCAAAAACTTTTGCGGCACATCTCTTCTCTTCTTTTTTAATATACACACTTTTCTCAACCTCTTTCTTTTATATATACAGTGTAACCCGGATATAAGTAAGTTGTCGGGACTGGAGAAGAAGTCTCTTATATTCGGGTTTCTCTTATATCCGGGTTTGGTTTATTTTGTTTAAGTAAGTATGGCTCTAATTTGGGACCAGAGAAAATCTCCCTTATATCTGGGTTTCTCTAATATCCGGGTCTCTTATATCCGGGTTACACTGTATATATGTATATATATATATATATATATATACATATATATATATATATATATATATATATATATATATATATATACACATATAGTATTTATTCAAAAATTATAACCTAAACATGTAATAATATCACTACAAAAATAGCTATTTTGTTTCAACACTTCTGGTGTCTTGTCAAGTGATGGTGTTGATTGCAGAATAAAGAGTTTTAAAAGGTTTAAAAATTGATATATTATTAATATACAATGTGCATATCTTGTACACATCTATTAATGATATATCACATATATATGTGTGTGTGGGTATATATATATGCTAGTTTTTGTTTCATACATATGCCAGTTGTTCAATCAGCAAGTTTACAAATGGATCCTGGCATGTTTGCTTGCTCAGTGTGCAAGAAGTAATGAAAATTGTGGCAGGAAAAATCGTGACTGCTTCACCATGAGAAAGCACCTGCTCACAATGCCCTGAGTATCCAGCAATTCCTGGTCAAGAATAACCTTGTTGTACTGGGACACCCTCCTTATTCACATGAGTCCCTTTTCTCAAGCTCATGGGTATCATCAAGAGGACACATTTTGAAGGTGTGGAAGCCATCAAAAGGGCCATAATAATGGATCTGAGGGGAATCTAAGATGAATCCTTTGAGCAGTGCATAGAAGCATTAGACTCGAGGAGGATTACTTTGAAGGGGAAACCATATAGTCTGTTGTTTGGAATTTAAATAAATTGTTTGTGGCACTGGTCCCATTACTTTTTCAGATAGACCTTGTGTATAACATATATATATAGAACATTCGCATTCTGATCATGAGACCCAGGTTCTAATTTCACCATGGTCGATTTGTCAAGAAGGAGACTTGGACTGGAGGGGTTGGTGCCAGTGGGTTGACCCAAACCTGTGAGTGAAATTCAGTTGACGGAAGTCTTGGGTGCCATCAATAGCTGTGCTAACACAAAGTCACTAGTCATTGTGGCTGAAAGCTTGAATGTGCTGGCCTTGTTCAAATTGTTGATCATGCTAGATAACACACTCTTTCCCATAAACTAACAACAGTCTGCTCAGAATATTTGCACTATAAACCACAGATGGGCTCCTTGGGTGATGAATAAGCACAAATGCACCTGAGCAAGTGTCTGTAATAGGGGTTGGCAATACCCTATTAGACAGGTGTCCTCAAATACAAGTTGCCAGCTATACTATATATATATAGTCAATAAATAGTCAAAACCATAAACGACAGCGACAAAATACTAGTTAAATCCGATAAGACGGGAAACTTTTACAAATTAACGGCTGACGACTACAACAAATTAATTAAAAAAACTTAACGAAGACTTATAAAAAAGCCCATAATAACAATATAAATATGGTTGACAGTATCAATAGAACAAGTAAAATGATTACTGAAAAATTAAAAATAAGTGATAGAGTTGGCAAACTGGCCGAAAAGGAGTGCTACATCACTCTTAAGGACCACAAACACGGTTTTGAGGAAGACCCCACTACCAGAATGCTAAACCCTACTAGACCCGACATAGGAAAGATAAGCAAAAAAATCCTGGAAAGGATCACTAGCCAAATTAAAAAACAACTTGGATTAACACTCTGGATTAACACCAAAGAAGTCATAAACTGGTTTACCAACATCGACAATAAGCCCGAATGCACCCTAATTCAGTTCGATATTGTCGATTACTACCAGTCAATATCAAAAGACCTCTTCACGACTGTCCTGGAGTTTGCTACAGTATATTCAGACTTAACTAAAGAAGAAACAAACATAATTCTCAGTGCAAAGAAATCTGTCCTCATCCATAATGGGGACCAGTGGATTAAAAACATCAATGACAACTTTGACATTACCATGCGATCTCTAGACTCTGCAGAATCTTCGGACCTTGTCGGTCTATTTATACTGTACAATCTAACCGCCCACCGTGAACTAGACGTTGGGGACATCGGGCTGTACAGAGATGACGGGCTCATGGTAGTGAGGAGCTCCACAAGCTTTAAAACAGAGAAAATTAGAAAGATAATTTACAATGAATTCGGGAAACTAAATTTAAAAACAATAGTCAACACTAAATTAAAAAAGTAAACTTCCTAGACGTAACCCTAGACTTAACTAACAACGTTCACCTACTTTACAGAAAACCTAATACTAATCCCCTGTATATACATCCTAAGTCAAACCACCCTCCATCTATAATTAAGCATATACCCACATCAATAGAGAAAAGAATAAGTATGAACTCAGCAAATAAGGAAATATTCCAACAGCACAGTAGTTTTTACAACACAGCCCTGAAAAACAGCGGATACAAAAACTTTGACATAACCTATAGAAACGTTAGTACCAATTATAAGAAAAACAGGAAAAGAAAGATCATCTGGTATACCCCACCGTACAACCAAATGGTCAGCACCAAACTAGGCCATAAGTTCCTAGCTTTAATTGAAAAGCACTTTCCTACTAATAACAAACTTAGCAACGTCTTTAACAAAAACACCTTGAAACTGAGTTACAGCTGCACTGAAAATATAGAAAGAATCATAAAAAGACACAATAAGAAAATCCTAGAAAAACACGCATACCAAAACAGTAATAAAACACATAAACTAAAACTGGATAAAAATAACGAAAAATTATGCGATTGTAGAAACCCTAAAAACTGCCCGTTAGAAAATAAATGCCTCACAAAATCCGTGGTATACCAATGCACTATCTCATCCATTGAGAGCCCTAACACTGATAGGATATACATAGGCTCAACGAAGAATAATTTTAAAATTAGATGGAGGCAACACAAGAGCTCCTTCAACAATATTCAAAATAGAAATCAGACATCTCTATCCCAATATTTCTGGCATCTAAAAGAAACGAATAAAACACCAAAAGTAAAATGGAAAATAGTAAATAAAACAAGAACCTGTAGAACCTGGGATGACCCATGCCCTTTATGCTTACAGGAAAAACTACACATCATTAAATTCCTAAATAATGAAAAATTATTAAACCATAGGAAGGAGTTAACGGTTTTTTGCCAACATCAACAAACTTTTGCATTAGTTAATTAGCATAAAAAAAAAAGCATAGCTAAGTAAAATTCTAAAAAAAGCTTAGCCAAACCTACCTTTAAATAGGAAAAAAACCTTTTTGTCGTTGTCAAAAAACAAAAAAACAAATTGAAATTCAGTGCAATGCGATCTGTATATAAAACACCCACTTGAATAAACAAATAAATAAATAGATAATCAGATGGACAATAATAAAAGACAATTCTCCAGACACATAACGATTGTAGGCGCGCCATAAAAATATCCTTCACTGGGAACCAACTAAAGGATGACCGCAAACATTAGCCTTGAAATAGATACCCTACCCAACCTTAGCAAAACCTCTCAGAGGATGATGAATCTATTGATAAGAATTAACTCCCTGACCACTTAACGAAGGAAAATAGTCTAGCCACTCCCACAATAACAAATTCTGTAACGGACAGTGCCTAAAAATACACATAAACCGAAAGATAGCTTATTCCTAAAATTTCGCTTGAAGATGAAACGGGACTAAACACCACAATTCAACTTAATTTTAATAATTATTTGGATGATTTCGGCTCTCGTTTTTGAAACATGAGAACTCTTATGTAGCGAAGGAATCATATTTTTAAACCAAAAATATTATTATAATATATATATGTATGTATATATCTTATCTTTATTTAGATTCTTTTTTCCCTGTTAGTTGGTTTTAATAGGAGTAGATAGGTTTGCCTCTCATCCAGTTCATGCTCCTCCCTAGTCTTTTGAACGGTAATAGAGGTATATACATTGTTCCCAGTTTAGGATTGGTTTCCTTGTTCCTCATAAAGTCTACTTCCACACTGTACATCTAACGTCTTTGCCTGAACTCTGAAATTTTATTTAATAATTTGATCTTGACTTCTTCAAGTCATGAGTTAGACATTATCTTTCCTGTGTAGCCACAAGAACTGTACTTCTGAACATTTCTTATGCTAATACAACTTGACACAGTAATCCTCTAACTTGAGTGGCTCTCGGGCTCTCGTATTGGGTGAAAATTACTAAATAAATAAAACTGTACTTCTGGACCTTTCTCACACTAATACAACTTGACACAGTAATCCTCTAACTTGAGTGGCTCTCGGGCCCTCGTATTGGGTGAAAATTAGTAAATAGATAAAACTGTGCTTCTGAACATTTCTTACGCTAATACAACTTGACACAGTAATCCTCTAACTTTAGTGACTCTCGGGCCCTCGTATTGGGTGAAAATTAGTAAATAGATAAAACTGTGCTTCTGAACATTTCTTACGCTAATACAACTTGACACAGTAATCCTCTAACTTGAGTGGCTCTCGGACCCTCGTATTGGGTGAAAATTAGTAAATAGATAAAACTGTACTTCTGAACATTTCTTACGCTAATACAACTTGACATAGTAATCCTCTAACTCGAGTGGCTCTCGGGCTCACGTATTGGGTGAAAATTAGTAAATAAATAAAAATATATAAAATATCCGCAAATGAACTCTGAAGGTTGAGGATGAAAATCAGTCAGCCATTTTTGTTTTTTTCAAATTGCAATTTGAAGTGATTATACCTTTTTTTTCTTCTTTTCATCCCACTTCTGTGAAATTTATGTTTTTATAGCAATAATAAAATTTTATAACCCATCAAAATTCTTTCATTGTTTTTTATTGTTATAATTGTTATTTTTAAAATGTTTTTAACGTTCTTTTTAATTTTCTTAACGTTTTTCTTTACTTTTAACTTTCTTTTTTTCCTTTACTTGTTTACGTTTCTTTCTTTACTCTCTCACTCGAATCATTTTTCTTTCCATGTATTGTTGTCTGTTTTCTTTCTCCTTCTTTCATGAAGTCAAATCTCTTTTTTTCACTGTTTCAATTTTTTCAGCCCTTCGTTTGAGTGACACAAAAACTCAAACAAGCAAAATTTGAGAAGAGAAAAACGTGATTAATATAAAGTTCTCACGGGTATGGTATCTTTGAGCATTCAGTGTATGCTTTATTTCCTCCCACAAAGCATGTGTCCAAAAAAAAAAAAAAAAAAAAAAAAGAACAAAAAAAAAAAATCGGTAACTAATAAGAATAAGTGTCACAATAAGAATACATTGCAAGAAGAATTGTCAGACTCTACACTCATTCTACATTTGATTCCAGTAGAATTCCAATTCAGATTACTGTTGGAATTTCTAAGAAAAATAATATCATTATTATACAGAGCCATTTGAAAAAGTCTCCAAATCCAATATGTTAATGTCATAATATTTATATATTTAATTTACTTGAACTATTGGTCTTATGATTAGTATAGATAGATTTACCTATCGTCCGGTTCAAACTCCTCCCTAGTGTTTTGAACAGGAGTGGAGGTTTATCTGTTTAAGATTGGGATCCCGGTCCCTTCTAAAGTCTTTTTATTCTCTTTCACTCCTAGTAGCCTTTTGCTTGGGGCGAATTAATTTAAAAAAAAATGTTATTTTAGATACAACATTTCAACCAAGTACTCTCTGGTCATCATCAGGTCTCCATTATTTGGTTGATTTTTTTTTTACAATGTACAAGGCATGAGAACTATTCTAAGTAGAGAGTTACAGAGTAAGTGGCACAGTTTATGTAGATATGTGGGGAAAATAACAATTAAACCATGACTTGAACAGGTTAGGCTGAATTTCATTTTTATTCTTTTTACAATGATGTTCACCCTGTACACAGCCTGAGAACTACTCAAGGTAGAGGGTTACAGTCTAAGAGTCTTAGTTTATATGTGGGGAAGGTAATGGTTAATCCTAGATTTGAATAGGTTAAGATTGTAGTGATTGAGGAAGCATCCTCTTGGGAGTTGGTTTCACAAAGATATTAGATATCTGTTTGTTGCATTGGTTTATCTCGGTGATGCTCCTTATTGTTCATTTCTGCTGAACAAGTGTATATTGTTTCACTACATTATTGCAGAATTGAGCTGACGACAACTAGATGATAGTAACATATATTTAATTCACCATCATGAAGACCATCAGTGGTGTATTTTTGGAGCCTTTGATATACTTTTAATTTATTCAAGCTATTGTTCACATTTAGCTATAGTTTTGGTTCCATGGCCCTGAATGCATTCCTGATTGTCGTTATTCTTATAGCTATGTCTTCGTTTGGTTTCCTATTTCCAATTTTTGGATAGACATTGAGCAGAATAGATTCCCTTCTCCTATTACTTAATTTATTCTAATTACTTCATTTATTATATATATATATATATATATATATATATATATAGATATATAGATATAGATATGGATAAAAAGAAAGGACAGTAAGATATATAATCTGGTGTTCTTATAGAAATTTTTATTTTTACAAAATAGTGCTCAATGTAAATTTATAGAGCATTAATATCATAAATTAACTGATTTAAAATATGTTTTTTTCGTTACACAGTTCTAACCATGTTTCAAACATGGAAGTTAAAAGCTTCGAATTTAATTTTGTAATTAAATTAAAAACATTAGTTCCATTTCATCCTCAAGCAAATTTTGGAGTAACTTATTTTTAAATTTACTGAGTTTTAAAAGCACGGCAAAAATTC
Organism: Acanthosepion lycidas; assembly: GCA_963932145.1. Lineage (NCBI taxonomy): Eukaryota > Metazoa > Mollusca > Cephalopoda > Sepiida > Sepiidae > Acanthosepion > Acanthosepion lycidas. The sequence continues at coordinate 54,256,195 of OZ010602.1, read as the reverse complement.
ATAATTCATTGTTTCCAAGGATACAGAGAAGTTCACTCATCCAGACAAGGGGTGGTAGCATGTTCGTTTTCATTAACTTTTGTTGTTTCAGTTATTAGTTATGTTTGAAAAAGGGGTTTTGTTTTGGTAGGGGTAGGGATGTATTTTTCAATGAATTCTAAAACGTATTCTAACCTAAACATCCCCAAAAAATCTTTAAGTGTACAAATAGAAAAAATGCCATAAGAATTTTAAAAAACACAGATGACATGCATTTAACGGATGTCAGAATTCGTTGTTAAAAGTCACTACACAATGGCAATTATGTTTCAACACTACCAATGTATCTCCTCAGGCAATGGTAAACTACTAGCAAGTGAACAATTAATTTAATTTCAAAAGCAGAATCAGTCAGTTATGTGCCATGGGTGATACAAGCTTAGGCGATCATGTATCTTTTGATGCATGACTGACGAGGCAGATTTTTTCCCGCAGTAGATTGCCATTTCTTTCTATGGTAGACCAGTTGCTATCCAAGGCTATAGAACCCAGTCTGTCCCGTTATTTACCCATAGCTGGGGGAGAAGAAAAGGATTCATATATTTCCCAAGGGTATTAACACGTAATCGTTCAGATTGTTGATCATGCTAGATAATGTGCTCTCTCCCAGAAACTGTAGCTAAGGTTTGCTTAACATAATTGGTGTATAAACCACAGGTGGGCTATGTAGGTGTTGAACAAACACAAATGAACCTGAGCAGGCATCTGCAATAAAGACTAGCTAGCCGCCCTAGTAGATGGGTATTCTTGGATATGAGTGGCCAGCTCATATATATATATATATATATATATATATATATATATATATATATATATATATATATTTTTTAAATCTATGACAAATTGGAAAAAAAATTTGCATGATGTCTTTTGAAAGTCCCAAAAAATCCATCACAGGTAACTTTTCCACTTTGTCATAGATTTTGCAAAAATTGTTCAGATGAATAAAAATTTATATATCATTTTCCCATATATATAGATATTTACCAGCATGCCCACACACAACCAGATGTGACACAAGGTCATGCTTTTCTAAAGTGTGTTCATCAGTCGTACCATAGAAAAATTCCCAAACTACCTTAGCATTTCCCCCTTTTGGGGATGCCTCAGGCAATAAACTCAACCCTCTCTCATAGGAGAGGTAAAGCCTAGGTGGAGGCCCCCTGGGGCTTCCCCCTCTACGCACACACACATATATAATAATATGTGGAAATCTCTGCTTTTACCTGATGATGGTCACAAGACCAGAAACACGTGTAGTAAAATTATGGAAAATAAAGCATAATATTTTTTTCTAAAAAAAACACATTACAACCAAAAATATTTGCAGCACCTCTCTTCTTTTTAATATAATATAATATAATATAATATAATATATATATATATATATATATATATATATATATATTTGTCTGATGGTCACAAAAGCATGAAACCTAAGGTTACAAACTCATATCCATACAACTATATATATATATATATATATATATATATATATATGAAGAAATATAGTCTTAAGATGTGCTATATTTATGGGATAAAGTGCTCAATATCAGGGATAGAGCGTGCCTAAATATAAAAGTGAACATAGAAGTCAACACTTAGAGGCGACAATCTGTTTCATGCTAGATGCAATCGTCAGGAGCACTCGTGGCCTGACGATTGCATCTAGCATGAAACGGACTGTCGCCTCTAAGTGTTGACTTCTATGTTCACTTTTATATATATATATATATATATATATATATATATATATATATATATATATATAATAAAAAGGCTTAAACACTAATATTCCATGGTCATAATTTATTCCATTGGAATCGTAAATACGATCCAATTCATCAGACCTACAAATTCAAAAAGAAAACAGAAAAAAACCTACTCCGGAAATAAAAATAGAATTTAGAGAGAGTGTAAAGTGTGGGACGAATGTTAGTATCCTTACTCTGTCCTGGACATTGAGTTCTACCTGGATTCTATCCTCTCGGAATTTTTTATTCTAAAAATATACATGTGTATATATGCACCTGTGGATTTTCCATATATATGTATATTTACCACTAATATTATCTATATATATATATATATATATGTATATAGTAAAGGTAGCAAGTCCATTAGTATATAATCCAAGGAGATCCTAGTAATATAAAATATTAAAACTAATCCACAAAAAGAGCTCAAAGTATTTATTATTACAGAGTAAATAATTAATGAACAATAAAATCCCAAATCATCTCATATGGGGAATAACCTATTTCGGCAGACGAAGGAATCCGTTGTCTGTCATATCAGTGTTGGTGTGAACTGAGTTCATGTCTGAAATAGAAATTTAACTGTGAAAGTGAAAAAAAAAAAAAAAAAAACAGTCGAAAAACTAATACAGAATTTACCTATTTCAATGTTTCAGTCAAATGAAAGGCACAAGGCAGGGGTCAGGGGAGGGTGGAAGGTATTTGTCTTAAAGGGAAGAAGTTTTATAAAATATAAACCTGAATATTAACCATATGACATTAATTTGGGGGTTATATGAAGAATGAAATATTAATTTAAAATTAAAAGAGGAATAAAAAGGGGTTTAAAAATAACTTTAAAATATATGGATAAAAGGATGTAAGGGATTAATGGAAAGAGAGTTGGAGGAGAGCTTAGAGTAGAGGAAGTTTATAAATTATAATTAATATATATATATATATATATATATATATATATATATATATATATATATATATATATATAATGAAAAACAAACCACTTTAATGTACCATTACGATAATTTATTTCACCTAAATCCTTTTTTAAGGATTCAGGATCATCAGGTAAAACTTCCAACAACGAATTGAGAAAAAAAATGGGATTAGAAATTGGTGGGTAGTGTAATTCTTGTAATTTAATAGAGGGGGTTGAGAGTGGTAGTTAAATAGACAATATAAAGTATAGGGAGGGGTTAATTTTATATCTCTCTTAAGTATGTTTTATATTGGAGTAGGAGGAGTGACAGAAACTTGACCTCTTTAGATGGTTAATAAAACGGAAATGAATTGTAGAAAATGTATACAAGTGAGTCTTACGGTAAAGAGAGAGATAGGGGGGAGAGGGAAAGAGAGATGGAGTTGTTATAATTTTGTTTTAACAAAATTATGTAAAAGATAGTTTACAATGTTTGATAGAAAATTCGATATATATATATATATATATATATATATATATATATATATATATATATATATATATTAAAAAAGAGAGAAACTGCATGTGTTTTTCATTATAATGTGGATGTCTTTTACTATATATATTATCAAGAAATCCACATTATACCCAATGTTTTTTCAGTTTCTCTCTTTTTTAAAATATACATTTTACTTTGGTTGGAACAAGTATAACCTTTTCCCTATATATATATATATATATATATATATATATATATATATATATATATATATGTATGTATGTATTTGTGACAATTTACTTGACCTTAGGATTAAATTAGAATTGGAAAATCACTTTGGCTGCACATCTGTTCAGTCATGTAATAACTATGTAGTGTATATTCAAGTAGTCATAAAACTTCAGAGTCAGTAGTTTTGAGAAGGCTAACCAAGGGATTGAACCCATGACTACTAGTCAGTCATTCATTTAAAATCATTTACATTGGAGACGTGGCAAAAGCCGTATCAGAGATAAATTAACTTAGAAATAAATGATTTGAGTTATTTCCCCTAGCATAGACGGCAGAAAGAAAGCAACCTAGAATTGTTTTAAAAAAAAGTGTTACCATTAAAATCCCAAAGGATTATCAAATGAGGCAGACACCTGAAGAGACCTGAAGAGGACTAGAGAGTAAATCAGTCAAAATTGTGTTATTTATATCAACCTCAGACTGGATCAGTGATTTTTTATGATTTGATACTACCTCTGATTGGATCAGTTCATAATAATGATATTATTTTATTTGCTGCCAGTTTTAGGCAAAACACTTCTGAATAGTCCATTTTCAGTCTTTTGTCAGCAGCTATTTTAGCAAATTGTTTTCTATTGCATTCGTTTTTTTATAGACACTTTTTGATTGTGTCATTGCGATTTTTAAACTTAAAAACAGTTTCTGAGCAACCATCAAAATATATTTTGTTTTGGTGATATATTTTGCCTCGCCATAACCATATGTATAGTCATAACTTTAAAAAATATTGATGTTTATAAAATCTAATTTCTACATGGAAAAATAATCATATATCTGTACCTTGTAAATTGTATGGTTGCAAATAGTCATACATATCTATGACAAAAAATGGCAAATATTTGTTGGAAATGGCCCCTGACAGATCGCTGAAAATGGCAATCCATTTTGTGTATGGTATGTGCACCCAAACAAAATTGGGGATGAGTATACAGTCTGAATATTCCATTTGCAAAATGTCTAATAGTATTTATTCAGTTGAAAATTACAAAAAAGTTACCAAATTGATAAGGGTAAGGGTTGGTAAAAACAAATCAATGAAGAGTGGGTCATGATATATCAATTAAAATGACTTATCCACTAACAATTATTGGATGACAAATTCCAGAGGTTTAAGGGTTAAACTTAAAGGTAAATTATTAACTTTTACTTAACCATTGTTTGCTAAATGAAGTCCTCTGTGGATGTTAAGGCTTTAATGAAGTTAAAATTAATGTTAATAAGTTATTAACTTTTACTTAATCATTGTTAGCTAAATGGAGGCTTCTGATAAATTTACTTGGTGCTGCAAGCTCTTCCACTTGTTCTCTCTTACTGAATTCAATGTCAGAATTGAGAAAAAGTGACAATTTTGTCTCCTCTGCTCACCACTCCAGCTCCAGGAATCTGTTTGAATATGGCTTGCTAGACAGTGGTAGGCATGGAGTTCACTCCATAATTATTTTGAGGCCAAGCCATGATTTAATATATGTTGATAAAAATGACTGATTGAAAAATGAGAAAAAAATATAATTAGATGAAACAACCTCACATAGAAACAACCTTTCAACACATTTTTAGGTAAAGAAAGAAAATTTTAGAGACACTGAGAAATTTTAAGAAATTTTAATTTGACCTGTACTGGCCATATTCATTATTTTTAGAGACATGATCTAACAAATGAGATTTAATAAAATTTCCTGGATGATTTAATCAATGCCTCTTTATATCGGAGGCTTTGAAAATTCATAGAAATATAGTGGATAAATAAAAATTAAATTATTAGGTTGGTGCAAAAATAATGACTTAATAATGTCGTTTTTTGACGTATTTTTTAACGTCAAAAAACGACATTATTACGTCATTATTTTTGCACCAACCTAATCGTATGTTAGATTTAATAAAATTTTTAGTAGTATATTGGACTAATAAAAAAAGATAAAGATACAATTCATAGGTAAATTGCTATTTCAGATTTTACTGTTTTAAATTTACTATAAATTTCCAGTTATTAATTCTTAAAATTCTTTTAAATTTTTATAGCAAAGAACTTTATGGGAATTTAAAATTTTCTGCTTAAAGCATAAATAGAAAATTGTTTGCAGAAATATTATAATTTTTCATGCATAGCTACATAATATTTTATATAATCATAAACTTACCCATCATATGTGAGTCTATATGGGTATGTATGCAGATACATATATATATATATATATTCAGGGGTTGCGAATATTTTATTGATTTATTCAAGGGAGATTACTTTTATCTTAAATGCATTTGTAATACAAAAACAAAAACAAAACAACAAAAAACCTATTGTTTTTTTTTTTAATAACTTCCTGCCATGTATTTGTCAGTGTTGGTGTATGTGTGTCATTGTATTGTGGTTTGACATTTTTTCTAATATCTCTGAAAAAAAAAAAAATCTCATTCTCTTCCTCCTCACCTCAATTCCCATTGATTTTTGCTGTGCAAACTATATATATATATATATATATATATATATATATATATATATATATATATATATATATATATATATATATATATATCCTACCAAAATAGTCGCTACGTTTGCATATACATGTTATACGCTAAAAATATAGCAATTGCTATGGAACACAAGTATTTATTTATTAAGGAAATATTTCATTTTTTAAACCATATTTCATCATTAATGAAAAAATTGACTTCAAACTAAGACTTGACTAAAAAAAAAACAATTTTGTAATCCGTTTTTTTATTCAATAGTTAATACAACAAAAACTGTTTAATGAATAAGGGTCATAATTTTTATAAATATCCTTATATAAAATTATCAGTCAAAAATAACTGACAACCTATTATTGGTTTTCTAAGAAGTCGGCTGACATAAAACATGTATAGCATTAAAATAGTTATTAAAAATGTTCCACAAGAAAAAGTAGTTGGAACTCATAAATCAATAAAATATTCAATAACCAAATAAATGATTTGAAAGCAATTTTGAAAAGAAAAGGTAAGTTTGACACTTTAGTGGAAATCTATAGTTTTTAAATGCAAAAGATATTGGTGGTTTTACTTTGCTAAAAATATTTGATCAAAGTAAAACTTGTCAAACATGTTTTTTTCTAAATGCAGATGAATGGAAGACATGTTTAAATTTAAGGAAACCCAAATGAGAAATATTTAAAAAAGAAAATCTTATGTATCTATTTGATAATTTTGTTAAATTGTTGAATAAAGAAAAATGATAGTTTAAAAAAGCAGTTACAGATTAAAGTGACAGCTTTGTTTAGTAAGTATTTAACTTATATATATATTCTTGTTTACCTCATTATAATTATAATTCATTTACTTTTATATTTTCTTATTATTACATATTATTTTATTTTACTTACACATTTTCTTACTTATTTTTATTTATTTATTAGTATTTACTTATACATTTTTTATATTATTACTTATATTATTTTTATATATTATTTATTATTCATATATAATTATTACTTATTATTGACTTAAGTTAATACTATTATAATTTATTATTAATTATTTACGCATTTTCTTATCTTGTTATTATTTATTTATACTTATTCACTCAAGTATTATTTATTATTATTTATTTGTTTATCATTAACTTATTATGTATTTTCATATTTATTTAATTTATTATTTACTTATTTATTTACTTATTATTTATCTACTTAAATATTATTATTATTTTTTATTATTTATTTACTTAAATTTACTTAAATCTTTATTTATTTGCTTTATCATTTATTTACTTATTATTTATTATTAATTACTTATTTATTAATTTATTTCTTATTGACATATGTACTTCATTTCTTATTATATATATATATATATATATATATATATATATATATATATATTAGGTTGGTGCAAAAATAATGACGTAATAATGTCGTTTTTTGACGTATTTTTTAACGTCAAAAAACGACATTATTACGTCATTATTTTTGCACCAACTTAATATATATATATATATATATATATATATTTAAGTTACGAAAAATTTTGTAATATGTGTAGTCCCAAGGAGGATGAAATCCTGAGAGCTCAATTTAAATTCAGAGCTAATAATTTAAAGAAAAACAGACAATGGAGCCTTAAAGTGGTCTGTTTTTCTTTAAATTATATATATATATATATATATATATATATATATACTTATTATTACTTTTTATTTATTTACCTAAGCATTATCTAATTATTCTCATACATTTACTTAAATACTTTTGAGATTTATATAATTAAGATTATTTAGCTGCAAACGAATTTCTTTTACTTTAGAGGTGTATTGAATTCATTTAAATTAAATATATTTATTTGTAATTTAAATATGATTGAAATAGTGATTTAATTGTGTTTTGTGATTTAAAAATAAAACTAATGACTGAAGGAAATATTCGTCAATAAGGGAAAACAGAATAACTTAAAAATTCTTTTATGAATGTGTGAATTTGTTTGATTTGTTAAAAAAAAAGTGTTGACTATGCTTTCCAAAATTAACATTACATTTCTCCATTTTTTTTCTGAACCTGTGTGATAATCAGTAACAATTTTGTTGGCGGGGAGTGGGGCGTCTTTTATAAGGGCTTATGCTCCTAGGTCAGTGACTTTTGTTTCTTGTCGATTATATCCTTTCAAAAGATATCATTGCCCTAGGGATACAAAGATTCATCAAAATTTATTACATATTACAAACATCTTGAAGGCCTTTATATAAGAAAAATACAAGCAACACTAAACAAGTTTAGTTATAAGTATAGCAACAATTTTTTAAAATGTCTATAATGTTTTTAAAATACTTAAATTGTAATTCAGTAAGTCATGAATGTGTGTTATGGAGTAATGGGTATCTCCTCAGAGTGAGAACTTGGAGAACTGAGTTCAAATCCCAGCTGAGTTTGGCATATTCACTTATACACAAATACCCTTGGGAAAGGTATGAACCCATTTCTTCTCCCACCCCCCAGCTATGTACAGAATAGAAGAGCAGGATGGGTTTTTAGCCTTGGTTGGCAACCAGTCTACCACAGAAAGAAATGTAACCTACTGCAAGAAAAATCATCTGCCACATCAGTCATGTATCAAAAGATACATGATCACCCAAGTGTTTATCATGTGTGGCACTTAGCTGACTGAAATTATAATTATTAAAAACAATTACAATTTTATAAATTAAAGTTACCTCCCTTAGATTAAAAACATTAAAAAAAACATATCTTTAACAGTTAATTACTAAATTAATTATAATGGAACACGCTCATATGTGTTTATAATTATAACAGAGTACTTTTCATATGCATTTACAAAAAATTTACAACTATCAATTACATTAATTTTTGTCTTAGAAATTTACTCCTGAAGATGATCTTGGATGTGATTAAAAATACTTGGGAAAATAAAAGAAATGAAAAAAACTACTGTTGGATATCAGTTGATGAAAAACCTTAGGCCTTACTTCTGCTGCATCAATGTATGAGCAGAAATTGGAACTAGTGATAGCACAAGCAGGAAATGCATCCGATGGCTAAAATAAACAGGATGCACAGGTGTCCTGAGCCTTGAAAAAACAGGGCACATAGGTGTCCTGAGCGAAAGGAAATGTTTGCTTGTGTGGGTGCATGCTAGAAGAGGCAGAGCCATACAAAGTTTTGTAGATGTCCAAATGTTATAAAACTGGTCCGATTCTTGTTCTGAGGAGAGAGGCTGGATAGAGGTTCACCAAAGATTTGTCTCCATCAATTCCTGTGTGTGCAATCCTAACCTCTTTGATTCTCATTCTCACTCACCCTACCAATTTGCCACAACTTGAACAGTAAAGGTATTTATATATTTTTATATATAAGTGTCTGTCACCTTATTTAAGCCGAGCAGCAATATACAACTCTATGGCACCTTCCTTAATGAATGTAATATCAATATTAAGAAGTTGATCCAAGAATTTGAGAGGATTAAAATAAAAAATAACTAGACATAGTATGTCCAGATTATTCAATCAAATAGGAATGAAGATATGCTGCCTAATTATACATACATACATACATACATACATATATATATATATATATATATATATATATATGAAGAAATATAGTTTTAAGATGTGCTATATTTATGGGATAAAGTGCTCAATATCAGAGATAGAGTGTGTGTAGATATAAAAGTGAATATAGAAGTCAACACTTAGAGGCGATAGTCTGTTTCATGCTAGATGCAATATATATATATATATATATATATATATATATATATATATGAAGAAATATAGTTTTAAGATGTGCTATATTTATGGGATAAAGTGCTCAATATCAGAGATAGAGTGTGTGTAGATATAAAAGTGAACATAGAAGTCAACACTTAGAGGCGACAGTCTGTTTCATGCTAGATGCAATCGTCAGGAGCACTCGTGACCTGACGATTGCATCTAGCATGAAACAGACTGTCGCCTCTAAGTTGACTTCTATGTTCACTTTTATATATATATATATATATATATATATATATATATATATATATATTAGGTTGGTGCACAAATAATGTCGTTTTCTCACATATGTTAATATGTGAGAAAACGACATTATTTTTGCACCAACCTAATATATATATAATCTGGTGTGAAATGGACAACCACCATGCAAGGATTTCTATGTTCGCGCTGTTTCACTCATATATAATAATAAAATAGAATTATTTACTTAACTTGTATGAATTTGTACTGGGTGTTTCATGTTTTTTTTTCTTACATCTAACCCTCAGCAGGTTTCTTAGTGAACTGCTTCTTTTATGTTGCCGATCATGCTTATTATTGCTCTATATATCTATTCATCACTTTATTGGCGGACACTCTGTCTGTCTTAATATACATTGAATTGTATATTTTTTCCTATATTACAAATGATTGATGAGAGATACATCTTCTTTTATAAGACTTTTTTGCTTTTGGGTCAGTAGGCATCAATTAAAAAAAACAAAAACAAAACAGTAAAATGTCTACTCAGTGTAGTGGCATTACTAGTTTATTTTATTTATATGTAAATGCATATATTTTTAAAGTAATGAATTTATTTTTAAATCTGTCATTTGTTTCTTATTTTATTATTGTGAATGTTATCTTCATGCTTCTGCACAAAGATAAAATTCATTTCAGATATGTAGGCAACTATGGTCGGTGTTTCCATGGCTGAAAAGGTAAAAGTAATGCCTGGCTACTAGGTTATTTTCCAGAAGCTAAAAAGAGAAGGCAGGTTCAGTTCCTGCTGACTTTTGATGCTTTTAGGCTAGTAGATATCAATTATATATATATATATATATATATATATATATATATATATATATATATATATGTGAAAATATATAGAAAATAGGAAAGAACTGGTTAGGTAAATAATCCAAAGTTCTTTAGTATTTTTGTTATTATTTTTTTAAAATAGTGCTCGATACAAAAGTAGAGCATAAATATAATTATTTATTTAAAAATGTGATTCCAACATGCTACATAAGAGTATGTAGCATGTTGGAATCATATTTTTAAATAAATAATTATATATATATATATATATATATATATATATATATATATATATATATATATATTACATGAATCATTCACACAAAAAACAAATATAGAGGTTAATGATAATATTTGTTTTTTGTATGAATGATTCATGTAATTATAAGTTGAACAGCACCTATAATCGAAATATATATATATATATATATATATATATATATATATTTGGTTGGATAGATGTTTCACGCTTTAGTGATCGTCAGACAAACTTTTGTTTGACGATCGCTAAAGCATGAAACCCAGGGTCACAAACTCACATCTATCCAACCAAATATGTTAGCTCTATCTCTGATATTGAGCGCCTTCTAATAAGTACTGCGCATATAATATATAAATAGTTATACATATATATATTTATTTATATTTATATACACACAATTTTCACACACACACACACACATATATATATATATATATATATATATATATATATATATATATATATATATTAATCCACAATCCACGTTTATTGATTACAGAATTAGTAGTGATAACCCAACATAAATACATGCAATTCAGCTCTAGAAATTTTATAGTAGACCAAAAATAACATTCCAAATTACTACTAGAACTATTGCTACAATTTTTATCTACTCAAACGTAATACTATCCACTATCTCCATCTTTCCTCCCCTACCTCTCACTCTTAGTACCCTTGTGAGATGATGTGCCTGGACTTTTGACTGGTGTTTATCAGCCCCGGAAAATTTCCACAGACCAGTCAACATTAAACACCCAATCCATTCATCACCAAACTGCTATCAACAAGCACTATTGTTTTACTCCATCACCATATTTTTTTCTCATCATATATTTTTTTCTTCTCAAACAAATGGAAAAAAGAAAGTGAATTTTTGACATACCGCTTACCTACAAGCAGGATTGTAGGTAACCATTTTCGATTCTCACCCGTCGATGTGCAGTTGAAATGCACTGAAACCAAATTACATCTTTGTAGTGAGTAAAATGGTTTTGTCGATATGATAAAATTATAATAAAGGAATAATTATCGCTCTACTATCGGTATTGAGCTATCTTTTGGATTAATGCTGTGAACGTTGGAATTTATATATTACTTTCGTTCTCATTGCATCGGATATATATATATATATATATATATATATATATATATATATATATATATATATATATAATTATTCTATATATAAATTTGAGAAGTATAGAAATAAGATTTAAAAATAATAGAATAAAAAACCCTACCAGGATTTAGCATTGGCGGCCACAGTCTTAACAGCATATGCAGATGACACAATACTGATAGCAGACATGGAAATGAAATAACAAAATTTCCTACAGAAGGTAGCAAAGGAGAGTGAGAAGAAGGGACTAAGCACAAACTACAAAAAAACAGAGTGCATGGTTGTCAGTAAGAGGATGAGCTTGAAATACGATCTGAAGGTCGGGAACATTAGAATCAAGCAGACGCGGAAGTTTAAATACCTGGGAAGCGTCTTGACAGAGGATGGTAAATGCGTCACTGAGATCTGTAGGCGTATTGGGATGGCCAAGGACACATTCCAAAAATTGGACAGAGTACTGCAAAACAGGAAGATATGTTTGGTAACAAAGAAAAAAAATACTGAACTGTTACGTGATATCTCTCCTTCTTTACAGCAGCAAATGTTGGACGATTTCCTTAAAACTGAAGAAAAGACTCGAGGCGACAGACATGTAGTTCTACAGAAGGATGCTAAGGATATCATGGACCAAGCATGTGAGCAGCGATGAGCTTTTAGAGAGGTTGCAAACAAGGAGGAGGCTTATACTTAATATCAGGAAGAGGCAGCTGAAGTTTCTGGGACAGATAATGAGGAAGGAGGGCTTGGAGAATCTGATACTCATGGGTCGAATAGAGGGAAAGAGAGACAAGGGAAAACAACGCGTGACATACCTGGTGGACTAAAGCGAATGGATGACAGAACATGGTCTAGGGGAGGTAGCAGAGGGAAGGAACTTGTTGAGAGCTACAAGGGATAGAGGGAGAAGTGGAGAGCCATGATCGCCTCTGTCCTGAAAGGACATGGCACATAAAAAGAAAGAAAGAAAATATACATTTTACCATTAATGCAATCATTCTTATCAAAAATCCTGATGACTGAGAAATTCTAAAATTTCGAGTAGACCAATAAGTAATGAAATTTATTATTTCGGATTCAATAATATATATAACGTATTTATACATCTATGTATGTATACATGCATTGTGATTTTTATTATGTAAGCCAAAATTTTCACATCAAAAATGCTGATGTTGGTAAAATTTTCAGGATAAACATTATTTACAAATATAAATAAATATACTATGTGGGATTTCATTTTAAATTATCTGTTTTTGTGAATGTCAATTATGCAATGTCATATTTTAAATAAATCTATTTAATAGGCATCGTGGAGTAATGGGTAGTGGCTTGGATTGAGGAATCGGAAAGCCAAGTTCGAATTCCAGTCAAATCCATTACATTCACTTATGTGCTAATATCCTTGGGAAAGGTTATGAATCCTCTTCTCCCCCGCCCCAGATATGGGTAAATAGCAGGCCAGACTGGGTTCTATAGCCTTGGATGGCAACTGCTCTACCACAGAAAGAAATGGAAAAAATCTGCCTCGTCAGTCATGTATCAAAAGATACATGATTGTCTAAACCTGTATCATGCGTGGCACATAACTGAACTGATATAATAGGACATTTATTTCTAATAAATAAAGTTTGCCATGGCTTACAGTAAAATATAACCTCATAAGAGAGTAAAAGTTATTTTTATCATATATAGAATTACTTTGTCCTATTTTCATTATTTTTTTGATGAAAGATGTCTTAGTTTCCCTTTTGTATTGTATCTATTTCAAAATGGAAATATCAGTGGATAAGTGTATGCTTAGTTGCTTTGGTGACCTACTAAAGTTAGCTTTCTTTTTATCCTGGCGGAGTGTTTGGAGTGGGGTCTGGCTTTTTAACTTAGAGGGGTAATAAGTAAAAAATGTTTTGAGTGGGGGGGCGGGTTTTTTTTAAGTCAGTGGGGCCATGAGTAAAACAAATCTTGAGAGAGGATTTGGTTTTTAAGTCAGTGTTGGCCATGAGTAAAATATGTTTTGAGTTGGAGAGCTGCTTTTTTTTTTAAGGCAGAGGGGTCCTGATTAAAAAATGTTTTGAATTGTGGGTAGGTAAATTAGAAGGGCTATGAATAAAACATGTTTTGAGTGGGGGCTCTTTTTTTCTTAAGTCAGAGGGACCATGAGTAAAAATGTTTGAGTTGGAGGCTAGTTTTTTTTAAGTCAGAGGGCTCCTGAATAAAAAAAAATGTTTTGAGTAGTGAGGGATGTTTTTTCAAGTCAGAGGGGCCATGAGTAAAAAATGCTGGAGAAGGGTACTGGACTTTTAAGTCAGAGTCATGAGTAAAAAATGTTTTGAGTTGGAGAGCTGGTTTTTTTTTTAAGTCAGAGGGGCCATAAGTAAAAATGTTTCAGTTGGGGGCTGTTTTTTAAGTTAGAGGGGTCATGTGTCAAAAATGTTTTGAAGTAGGGGCTGTTTTTTTATGTCAGAGGAGACATGCACAAAAATTGTTTGAATGAGTGGTTGTTTTTTTAAGTCAGAGGGGGCATGATCAAAAATGTTTAGAGTTGGGGTATTTTAAGTCAGAAGCGGCATTAGTAAAAAATGTTTTGAGTTGGTGGGGGGCTGGCTTTTAAAGTCAGAGGGGCCATGAGTAAAAAATTTTTATCCTAATGCATTTATTTGAATTATAACACTCTGTACATTAGTGATTATCTATGCGGATGATGCAGCAGTTTACAGATGCACCTCCAAGAATCTGGAAGACCAGAACCTAACAGCTCATCTCTCCTCTGACCCAGACGAGGTGACTCAATAGGAGAAGGACTCACTTGTAAAATTCAATACAGCCAAAAACTAAAATAGTAACATTCCAACACGACCAAGCAGACTCTGAAATTTCACCTATCATGTTAGGTTTAGGGCCACATCACATTGAAATACTGGTTGTTGTATGATCCCCAAACTTAAGTCATTGGTCAGTACTTAGATGGGTGTCCACGTGGGAAAACCAGGTGCTCTAAGTTTGGATGTGCGGGTGGTGTAATGAATATTGGCTGAGAATTGTTAATCAGACAGCTGACTTTCAATTCCAGCTGGGTTTGTTATATTCACTTATACACAAATACCCTTGGGAATGTCCCTTTTTTGTTAAACTGTTGAAATTGCTCATTAGTTTCTGTTGGAAGAATCTATTACACTTTTTCTGCTGCATACAGTCATATCACAATGTGTTGTAACCTGGGGAAGGTTACTGAACAGAATAATCAAACAAAGGTTTGGTAATGAATGATAATACTTAGGACAAGGACAACACATATAAGATTGGCCAGTAGCATGTAGAAGAAATAGTCACCTGCTAGATGTAAGTCAAGTGAATTCCACAATGAATCTCCAACAGCTGGCCAACACAGTATTTACTATTGTATTTATGTGAATGGAGGCATACCCATTATCATCCCTAGATATGCTATAACACAATGAAACACCAGTTCTTGTAAGATCAACAAAGTTCAGCAATGATGAACCTTATCAGTACCTAAATGGGTGACTGGTTGAGAATACTAGATGCTGTAAGGTTGGATAATGTAGTAGATAATATCTCGGAATTTTTAATCAGAGAGTTGAGTTGCAAATCTAGATGAGTTGGTTATATTCAGTTACATGCAAATACCCTAACGAAAGGTATGATCAACCACTTCTCTCCCCAGCTAAGGGTTAATTAGTAAGATAAGGATTATTAAAACCATTATTATCTAAAAAAAATTATATAAAAATATTTAGATTTTGGCATTAAATAACACATACAGGTTGATATGCTGCTAAACAAAATCAACCAACCAAAATCCAAATATTTAGATTTCGGCATTAAATAACCCATAGAGGTTGATATGCCGCTAAACAAAATCAACCAACCAAAATCCAAATATTTAGATTTCGGCATTAAATAACCCATAGAGGTTGATATGCCGCTAAACAAAATCAACCAACCAAAATCTAAATATTTAGATTTCGGCATTAAATAAGCCATAGAGGTTGATATGCCGCTAAACAAAATCAACCAACCAAAATCCAAATATTTAGATTTCGGCATTAAATAACCCAAAGAGATTGTTATGCCGCTAAACAAAATCAACCAACCAAAATCCAAATATTTAGATTTCGGCATTAAATAACCCATAGAGGTTGATATGCCACTAAACAAAATCAACCAACCAAAATCCAAATATTTAGATTTCGTCATTAAATAACCCATAGAGGTTGATATGCCGCTAAACAAAATCAACCAACCAAAATCCAAATATTTAGATTTCAGCATTAAATAACCCATCATTGAGGTTGATATGCCTCTAAACAAAATCAACCAACCAAAATACAAATATTTAGATTTTGGCATTAAATAACCCATAGAGGTTGATATCCCGCTAAACAAAATCAACCAACCAAATTCCAAATATTTAGATTTCGGCATTAAATAACCCATAGAGATTGATATGCTGTTGAACAAAAGCAACCAACCAAAATCCAGATATTTAGATTTCGGCATTAAATAACCCATAGAGGTTGATATGCCTTTAAACAAAAGCAGCCAACCAAAATAAAGATATTTAGATTGTGGCATTAAATAACCCATAGAGGTTGATATGCCGCTAAACAAAATCAACCAACCAAAATCCAAATATTTAGATTTTGGCATTAAATAACCCATAGAGATTGATATGCCGCTAAACAAAATCAACCAACCAAAATCCAAATATTTAGATTTCGGCATTAAATAACCCATAGAGATTGATATGCCGCTAAACAAAATCAACCAACCAAAATCCAGATATTTAGATTTCGGCATTAAATAACCCATAGAGGTTGATATGCCGCTAAACAAAATCAACCAACCAAAATCCAAATATTTAGATTTCGGCATTAAATAACCCATAGAGGTTGATATGCCGCTAAACAAAATCAACCAACCAAAATCTAAATATTTAGATTTCGGCATTAAATAAGCCATAGAGGTTGATATGCCGCTAAACAAAATCAACCAACCAAAATCCAAATATTTAGATTTCGGCATTAAATAACCCAAAGAGATTGTTATGCCGCTAAACAAAATCAACCAACCAAAATCCAAATATTTAGATTTCGGCATTAAATAACCCATAGAGGTTGATATGCCGCTAAACAAAATCAACCAACCAAAATCTAAATATTTAGATTTCGGCATTAAATAAGCCATAGAGGTTGATATGCCGCTAAACAAAATCAATCAACCAAAATCCAAGTATTTAGATTTCAGCATTAAATAACCCATCATTGAGGTTGATATGCCTCTAAACAAAATCAACCAACCAAAATACAAATATTTAGATTTTGGCATTAAATAACCCATAGAGGTTGATATCCCGCTAAACAAAATCAACCAACCAAATTCCAAATATTTAGATTTCGGCATTAAATAACCCATAGAGATTGATATGCTGTTGAACAAAAGCAACCAACCAAAATCCAGATATTTAGATTTCGGCATTAAATAACCCATAGAGGTTGATATGCCTTTAAACAAAAGCAGCCAACCAAAATAAAGATATTTAGATTGTGGCATTAAATAACCCATAGAGGTTGATATGCCGCTAAACAAAATCAACCAACCAAAATCCAAATATTTAGATTTTGGCATTAAATAACCCATAGAGATTGATATGCCGCTAAACAAAATCAACCAACCAAAATCCAAATATTTAGATTTCGGCATTAAATAACCCATAGAGATTGATATGCCGCTAAACAAAATCAACCAACCAAAATCCAGATATTTAGATTTCGGCATTAAATAACCCATAGAGGTTGATATGCCGCTAAACAAAATCAACCAACCAAAATCCAAATATTTAGATTTCGGCATTAAATAACCCATAGAGGTTGATATGCCGCTAAACAAAATCAACCAACCAAAATCTAAATATTTAGATTTCGGCATTAAATAAGCCATAGAGGTTGATATGCCGCTAAACAAAATCAACCAACCAAAATCCAAATATTTAGATTTCGGCATTAAATAACCCAAAGAGATTGTTATGCCGCTAAACAAAATCAACCAACCAAAATCCAAATATTTAGATTTCGGCATTAAATAACCCATAGAGGTTGATATGCCGCTAAACAAAATCAACCAACCAAAATCTAAATATTTAGATTTCGGCATTAAATAAGCCATAGAGGTTGATATGCCGCTAAACAAAATCAATCAACCAAAATCCAAGTATTTAGATTTCAGCATTAAATAACCCATCATTGAGGTTGATATGCCTCTAAACAAAATCAACCAACCAAAATACAAATATTTAGATTTTGGCATTAAATAACCCATAGAGGTTGATATCCCGCTAAACAAAATCAACCAACCAAATTCCAAATATTTAGATTTCGGCATTAAATAACCCATAGAGATTGATATGCTGTTGAACAAAAGCAACCAACCAAAATCCAGATATTTAGATTTCGGCATTAAATAACCCATAGAGGTTGATATGCCTTTAAACAAAAGCAGCCAACCAAAATAAAGATATTTAGATTTTGGCATTAAATAACCCATAGAGGTTGATATGCCGCTAAACAAAATCAACCAACCAAAATCCAAATATTTAGATTTTGGCATTAAATAACCCATAGAGATTGATATGCCGCTAAACAAAATCAACCAACCAAAATCCAAATATTTAGATTTCGGCATTAAATAACCCATAGAGGTTGATATGCTGCTAAACAAAATCAGCCAACCAAAATCCAAATATTTAGATTTCGGTATTAAATAACCCATAGAGGTTGATATGTCACTAAACAAAATCAAACAACCAAAATCCAAATATTTAGATTTCGTCATTAAGTAACCCATAGAGGTTGATATGCCGCTAAACAAAATCAACCAACCAAAATCCAAATATTTAGATTTTGGCATTAAATAACCCATAGAGATTGATATGCCGCTAAACAAAATCAACCAACCAAAATCCAAATATTTAGATTTCGGCATTAAATAACCCATAGAGGTTGATATGCCACTAAACAAAATCAACCAACCAAAATCCAAATATTTAGATTTCGGCATTAAATAACCCATAGAGATTGATATGCCGCTAAACAAAATCAACCAACCAAAATCCAAATATTTAGATTTCGGCATTAAATAACCCATTGAGGTTGATATGCCTCTAAACAAAATCAACCAACCAAAATACAAATATTTAGATTTTGGCATTAAATAACCCATAGAGGTTGATATATCGCTAAACAAAATCAACCAACCAAAATCCAAATATTTAGATTTTGGCATTAAATAACCCATAGAGGTTGATATGCCGCCAAACAAAATCAACCAACCAAATTCCAAATATTTAGATTTCGGCATTAAATAACCCATAAAGATTGACATGCCGTTGAACAAAAGCAACCAACCAAAATCCATATATTTAGATTTCGGCATTAAATAACCCATAGAGGTTGATATGCCTTTAAACAAAAGCAACCAACCAAAATCCATATATTTAGATTTTGGCATTAAATAACCCATAGAGGTTGATATGCCGCTAAACAAAATCAACCAACCAAAATCCAGATATTTAGATTTTGGCATTAAATAACCCATAGAGGTTGATATGCCGCTAAACAAAATCAACCAACCAAAATCCAGATATTTAGATTTTGGCATTAAATAACCCATAGAGATTGATATGCTGCTAAACAAAATCAACCAACCAAAATCCAGATATTTAGATTTTGGCATTAAATAACCCATAGAGGTTGATAGGCTGCTAAACAAAATCAGCCAACCAAAATCCATATATTTAGATTTTGGCATTAAATAACCCATAGAGGTTGATATGCCGCTAAACAAAATCAACCAACCAAAATCTAAATATTTAGATTTCGGCATTAAATAACCAATAGAGGTTGATATGCCGCTAAACAAAATCAACCAACCAAAATCTAAATAATTAGATTTCGGCATTAAATAAGCCATAGAGGTTGATATGCCACTAAACAAAATCAACCAACCAAAATCCAAATATTTAGATTTCGGCATTAAATAACCCATAGAGGTTGATATGCCACTAAACAAAATCAACCAACCAAAATCCAAATATTTAGATTTCGTCATTAAATAACCCATAGAGGTTGATATGCCGCTAAACAAAATCAACCAACCAAAATCCAAATATTTAGATTTCGGCATTAAATAACCCATTGAGGTTGATATGCCGCTAAACAAAATCCACCAACCAAAATCCAAATATTTAGATTTTGGCATTAAATAACCCATAGAGATTGATATATCGCTAAACAAAATCAACCAACCAAAATCCAAATATTTAGATTTCGGCATTAAATAACCCATAGAGATTGATATGCGCTTGAACAAAAGCAACCAACCAAAATCCAGATATTTAGATTTCGGCATTAAATAACCCATAGAGGTTGATATGCCGCTAAACAAAATCAACCAACCAAAATCCAGATATTTAGATTTTGGCATTAAATAACCCATAGAGGTTGATATGCCGCTAAACAAAATCAACCAACCAAAATCCAAATATTTAGATTTTGGCATTAAATAACCCATAGAGGTTGATATGCCGCTAAACAAAATCAACCAACCAAAATCCAGATATTTAGATTTTGGCATTAAATAACCCAGAGAGGTTGATATGCCGCTAAACAAAATCAACCAACCAAAATCCAGATATTTAGATTTTGGCATTAAATAACCCATAGAGGTTGATATGCCGCTAAACAAAATCAACCAACCAAAATCCAAATATTTAGATTTTGGCATTAAATAACCCATAGAGGTTGATATGCTGCTAAACAAAATCAACCAACCAAAATCCAGATATTTAGATTTTGGCATTAAATAACCCATAGAGGTTGATATGCCGCTAAACAAAATCAACCAACCAAAATCCAAATATTTATATTTTGGCATTAAATAACCCATAGAGTTTGATATGCCGCTAAACAAAATCAACCAACCAAAATCCAGATATTTAGATTTTGGCATTAAATAACCCATAGAGGTTGATATCCTGCTAAACAAAATCAACCAACCAAAATCCAAATATTTAGATAAAATCCAAATATTTCGATTTTGGCATTAAATAACCCATAGAGGTTGATATGCTGCTAAACAAAATCAACCTACCAAAATCCAGATATTTAGATTTCGGCATTAAATAACCCATAGAGGTTGATATGCCGCTAAACAAAATCAACCAACCAAAATCCAAATATTTAGATTTTGGCATTAAATAACCCATAGAGGTTGATATGCCGCTAAACAAAATCAACCAACCAAAATCCAGATATTTAGATTTTGGCATTAAATAACCCATAGAGGTTGATATGCTGCTAAACAAAATCAACCAACCAAAATCCAAATATTTCGATTTTGGCATTAAATAACCCATAGAGGTTGATATGCTGCTAAACAAAATCAACCTACCAAAATCCAGATATTTAGATTTCGGCATTAAATAACCCATAGAGGTTGATATGCCGCTAAACAAAATCAACCAACCAAAACCCAAATATTTAGATTTCGGCATTAAATAACCCATAGAGTTTGATATGCTGCTAAACAAAATCAACCAACCAAAATCCAGATATTTAGATTTCAGAATTAAATAACCCATAGAGGTTGATATGCTGCTAAACAAAATCAACCAACCAAAATCCAGATATTTAGATTTCAGAATTAAATAAGCCGTAGATGTTGATATGCTGAGAAACGTAAACAACCGACCATTCATTATGATGGATGGATTTACTGTCAAGGATGTTCCTTATCTTGAATGTCTATTCAGACACAAGGTCTCCTCAAACCTCAATGGGAAGTCATATATCCAATTTATTACTAATGATGCAGGAATACCCCTCCAGAAAGTATCTGATTCCCCCTGCTATACTCCATGTGTATACAGGCCAGATGAGACCGAAAATAGAGTATTACTGAGATATCTGGGATGGAGCTGACCACTCTTCACTTATCTGACTTGATAGAGTTCAAAACCTTCTACATGGCCTTGAGGTTAATGGATTACTTTCCACCCTATGACCCCTTTCCTACAGACAAAATATTGCAAGCCTCTTGCTGCCCTATTGCTTTTTCCATGGCATGTGTTCTGATGAGCTACATTCCTTAGTCTCATAAATGCTGTCCTTTGCAAATGGAACCTGCCATGCCATGTACACAAGTCTGAATCATCCTCATTCCCTTTGTAAGAAGTAAATTCTACTTGGACACCCTCTTCCCAAGATCTGTCGCTTTGTGGAACTGACACCTGAAAGGATGTTTTCCCAATCATTACAATCTTGATCTCTTCAGGTCTAGGGTTACCTGTTATCTTTCCTGCATAGCACAATGAACTTCACATCTTGCCCTTTCTTATGCTCATACAATACCATACAATAAACCTCTGTCTTGAGTGGCACTTGGGCCTTGTATTGTATGAACATTGGTATTAAATAAAACAGTTAGTCTGGTTGCCAGATTGAAAAAAGTTATAAATTAAAAGGAACAATTCCTTACTTTATTTAATAATTTGAAATAGTAAACTTTTTCTTGACCATTATCGTAAAGGTAAATTGTAAAGAGACAACGATTTTAGCATACATTGACTGAGCATTCAATACTACTGTCAGTTCAAATTTATTAAAGCAATTTTCCAAGAAAATAGGTTAAGTCCAGTAACTGTTATTGCTCTTTCGAGTGTTGATGAAGGCTTCCTTTCTAACCTTATGTTTGAAGTAGTGTGGAATGACAACATCTTGATTATGTCATTATTTTCTCTTTGAGTTACATGTTCTATCCATTTCTTCCATGAAAACAATTTTTCTGGAAAATAGGTTTTTCAAGTCCAGTCGTTGTTACTGGTCTTTCAAGTGTCGAAGGGGTTGCGATGGCTTTCTTCCTCGCCTTTTGTTTGAGGTAGCGTGCACTGTCAGCATCTTGATTATATCATTATTCTCTTTTCGAGTTACATATGCTATCCATTATCATTGTTACTGTTGTTGAAAGTCTTTAAGCCATTTGGTTTCTGTTATTTGGTAGAGTTCTTTGTGATTCTGTAATGCCATTTCACAAGGTCCGAAGAACGGTATTGTGGAAAATGAAATCATATCAAGCATTGAAAATGTGTTCCATGAATCGTTTATGCTGTAAGAATTAGCACACTAAAATTAGTTTACTTCACAGAAAATGGGAGGAGGGATAATTTTCTGAGCTACAGCTGCTAATTGGTTTGGTAATAAACTTCATTTTGGTACAAGGTCATACTGAATAGTTTTGATTTGCAGGTATAAAAGGTGGCTATAATTTAGATTTGTAATTCATTTTAATCCTTTTTTTTTTAAAAAATGCTACTTTAGGGAGCAAAAAATAATGTATCATTTTTGGAAACTGCTACCCCAAAAGCTTTTTTCAAAACTAACATCATTCCTCCACTTATCCATGCAACAAAATATTTTCTGCCTTTTTTTCTTACCATGTTGCTGCACATTCTTAACATTTCATCCATTTTGCATGTAACTGATCTTGTATTGATGTCTTTGAATGGTTTTATGTGAAAAGTAATGATATGAAGTAAGATTTGATTTCTTTAAATGATTGTTGGCTTTTTGCTGTGTTTTTCAAATGAGATATGCGTGAAATCCACAGATTTTTTTTATTCTTACTAACATCCTTATCATGGTTTGACTTTTTAATTTAATTTGTCATTTGGTATATTCTCTGATTATCATCAGTTGTAAAAATTTACAGTTAAATAAAGTAAAAAATAACTTAATATAAAATCCAATATGTACCTTTGAGTTTCAAGATAATACTTTTTTTATTTTATTTTTGAGAAAAATCCACTGAAGATGTTATTATCCTTTTATTATAGATTTAAGAAATTTCATCGCATTTCTTGATTTAGGAGGTGAGCATTCTAAGACAGAATGTTACTCTTTTAATTCCATCGATCTTTAACATTGAAACTCAAGTACACACCTATAATTTTACAGACACACATATGTGTGTGTACATATATTTATACATTAGTTCTTTGCACACATATATCTATCTATAGAACTCTGAGTGTCCATATCTATTGAGCTCATATCTATCTATCTATCTATCTATCTATCTATCTATCTATCTATCTATCTATCTATCTATGTTTATATCTCTCTAACCTGTTCATATCTATCTATATCTCTGACCTGTTCATATCTATCTATCTATCTATCTATCTATCTATCTATCTATCTATCTATCTATCTATCTATCTATGTTTATATCTCACTGACATGTTCATATCTATCTATGTTTATATTAGGTTGGTGCAAAAATATTGTCGGTTTTTGACGTATTTTTTAACGTCAAAAACCGACATTATTTTTGCACCAACCTAATATATATCTCTGAACTGTTCATATCTATCTATCTGTTTATATCTCTCTGACATGTTTATATCTATGTTTATATCTCCCTGGTCTGTTCATTATCTATCTATCTAGCAAGCTAGCTATGTTTATATCTCTCTGACCTGTTCATATCTATCTATCTATCTATCTATCTATCTATCTATCTATCTCAGTTTTTATATTTATGACCTGTTCCTATCTATCTATCATGCATTTTTATACACATTAAAATATATAAACAAAGAAAAATAATTTTTATCACCTGAAGATAGTCAGAGATTTTATTGACTCAAATGTCAAATAAAAATTAAATGTTTGGATGTTAGAAAGAATAAGTCATGTTTTCTTGCTTCTTTCTTTTATTCGAATGTGATTTTTGGTTGTTTTGCATTTCTTCATCCCATTTTTTTTCATGAACTTCACAATTATCATTGTTTTCATTGCCATTGTTTTTATATGTTTATGTATGTGTGCATTTGTATGTATGTGTGTGTACTTGTATATATGTCTGCAGATGTATGTAAACAAAAGTACATGAGGAAATGCTGAAAACTTCTCGGCCCGAACAAAGTTAGTATTCAAAAAAGTATGTAAATCTGATGTTTGGTGATCAGGTAAAATTTTGTGTATTGGGTCAATTCAAGAACTTTTCACCATTCTTTCATGGTACAAAATGGTTGATTCTTCAAATATTTCAGTGTCTGATAATTTTGGCTCTGACCTGAGAAAATTCAACTTTTTAGAACCAGATTTTATTATATTCATGTCCAGTAGCATTTAAAAGATTTTCTTTTTTTTCAATTTAGGAGTTAATAAATCATAATTAACACATCCACTACTGTGGAAATGTTTATATATGTTAACAAATCATAAATTCCCTGCTGTTGGCATATGTATTCATTTTCAATACATACTTCTATATCTTTATAAAACATAAATTCCCTGCTGTTGACATATGTATACATTTTCAATATATACTTCTATATCTTTATAAAACGTATATTGTCTGCTGTTGACATATGTATACATTTTCAATATATACTTCTATATCTTTATAAAACGTATATTGTCTGCTGTTGACATATGTATACATTTTCAATATATACTTCTATATCTTTATAAAACGTATATTGTCTGCTGTTGACATATGTATACATTTTCAATATATACTTCTATATCTTTATAAAACGTATATTGTCTGCTGTTGACATATGTATACATTTTCAATATATACTTCTATATCTTTATAAAACGTATATTGTCTGCTGTTGACATATGTATACATTTTCAATATATACTTCTATATCTTTATAAAACGTATATTGTCTGCTGTTGACATATGTATACATTTTCAATATATACTTCTATATCTTTATAAAACGTATATTGTCTGCTGTTGACATATGTATACATTTTCAATATATACTTCTATATCTTTATAAAACGTATATTGTCTGCTGTTGACATATGTATACATTTTCAATATATACTTCTATATCTTTATAAAACGTATATTGTCTGCTGTTGACATATGTATACATTTTCAATATATACTTCTATATCTTTATAAAACGTATATTGTCTGCTGTTGACATATGTATACAATTTTTCACAAAAATAGTTTTCTTAAATACAGCAGCTGTTATCACTATTTTTTGTATTGATGGGAGTTTCCTTCCTAACCTTTTTTTTTGAAGTAGTGTGGAACGTCAACATCTTGATCCTATTATTATTTTCTCTTTGAGTTAAATGTACTATCCATTTTAGCTGTTGCTGCTGTTGGAAGTCCTCAAGTGCTGCGGTTTCTCTTTGTCATTCTATAGCACCAGTCCAGAAGGTTCAAAGAAGTGTGGTCTTCACCAAGACCCTCAAGCTTCCCCACTCAGAGCCATTTTTAACTGTTGATCTAAGAAAGCAGTTGTATACAGCTGACATTTTACACATTTCTGAACAGGTTTTGGTGTCATGTATGACATCCACATGAAAGTCTTGGTCTGATAAAGCTGACCATGATCTGAAGAAAGTTGGGACTTAAAGTAATTTTTGGAATCATAGAAAAAAAACAGAAGAGGCAAGCCAAAAATATGATGCATAGACAACACTGTTCATTGGTGTCACATGGGAATATCTGTGTTAAATTTTTCTATTTATGTGCTATGTCCTTTCAGGATGTAGGCGATCATGGCTCTCCACCTCCCTCTATCCCTTGCAGCTCTCAGCAAGCTCCTTCCCTCTGCTTCCTACCCCAGACCACGTTCAGTCATCCACCTGCTCAGGCTCGTCTGGTATGTCTTGTGTTGCTTTCCCTTGTCTCTCTTTCCCTTTGTTTGACCCATGAGTATCAGATTCTCCAGGCCCTCCTTCCTCATTATATGTCCTGAAAACTTCAGATGCCTCTTTCTGATGTTAAGTATAAGCCTTCTCCTTGTTTGTAACCTATCTAAGAAATCATTGTTGCTCACATGCTCAGTCGATGATATCCTTAGCATCCTTCTGTAGAACCACATTTCTGTCACCACAAGTCTCTTCCTCATCCTTGAGAAAATCGTCCAACATTCGGTGCCATAAAGAAGAACAGATGTCACTTAACAGCTCAGTATTCTTTTCTTTCTTACCAAAGTAATCCTCCTGTCTCGCAATACTCTGCTCAGCTTTTGGAATGTGTCCTTGGCCATCCCAATACTTCTATGGATCTCAGTGTTGCACTTACCATCCCCTGTCCTGACACTTCCCAGATATTTAAACTTCCACGTCTGCTTGATTCTAGTATTTCCCAACCTGCAAATCGCATTTCAGGCCCTTCCTCTTACTGATGACCATGCATTCCGTCTTCTTGTAGTTTATGCTTAGTCCCTTCTTCTCACTCTCCGTCACTACCTTCTGTTGGAGATTTTGTAATTTCTTTTCCGTCTCTGCTTTCAGTATTGTGTTGTCTGCCTATTTTATGTTGTTAAAGTTGTGGCCGCCAATGCTAAATCTCGGTAGGGTTTCCAATTCTCTCAGAATTGCCTTGCTGGATAGGTTGAACAGGTCAGGTGTGAAGACGCATCCTTGCCTTACACCTCTTTCTATTTTCGTATATTCACTGAACTTGTTCCCTATCTGTATGCATGCTGTTTGCTGCCAGTAACTAGAGCTGCCAATAATGGAGACTGGTGGAAAGTGAGTGATTATGAAGAATGCTGTTGACACAAATAAGAATTGGGCCTAATGTAATGAAATAAATAGAAAAGCGAGAAAATAATTACTCAACCTACATACTAAAACTTTGATAGGATCTTGTCTCATTGTTTTACTCCTGTAGTTCATTGCCTCTGGTACATAAATCTGCAGGCAAGCCCATGTATAGAGGGTCCAAGTCTGTCAACATTGGTGAGTTCAAATGAAAGATGTTAGCTACAGCAGTTACCTAACAACCAAGATAAATCTACACGCGGGACTGATAACACAGCAACACTGAGCGGAAGACTTCTGACATTGAAGTCAATGGCTGGGTTGAGTAGAGGGAGTGATTAGGAAGAATGCTATTGACACAAATAAGAATTGGCCTAAGGTAATAAAGTAAATAGAAAAGAAAGAATTAAGAGAAAAAAATTTGTAATTCCAACGAATGATTTATTTTTTTATGGAAATATTTCAGTTAGCAGTTGCCAGTCTTAGTCACTCGTTAATTTGAGTAAAACAGTAAAATTTTTTTTTTTATGCCTCAACTTGCTATTACGTTGTAAACATCATCGACTCGGTTTGTTTTCCTTGATTTAAATTCTTAAGCGTTTCAATCTTCTTTGTACCGTTTTACTCAAATTAAGGAGTGGCCGAGACGTGCAACTGCTAGTCGAAATATTTCCATAGAAAAATAAATCATTTGTTGGAATTACAATTTTTTTCTTTCTTTTAATTATGCAACTACCAATGGAGACAAGCATCTTAACTTAGAAAAGAAAGTACCTACATACTCAAACTTTAACAGAATCTTGTCTCATTGTATGCACTTTTAGTTCATTGGCTCTGGTACAGAACTCTGCAGGCAAGACCATGTATAGTGGGTCCAAGTCTGTCAACATTGGTGAGTTCAAATGAGAAATGTTAGCTACAGCAGTTGCCTAACAGCCAGAATAAATCTACACATAGGACTGATAACACAGCAACTGTGAGTGGAAAGCTTCTGAGATTGAAGTCAATGGCTGGGTTGGGTAGTTTTCTTGTATATTTAGCGCCCCCACCCCACGAGGGTTGCATGTGTCACAAAGCTAGGTTTAATGTGGGTTCTTCGAGCCCATAGACTCGGCCAAAAATATTCCCTTTTGAACGCATATAAACAGGTTCAGGGGGGGCAGTCTATTCCCTCCGAATGAGACTCTACCCTTCGGTGGAGCCTCATCCTCGTTCCTCTCTGCCCGAAAGCAAAGAGTTCGTCTGTCTAGCCAAAAAAAGATTTTGGCTTGTCAGATGGTTTCCTTGTTGGGATCTACAGCCATACATATGTGATCAAGGTGAACCTTCAAGCTGGAGGATTTTGGCTGAAATAGAGAGGGATGGGCACTGTCAGGTCGACTTGCCCAAGACATTCTACACATGAATGAATACTGCTTCAATTTCCATACAAGATTGGTCATTAATTAATGAAAATTAATTCAACATGTATATTTTTTTTTATTTCTAAGTCTCTCTCTGTTTTCACAAGAATAATATAAACAGAAATATAAGCACAATTTTCGGCACATCAATATCATAATGGGTTAAATAGGAAATTTTATTTCACATTTTGCTATTTATTTAGATTTATTTTGGAAGCTAAACTGTGAATTTCTACCAAACCAAAATGTCAACCTTAAAACTTGAATCATGTTCTTAAATAGCCTCATTCAATCTAGACTTTCATATGGATGTCACACATGGCACCAAATCCATTTAGAAACATCTAAACTGTCAGCTGTATACAACTGCTTTCTAAGATCAATGGTTAAAAATGGTTTTAAGTGAAGCCCATGGATCTTGGTGAAGACCAACCTTCTTTGAACCTCATAGACTGGTGCTACAAAATCACAAACAAATAAATGTAGCAAATAAGAGGAACCAACAGCAGCAATGACGAAAATGGATAGTACATGTAACGAATAGTTATCAGTCCCATAGCATATGAACAACGAAGAGAAAATAATCCTATAATCAAGATGTTGACATTCCACATGATTTGAAATAAAAAGTTAGGAAGGAAACCCCTGTCAATACTGAAAAGAAAGATAACAGCTACTAGACTTGAGAAACCTATTTCCCCCAAAAAATTTTTTAAGAGAAAGATTTTATAAATTTCAACTGAAAGCAGTATTGACAGTATAGTCAATGAATGCCAATTTTTTCCTTCTTACAATCTAAAAATATGTTTTGGCTTTAAATAGCTTGAAAATGTTGATAAGCTGGAAAAAAAATCAATCGAGCAGACTCAGTACATGGTTTAGATTTTTATTTTAATGATAAGGGCCTCTAAAATAGGAAGCATTCTTTTCCAAATTATGATAAATTATATTTGATCGCATATAAAATTCGTAAACCTTTTGTTCCAAAAACTGGCTCAGAGAATTGATTAAAAACAAATCAAGATCAAGATTGTCATTTTTAAATACTATTGTTCCCTCAATACAAGGCCTAAGAGCAACTCAAAGCAGAGAGTTAAAAAATGAAGGAGTGAATGCTATGAGGAGATGTAGGATGCATAACTGTAGACCCTAGACTTAAAGAGGTTACAATTGTAGTATTCAGGAAAGCATCCTCTTGGGAGTCTATTCAACATTGCAAAAGTTCTGTGGAAGAAGCTGCTTGAGTGCAGCTTCCTCCTTACAAACAGACTCTGAACAAAATGACCTTATGTACATGGCATGGTCCTCGTTGTGAAGGTCTAGACTGGTGGAACTAAAGAATGTAACTTGCTTAAATATCTGCCTTGAAAATAATGATAAACTATTGGGAGGCTAGCAATGTATCATCTGTGCGGAAAGAGGTTGCAGTGTGGAACAAAAATTAAAGAATTCTCTTCTGCTCTTAGCAATTAATTTAATGCCAGATATTAAAAGTTATACAGGTATACCTTGGGTTACGTCGTTTTGAGTTAAGACGTTCTTGATTATTTTGTCAAAAAAAAAATATAAGGAAAAATAAAAATCAAGTTTAAGTCATTTTATTTGACCTTATGTCTGTCTGTCAGAAATACTGAAGTTGTAATATCACTAAAAGCACATAAAAAGGTTATTACTGTACAATAAATAAGAATAAACGTATATAAAATCATATTAAAATACATACATTTACAGTAAATGTTAATATAATTATCATAAATCCTAGAGAACAAAATGTGAAAACATCTGTGACCCTGTGTTGTCTTATTTACCAGTCTTTAAGAGCTCAATATTGGCATTTTCCACGGTAGTTCCAATATCTACCATTTGGCGGTGTCGTCAAATTGAAATCCAGTTTAATTTAGGCATATGTATGGTATACATCTGCTTATCACCTACTCTCTTTCATTTGTAACATTATATTTTGCCCCAATGGCTCCTAAGAAAATTCCTAGTACAAGTGCTAAGTGTCATGCTATAATGCTGGACAATAAACTTACTATGATAAAATGCCATGTAAAAGGTGAAAAGGTTATATCGATTGCTAACTCTTTTAGAATGAGTTGGACAACTGTATCGACGATTGTTCACAATAAGGATAAGATTTTGGTACATATCAAATCTGATGCTCCAGGGATGATGAATACTGTTATCAATAAGAGGAAAAATCTTTGAAGAGACAGAACAACTTCTTTCTCTTTGGATTGATAGGTTGAATCATCAGTGTGCTGTTAATAGTCAAGAAATAATTCAAGTGAAAGCATTGTCTTTGAGGACCTGAACAAAAAATACCCAGATGAGAAAAATATAGTTTAAAGTGAATCAAACCTGATTTATGAGATTTAAAGAAGTTATCACTCTATTAAGAAGCAAGGTGAAAGTGCGTCAGCTGATGAACAAGCAGCAACCGATTTTCCTAAAGAATTGGCTAAGATCTTCAAAGAAAACAGGTTTCTTCTTGAACAGATTTTTAATGTTGATGAAACTGGATTATATTGGTAAAAATTGCCAGACCATTCTTTCATTGCTAATGCTAAGTGTATGGCTATATTGCTGATCAATTATTTTATTGAAGATACTCTATGTACATATCATAAATATTGTAATATGTAATGGAGAGTGCTTATTTTCTGCTTATAGTGTGGTTTTTTTGACTTAAATAATTTTTCAACCTAACTCGTGACCCCTGGAACCAATTAACGATGTAGGGTGAGGTATACCTGTATTAAAAACTTGAGTCATTTTCTTAAATAGTCTCATAAGATTTAGATTTTCCAACAGATATCTGACTGTCAGCTGTATAAAACCACTGTCTCAGGTAAATGGTTAAAAATGGCTTTCAGTGAATCAATCATGTGGGTCTTAGCAGGGGCCATTGTTCTTTGAATCTCATTGACTGTCACTACAGAATTACAAAGGACTGTACCAAATAACAAAAACCACATCATTTGACTTTCATCATCATCAGCAACAACTAAAATGGATAGCATATGTAACATGAAGAGAAAATAATGACATAATCAAGATGTTGATATTCCACACTACTTCAAACAAAAGGTTAGGAAGGAAACCTCCATCAGTACTGGAAAGTGCAGAAACAGTGGATTTGAGAAAGTTATCTTACTGAAAAATTGTTTTAATAGGAAGATTATATTAATTTCATCCAACAGTTACTCTGGCTGTTTGGTCAACAGATGTTGAATGTTTCTTTATAAGGAAACAGCTGATATTACCATTACCATCTTACCTGATTAACTTATTAAAGAAGCCACTAAGAGAAAATTATTTTTTAGACTATAATAATTTTGCTTAGAATTAAGAAACATTTATAATATCAGCTGATTAGTGATTAAGACCGCTTAAGCCCTTTGCTTTATAAATTATTGCAAATCCTTGCTTACAAA
Source organism: Acanthosepion lycidas (assembly GCA_963932145.1). Lineage (NCBI taxonomy): Eukaryota > Metazoa > Mollusca > Cephalopoda > Sepiida > Sepiidae > Acanthosepion > Acanthosepion lycidas. The sequence continues at coordinate 54,223,584 of OZ010602.1, read as the reverse complement.
ATTTTTTGCGTGATGTGTATGAACACTCGTTGACACTTTTGTGATGAATACTCATCACTTTCATAATGTTTGTTATAGTAGAGACTTTGTAATTGCAGTTGCAATTATAATAATGCCATTGAACAATACTGTTGTCAGACGCCTTTGAATAACTTTTGCACTAATAGTACTTGCTTGATAATACTCACTCGAATAGTAACCTGCATAGTGATCAGTATAGAGAAATAGTATAGTGAATCTTATAGAGAATAGCGATCCATATAGTAATAGAGGATAGTGTAGAAATAGTGATCTGTATAGTTATAGAAGATAGAGTGAAAAGAGTGATTGAATAGACGTCACATTAATTCCTATATATACATTTCCTTTACTATCATGTGATCTACTTGCTCAAAATGGGATCACCTCTGTATGCTCTCTGGCGATCTGTGTTCAAACTCCAATGACAACAGCGACACTTTATTCCTATATAACAGTTTTTAGCAATGGTAAAAATATAACTCTGACAAGAACAGATCTATAGTAAACATTTGTGGTAGTATGGGTGTCTTTCTGGTTAAAAGCCTGGAGAGTGGAATTGGCAAATTGTTCAATTTCCATCTGTGACTATTTTCATTCACTTTATGCTATTGCTTTTGAGAAAGGCATGAATCCAAATCTCCCTGCAGTTATGGTAAGGCAGTTTGTGCCCTTTGCCCTTGTAAAAGACAATCTCCAGTAACAGGTTATTCATTGCTTCTGGTACCATGTAATCCAGTACAACCTGCTGCATGTTACTTGGTGAGGAGATTGGCACTGCCAGGAAGCATTCATTTCTCTGAGAGATACCATAAAGAGGAATTACTCAATGCATCACCCAGAAAATCCAATAAGTTATGAAAAACTTTATCTGTAGTATGTCGCTCACCCCACCTCTGCATTCAGTGTCTCACCATATGTTTCAATAGGTAAATCTGAAAGATGGCCACCAAGCCATCAGATGCAGGTCTGCACTTCACACAACGTCATTGACTGCCACCTGATGCGTAAACACATGATCAACTGAACTGCACCTATGATGTGTATGTATAGGAAAAAAAAATTAATGGCAGATATATCAAAGCCCACTTTAATAAGAAAGTCTTTTGTCATGTATTATAAAGTGTTGCTGAAATGTTCTGATTAAAAATATAAGTATCCTTTTCATTTGCCTTAAAACTCTCTCATATTGTCAGCAGAACCACATCTTTGTTCAAAAAGTTGAGACTCATATGGTATATTGAAAGTGGAGCGAAAGAGTGAGTAACCTTCTGATGAGCTTGAGAAAAGTGATGACAGAACAGTGACTGGTAGGGATAGTAAAATGACAAGTAGTGTTTAAGAACTACAAAGGATAGGAAGTTAGGAAGAGCCATGACCACCTACGTCCTTAAGGGACATGGCATCTTAAGGTGAAAAATGACATCCACAAAGAAAGAAAAATTGATATATAATAAAATTCCTTATTTTCAAGACAGATGATCTTAAGTAATTTGGGAAATAACTGGTTATATTATTTCTAGCATTGCTAACCATGAAAAATGAAATCCCTTATTTCTGGCATTGGTAAGCATGAAAAATGAAATCTCTTATTTCTAGCATTGATAACCATGAAAAATGAAATCCCTTATTTCTAGCATTGATAAACATAAAAATGAAATCTCTTATTTCTGACATTGGTAACCATGGAAAGTAAAAACACTTATTTCTAGCATTGATAACCATGAAAAATGAAATCCCTTATTTCTGGCATTGGTAAGCATGAAAAATGAAATCTCTTATTTCTAGCATTGATAACCATGAAAAATGAAATCCCTTATTTCTAGCATTGATAAACATAAAAATGAAATCTCTTATTTCTGACATTGGTAACCATGGAAAGTAAAAACACTTATTTCTAGCATTGCTAACCATGAAAAATGAAATCCCTTATTTCTGGCATTGGTAAGCATGAAAAATGAAATCTCTTATTTCTTGCATTGATAACCATGAAAAATGAAATCCCTTATTTCTAGCATTGATAAACATAAAAATGAAATCTCTTATTTCTGACATTGGTAACCATGGAAAGTAAAAACACTTATTTCTAGCATTGCTAACCATGAAAAATGAAATCCCTTATTTCTGGCATTGGTAAGCATGAAAAATGAAATCTCTTATTTCTAGCATTGATAACCATGAAAAATGAAATCCCTTATTTCTAGCATTGATAAACATAAAAATGAAATCTCTTATTTCTGACATTGGTAACCATGGAAAGTAAAAACACTTATTTCTAGCATTGCTAACCATGAAAAATGAAATCCCTTATTTCTGGCATTGGTAAGCATGAAAAATGAAATCTCTTATTTCTAGCATTGATAACCATGAAAAATGAAATCCCTTATTTCTAGCATTGATAAACATAAAAATGAAATCTCTTATTTCTGACATTGGTAACCATGGAAAGTAAAAACACTTATTTCTAGCATTGCTAACCATGAAAAATGAAATCCCTTATTTCTGGCATTGGTAAGCATGAAAAATGAAATCTCTTATTTCTAGCATTGATAACCATGAAAAATGAAATCCCTTATTTCTAGCATTGATAAACATAAAAATGAAATCTCTTATTTCTGACATTGGTAACCATGGAAAGTAAAAACACTTATTTCTAGCATTGCTAACCATGAAAAATGAAATGATAACCATGAAAACTCAAATCCCTTATTTCTAGTGTTGGTAACTCTGAAAATTAAAATCCCTTACTGCTAGTGTTGGCAATCTTAAATAGTAAAATCTTTTATTTCTAGTGTTGGTAACCATGAAAATTAAAATCCCTTCTTTCTAGTGTTGGTACCTGAGTGAAAATTAAAATCTTTTATTTCTTAGGTTGCTAACCATGGAAAGTAAAATCACATATTTCTCATGACTAACAAAACCATGGAAATTGAAATCCCTTATTTTTAGTGTTGATTATCATTGAAAGTGAAGTCCTTTATTTCTGCAGTTTATTTTCTTTGTAATTATCACAGATTTAATTTTTTTCTGTTTACAATAATGTAAGTCCTTAACAAGCGTTAGTCTTGAATAGTGAATTCTTTTGAAGTTTCTTTTATATGGTATAAATATAATTTGAACAATTGTTATTTTATTGTAGTTAATAAGTATTATTGATCTTTTTGATCATCCCAAAATGAATAGATTTTGTGCATTGAAATATTTACTTAGTTCTTTCAGTCTCTAAAAACAACAACAAAAAAAAACTGCTGCATACCAATGTTTAAGTACTTAAATGTACTTAGCAATTTTGTTTGGAATTTAAAATTGGATTTAATCTGGAGCCAAGTAAGTTATTATAGCCCGTTGTTTCATGTTTTTAGTTTTTTTTAACACCCTTGTAAATTAGTGACCAGAGACTGCAAAAAGATCTTACCACATGCCTGAAATGAACAGACATATTGACAGTGAGGATTAGCGGGTTGTGGCATATTTTAAGGTCACAAATTTGGATTCCAATGACATGAAGTTTTGCTGTTGATTAATGATCCCATCCTTTTTTTGAACATTTCTACCCATTTGCTTTTCCTCTTCATTTCTCTCTTCTCCTATTCACTTTCAATATTTCTCTTTTTCTCTTCCTTCATCTCTTTCCTACTCCTGCTCTCCTTTTCTCTTTCCCACTCCTGCTCTCCTTTTCTCTTTCCTACTCCTGCTTTTCTTTTCTCTTTCCCACTCCTGCTTTCCTTTTCTCTTTTCCACTCCTGCTCTCCTTTTCACTTTTCCACTCCTGCTCTCCTTTTCTCTTTCCCACTCCTGCTTTCCTTTTCTCTTTCCCACTCCTGCTTTCCTTTTCTCTTTCCTACTCCTGCTCTCCTTTTCTCTTTCCCACTCCTGCTCTCCTTTTCTCTTTCCTACTCCTGCTCTCCTTTTCTCTTTCCTACTCCTGCTCTCCTTTTCTCTGTCCCCCTCCAACTCTTTCTCATACTTTCTCTCTTTTTCTCTTTCATTCTCTCTCTCTCTTTTCTCTTTCATGCTCTCAATCTCCTTTTTATTTCATTTTTTCTTTTTTCTCTTCCTTTCTCTTTTCTTTTTCTCTTTCTTCTTTTGTTCTCCATTTTTCTCTTCTACTCTCCATATTTTTCTATTTCTTTCACATTCTCTCTTTTTTCCTTGCTCTCTTTTTCTGCTCCATTCCCTCTCTCCCTTTTCTTTTTTCTTTTTCTCCTTCTCCTTTTCACTTTTGTACTCTCCCTCTCAGTCTTCTACCTGACTCTTTCTTTTTCTCTTCCTTTCTCTCCCTCTTTTTTTCTTCTCTTTGCTCTTAATCCTTCTCTTTTTCATGCTCCTTTACTCTTACTTACTATTCTTATCCTTCTTATTTCTATAACTGTTTTCCATTCTATTCTCTCTCTCTTTTGTTGTTCCTTTTTCCCATCCTCTATTTCTCTTCCCATTTCTCTCTCTCCCCACTTCTCTTTCCCATTTCTACTCTTTTCTTTCTCTCCACATTTATCTTCCCCTTCTTTATTCATTTCTCTCTTTCTCCAATCTTTAAATTTCTTTAAGTGACATGTACTCTGTTTTCTATATAATTATCTATTTAAAACATGTTCTTATTTACCAGAGTCTGATCTAAAAGTGTTTAAACTTTGTAGAGTTTGGGAATATATACTTACTTGTACTTGTACAAATATAAGACTGAGCTCTTGGGATAAGAGTGCATTTTTATTTTATTTTTGTTTTGATTTAATCAGATTTCTCTGAAACATCTGCATGCCTATAAATGTCATCATTTGACAAAAATTTCCACCTAAGGTGTTTATGTTTAGTTTTGTTCATAAGGCATGGATATTTGGGATTTTAGAAGAATGAATTTGACCTTAAGAACAAAATTTCTCTTTGCTATTTTTGAAGGTAGTTTTTTCTTTTCTTTGTGAGTCTAGTAATGAGTCTTGTCAATTTGGCACTAAAGATTAACGATGAAGTAAAATACAGTCTTACCTCTAAAAAGAATTTGTATCCTCTGTGCTGTTTGCCAAAAAATAAAACCAAAAATCTGGTCTACTTGTTTCCCGCTTGTAACTATGTTCATAGGCAAAGAAAGAGTCCAGCTGAAAGAATTTAGTATAGCATGGGTCAGTCTTCTTTCTACACAACAGATAGATATGGATAGGTTGAGATGAATATGAACTGATTGGCATAGATAGGTAGGTAAATAAATAGAATCAGACTGAGATAGATAGATAGATAGGTAGGTAGATAGATAGATAGAAAGAATCAGACAGAGATAGATAGGTACATAGATAGATATAATATGCAAATCCCTGCCCCTCCCTATATGCCCTTACAACATCCCCAGTTAGTAGGACTATACTTTGAATGGCACTTTGGCCTTGTATTGGGTGAACAATTGAAAAACAAACAGCTATAGACAGATAGGAATAGACTGAAATGGATACGAACAAATTGTCATACCTTGATAGATAGATAGATAGATTGAGATAGATAGATGAACAGATTGAGATAGATAGATGAACAGATTGAGATAGATAGATAGATTGAGATAGATAGATAGATTGAGATAGATAGATGAACAGATTGAGATAGATAGATAGATTGAGATAGATAGATGAACAGATTGAGATAGATAGATAGATTGTGATAGATGAACAGATTGATGTGAGAAGATAGATGAACAGATTGAGGTAGATCGATATATGAACAGATTAAGATAGATACAGATGAACAGATTGAGATAGATGAACAGATTGAGATAGATAGATAGATAGATAGATAAACAGATTAAGATAGATGAACAGATTGATGTCGATGGATATGAACAGATTGAGATAGATATAGATGAACATATTGAGATAGGTTGGCAGGTCATTTAATGCTAGAAAATATTTTTTTATATTCTAAGAATGTTTTGGAAGGTAATAATGATTCAATGATATGAGTCTTACTAATTAACCCACAGGTGGGGGAAAAGATGTGGATTCATAACTTTCCCAAGGGTATTTGTGCATAAGTGAATATAATGAACGCAGCAGGAATTGGAACTTGGTTTTCTGATTAACAATTCTGAGCCATTATCCATTACCCAAATATCCAAGCAAACAGCACCTGGTATTCACAAGCAGTCAACCGTCTAGGTACTGACCAAGCCTGATGTTGCTTAACTTTGGTAATTGTTCGGGAATCAATGTTTCAACGTGATATTGCCATAAGCCATAGATAGATAGATAGATAGATAAATAGATAGATAATATTAGTGGTTAATATACATATATATATCTAAAATATATAATTATATATGCATACACATACATATAAATATATAAAATTTCCAAGAGGATAGAATCCAGGTAGAACTCAATGTCCAGGACAGAGTAAGAATATAATAAAAAGACTTAAACACTAATATTCCATGGTAATAAATTATAACCATGGAATATTAGTGTTTAAGTCTTTTTATTATATATATATATATATATATATATATAAGAAATCTTTTAAGATATGGAAAACCTTGTGGATGTTGTAATTTAAATTTTGTTGCAGTCTAAAGGTTAATATGTAATAAATATCTATTTTATTGAAAATATTGATATCATTTTGTTGGCTTTTTATCCTTCAAATTTCATGAACTGGTGTATTTAATCTACATGTTATAAGGGGCACACATAGACCACCTTTCATTTTAATCTCTACATTGTGCTTCAAATTATTATATGACAATTATTATATATTAATTATTATATGACAATTTTTCATTTTGTCCGACAACTACATGTTGGAATTTAACAAAATTTTCACATAATGATGGTACCTTGTAAAAAGTGTAAAGTTCTGAAAAAATACACAGAAACTAGTCATTTATCTAATTTACTTAAATTTTAACTGTTCCAAATTATTAGCGAGGTGTAATTAAAACTCATGTAAACAAGAAAATAAGGGTTTAATTGCTTCATATACAGATTGTTATGGATACACACAGTAATCGACATGAATTATATAGAAATCAAGAAGTACACAGAGTTCAAAGATAATACTGGAGCTTGTTGATAAGGGATATGTGATCCTCTTCTTGAAATGACACGGCTAAGGCGCTGGTCCATGGAACATGTCAATTTGTGGATCTCCTCTGATGTAATTCCATGTGATACATTCGCTATTGTCTGTGGAACGTCCTCCTTGCTTCTAAATTGGAATCTTTTCTGGTAAACCTGTCACTTCAGAATGCCCCAGAATTTTTCGATTGAGTTTAAGTTTGGAGAATTGGTTAGCCAGTTCATTTTCTGAGGCCCACATAAACCTGAATGTTGTAGGTACTGGTATAGTTTTATGTACTGCAAGTGAAGGAACATTACCTTGCATAAATATGATGGTTCTCCTCAATGTGATCCTTTGCTTTTTTAACCAAAGTTCAAGGTGTTCTCTCAGGTTGGCTATATAAGCATCTGCAGTCATTTTAATACCATCAGGCACTTTGAACCAACCATGACATCTCCAATGATACCATCCTGAATCATGATACCTCCTCCTCCTTGTTGGCATCTCAAATGTTGATAACGATCTGTCTATATTTCTGAGATGAGGTATTATGTACAGTATTTACATTATTCGGACTATTGTCCTCATCTTTGTCGCCATATTTATCACAACGTTTTGGCCGTTGTACGCTCCGGCCTTCTTCAGGTGGTTGGAATTTCGAACTGAACCCTTTATTTTGATCACTGGGGTAGACTGTTCTAGTTCCACGTGCCATGTTTGATGGATATGCTAGGCCACAAAAATATCCTGAGCCGACCAAGCATAGAAATAAATACAATATGGGAACCAGTAATAAGGAGTGCCAGAGAAAAGCAATGATAACAAAGTTGCAATATAAGCTCTGGTAAAAACATGAAATGATAACAGCAAAATTGCAGTTTGAGCACTGGTAAAAATGGTTGCTGAAAACATTAGGTTTATAATACCCAGAAATTCATACCCAGATGAAGGACACATGGCACAGTGGATAAAGGCGTTGGTTAGACAAACCCAAAGAGTGTGAGTTCAATACCCGGTTAAGGCAGTGAAGAACTCTCAGAGGGAAAATTAGCAGGAGATAACTGATAACTGACATCCATCAAACATAGCACGTAGAACTAGAACAGTCTACCCCAGTGATCGAAATAAAGGGTTCAGTTTGAATTTCCAGCCACCTGACAAAGGCCGGAGTGTACAACAGCTGAAGATGAGGACAATAGTCCGAATAATGTAAATACTGTTGATAACGATGTCATCTATTTACAACTCAACCTTTGCTCTAACCATCAATGGTAGCACGAGATGCTTTTGTATGTGTCTTTTTGTCAATGGGAGCATTGTCACCAGTTTCAATGATTTCCCTGACCTTTTTCAGAAGATGGCATCGAGTAGTCCTGAACACAGTTATTTCTCCAGTGCACCTGAAAAGTTCTCCGCTGGCCAGGTCTGGGTTATTTACAGCTTCACGTTTAGTTCACAACATCGAACTTTGTGAAACAACCCTTGAGTGAACCTTATTGGCCCTCCATCGAGTCTAATACACTTTTTCTATTCTTCTCTGCCATGCTTCTATCCACTGCTAGAATGATTTCTCTTGGGTGTCCTTCAGCTCTGTCGTTACTGCCCTCTTGATATCCTCCACGCTTCCAAAATGGGTCCCCTTGAGCTTGAGGAAAAGAAAAAAGTCACACGTAGCATGATCAGGGTGGTTGTTCCAGTTTGACAATGTTCTTCTCGGTTAGGAATTGACAGATGCGCAGGGCATTTTGAACAGGTGCATTGTCGTTGGGGAAGCAGTGATGATTTGTCCTGCCAAAACCCTCTTCTCTTCTCGTGCGCTGAGCAAATGAAATGATGCAGGATCTCTTGCTGATTGATCGTCTGATTCCATGGCAACACCTCACTTTAGACAATGCATCTCACATTGGAGAACAGATAAGTGCTGTTATTTTTCAGACCGACCTCGTATATAGTTGAATAAACATGGTTTAAAGAAATGTAGGGTTGCTCAAATTCTAATCACATGAAAGTCAAATTTGTTTCCATCAATTGTCATCCTTTTTAAACCAAGCACTGTATATAAGTTAGTCACTGTGAAAAGAAAATTAGTACTTTTCACATGACAACAGGTAGAGAAACAAGCCACAATTTCTTTTGATCACCATTTGAGGTATTTATCTGAAAGGTATGTTAATCTTAACACTTTTCATTATTTGAGTTAGCAGTCGGTTCTTTGATGATCCTTTTTTGACTTGACTGAATCATTTAATAATGCTCTTAGCTATACTTTAGTTTTCGAAAAGTCTTTGGCATTATCTGTCTTTATACAGATATATCTCAGAAGATTAGAATATTGTGGAAGGGTTCAATATTTTTTGACATTTATTTCAGAAAGCGAATATTGTTTAGATTTTATTTGCATTACACATAAATTAAAATGTTTCAAATAAATTTTTAAAATTCCGATAATTAAAACCGACAGCTAAAAATATATATATACAATATTAGAATAAAATATCAGAATAATATAATATTAATTTAATAGAATAACAGAATATTAAATTAATAGAATATTAAAATAATAGAATAACAGAATATTAAAATAATAGAATATTAGAATAATAGAATCTTAGAACTTACGATAAACCTTTCCAAAATATCAATCTTCAATTGATTTGGCTGGATGTAACCATAAATTCTATGCTAAGAGTTTCTTTTCTCGCACTTCATGCTTATGGAACTCCTTACTGACTCCATGCTTTCCAGCCAACTTATATCTACAAAAATTTAAATGTAATGTCAATCCTTATGTACTGTCCTCCTGATTTCTCTTCCAGCTCATTAATAATGTTTCTGTTCATAATTCTTCCACACCCATTAACCCTTTGTGTCTTAGTGGCTTTACTGCCTTACTTGGGGTGAAATGAATTAAGAAACAAAACAAAAAGAAAATTAATCTGTGATCTGGAATTGAAATATGAGCACTGATGGCAGTAGCATAGACAGAGGGAGTGAGAAGGTGATCCGCATAGTGTGATACTTTTATGAGGGCAGTACTTTTAGGTCTGTTATAAAAGCCTGTATTGAAAAAGCAAGCAAAATTATTTTTCAGAAAGTTATAGTTTTAATTTTAGAAATAAAGATGCTCGTATTTTTTTACACTTTCTAAATTTTTCCCAAAATGTTAATTTTGTGTATGTTTAACTGTTACTTTTAAAGTTTAAGCATATTTGGTGTGTACTTGTATATTTGAGTATGTGGCAGTAATATTATAATGATACACAAACTATAATTGAGAATTGGTGCTTCATGTTATGGTCATAGGCTTTAATACACACACACATATATATATATATGTAAATTTTTTTAAATAATTGCAACTTTCAAAAAAATATGATCTGTCCCTTAAATGGTCACTGTGTGACTGATAATATTGTATACCAAGCTAACATACATTCAGGTGATGATGTCAAATTCTATTTTGGTTACACTGAAAATGCTTGGAAATTTCATTTCTGCCACCACCAAATGAGTTTAGGAAATATAAAATACAAAAACACCACTGCTCTCTCAAAATATTGGTGGCAATTAAAGAATGCTGCTAATACAGTATTTATCACCTGGGAAGAGCCAAATCTTACAGCAGGAAATGAAATAGCAGTAACTTATGCCTTACTGAAAAATTAGTTATCTTAAAACACTGAAGTATCCTTAGCATATTAAACAAAAGAAATTAATTGATGGTTACATGTAGGCATAAAAATAAATATCTTTAATGCATTGATCCAGATTTTTTTGAAAACTTCCTTTAGGCTTAATATAAAAAAATAATAAAAAATTAATATTCACAACTCTAAAATAATTTTTTATACATATATGAAAAAATCCTGTTTATTTTAAAATTAAAAAAAAAAGAAATCCCAGCATAATATGCACTATCATTGTGATAACCAGATATTGTATTAAAATTTTAATTACATATCAGTCAATCTGTACTCAGCACCTGAAGATTACATTGTGCATGAAACTCTGAGTCATGCTATCAGTGAGGGATAATATGTATATTTACTGATATATATATATGTGAAAATATAGAGAAAATAGGAAAGAACTCGTTAGGTAAATAATCCAAAGTTCTTGTCATTATTTTTAAAAAATAGTTCTCGATACAAAAGTAGAGCATAAATATAATTATTTATTTAAAAATAACATGTTGGAATCATATTTTTAAATAAATAATTATATATATATATATAGGGTCACAAACTCACGTCTATCCAACCATATATGTTAGCTCTATCTCTGATATTGAGCGCTTTCTAATAAGTACCACGCATATAATATATAAATAATTATACATACATATATATATATATTTATTTATATTTATATACACAAACTTTTCACATATATATATATATATATATATATATATGAAAAGTTTGTATATATATATATATATATATATATATATATATATATATATATATATATATATATATATATATATATATATATATATATATATATATATATATATATATATATATATATATATATATATATATATATATATATATATACACAAACAAATAAACTCATGACCATATCACATTGAAACACCAGTTCTCTTCTGATCAACGAAGTTAAGCAATGAAGAGCCTGGTCAGTACCTAGATGGGTAGCTACTTTGGAATACCAAGTGCTGTAAGTTTGGATGTGCAGGTGGCATAATGGATGAGGGCTTCTGAAAAATCAGAAAGTCGAATTTGTTACATTCACTTATGCACAAATAACCTTGGGAAAGGTATGAATCCACCTGCTCTCCCTCCAGCTATGGGTTAAACAGAAGGACAGACTGAGCCTTACAGACTTGGCTAGCATCCAGAGAACTCTGAATTCAAATAATCCTGGAGAAGGCTGTCAAAGGGCAGATGAGCTTCTTATAGGAGCCAATAGCCAACATGTGGCTAAAAGATGGAAAACTCCTATTCAAAATGCATGTGAATGTAGCATCCTCTGACATGTAGCATACAGTGCACCAGCACAGGACATGGTGCTATTATAGAGAGAGTGTGCAGAGCAGGGTGCAGGCAATTGACCAATTCAAACAATTCACATGTGCAGATTGCTCAGTAAAAAAGAAATAAAATTTACTGAACCCTTATCCATCGTTCTCAATGACAGAATCTATCCATACAAAATGAAATAATTATTTTTTACATTAAATTATGATTATTTTAAAAAAAAAATATTTCTTATTTACATCTTTGTCATTATTATCAGACATTTTAGTTATTCTGATCTCTGGCATTTATCAGGTACTAGCAGTAGCGCCCGGCGTTGCCCGGGGATGTAACAGTAAGAGATAGATCAAGTATCAACCATCATAAAAACTGAAAAATAAAATTGACAAAGATTATTGTCTAAGGCTGACTGACACATATGTCTTAATTAGTTTTTTTTTTTTTTTTTTTACGAATTGGTCAAACCCAAACTCAAACAAAAACATTGTTTTCAATCGTTATGAGTCTACCGATTGAATAGAATTTTTCAATTTTATTAGAAACAATTGTCTTGTAAATGGAATTTTTAAAGCATTCTGAATGTAAAAATAAAGAAAAAAGTGTGCAAGACAATAAGAAACACTACCTGCCAAAAAAAATTGAAGTTTTGTTGAAATCGGTTGAAAAATGTAGGAAATCCGATCCCATATATAAACGAACACACACACACACACACACACACACACAAAAAAAACTGGGTTTTATAATAAGTATAACTTGATATGAGTTTTCCCCTTTTGATTCTTGTGATGCCTCTTAATTGTATTTTCAAATTGATTTCACAAAAAACAATTGTTTTTCCAATTTTTGGCGCTGTCAGAACCACCGCAAGGTAATTTTACGTAGTTCTGTGAAGTTTTGTTGAAAAATGTAGGAAATCCGATCCAATATATAAACGTACAGACACACACACACACACACACACACACACACACAATCTGCGTTTTATAATAAGTAAGATTTAGTGATTCAGATAACCTTCAATCATTTCACCCCAAGCAAGGTAATAAATCCACTAAGACACAAGAGGTTACTGAATGTTAGGGAATATAAGAAAAATATAGTCTGAAGGAGAGAAGACAAAAAAAAGAAGTCAACTGTAATCATGATCAAATCAGTGCAAATGACCCTTTCCTTAGTTGCATAGTATGTGCCTCACCAGGGTTATGTACAGTTTTGAATTCAGAGTTTTCCTTCTCCTAGACCAGTTGCCACCCAAGGCTAAAGAACCCAGTCTGTCCTACTAATTACTAGGGAGAAGAGTTGGATTCTTTTCTAAGTGTATTAGCACATAAGTGAATGTAAGGAACTCACTTGGAATTTGAACTCAGCTGTTCGATTTCTCAATCTACTATACCTCTCTGAGAACAATAAAATAACAAGAATTAAGGAGATAGGATATAACAATTGACACTGTATTTAAAGTTTTGGAAGATCAAAGTTGACTAGGTAGCAAGAATCCAGAAGAAAGTTCCACAAGTGAGAAGTGCGATAGAAGAAACTATTATCATAGAACTTACAGCAACACCTAGTCATTTCACCTGTAAAATGATGAGACCTAGCCGCCAATCTAGCACTGTACATAAATCCATAAAGTCTAGGCACCATAGAGGAACGTAATATTTACTTTGTAAAGATACAAAAATGTGGCATAAGGCCAAAAGGGGAAATGGGAGGGGAAGGCTGGTCGTCTTCTGTCTTATAATTAAACCTAGCTAGCTACAATTACTGACCCCCAACATAACACAGTATTTCTTACACCAAAACAACACATTCTTACTTACCATTCTTACTACAGCCTCCATAATACCTCTATGAAGTCTTAACTAGTTCCCATATGTACAATTTGTCTGTGGCGGTGGAGGGGGTGTAAAAATAATGACATTTAAAAATGAAACCCCAATGAATATTTACAATGATTTGGCATCTCTAATTCATGGCTTGCTTTATAAAGTCTACTTACCATAGTGGAGTACATTTTTCTCATTCTGCTGTCCCCTGTCTAGGGATCTCTTGTTCTTTTTAGCACTTCTCTGTTATTGCTAGACTTCTTTCTACTGTTCTTTTGAAGACGATTTGAGCAAAAGGATTATTAACATTTACAAGCGGATTAATATTTTCATTTTTATTTCTTTTATTACAACGTCTCATCCATCATGTCCCTCCACTAGGCTCCTTTTGGTGTCTGTCAATTAGGGTAGCTTTCAGAAAATTTCAAGTCGGAACTTCTATTTAATCTCTGAACACTTTATTAAATCTATAGTGATAGATTGTTCTTGCTTCACTGTCCATGTTTAGTCTTGTTTTTTAGTACTGCTCAGTTTTTGCTCATCCTGTTTCCACTAAGTCTGCACCACTCTTAGCTAGTATGTTTGTACTGAATCTGCACTTGTACTCTTCAGACAATAGCCCACAGCCTTAAAGCATTTGGTAGAACAGTAATTAAGGGTTCAATCACTGGGCAGGGTAGTACAGATTTAGACTCAGTGAAAACAGAGCAAACTGTAACAAAACAGTAGTAAAAGAATAAGATGAAATATTCTTAGACATGCTCTACTGAATGGGTAAAAACCTACCCACATAGGTTAATGTTATAATGCAGTTGCTGGTTAGTATGACTATAAGCAAAACACTGGAAAAAAAAGAGTTGAATGAAAAAGGGTTTAATCACATGAGAATATTGATTGAGAATACAGTAGTTCAGTGTGATAAGCGTATAACTGGAAAGCGCTACACCTTTGCGACCCACGAGCAGATGTTCTAATCGTATGTTTTCATAATAATTATAGAGAAAGCTAGTTGGTATTTCTACACAACAGTTAAATTAAGGGTTCAGTTAAATAATCCCTGAAAGTTACCTGGATCAACAGATACCTGAGGAAGGCCAGATGGAACAACAGTCGAAACACTGTGACAGCAACAACAAAGATGAAGATATTAGTCTAACTGTAAATAGTTCTTCCAGACATTCATACTGGATTATCATTATTATTTTCTCTTACATTTTTTTCCTTTCTTATGTTTTGTCTCTATTTTCGTTTCATCATTAGAACTGTCGCTATAAATTTTGAACTGAACCCTCTATTTAATCTAAAGGGGTAGCTCTTTATCATTATACTGTCCACGTCTAGGGATATCTTGTTCTTTTTTAGTACTTTCCAGTCACTGCCTGCACTGTTCACACTGAGTCTATGTCTGCACTTTTTAAAGTCAATTCAAAATACCAAACAAATTGAAAAGCCCAGACTACATTACATGAAATTCTAAAAGCTATTTCAGATGACTCGTTACCTAAACATTACAAGCTGCCATAGACTGTCCAAAACAATGACTTGAATATCTGTAATCAATCCATGCCAAGCTTCTGACCGCTGGGGCTGGTAATGAACCCAGAATGCTAATTAGGGGTATGTACTTTGGAGTATTGGAGTGACACATTAGGTAGGAAAAAAGAAAGAAAAGAGACAAAGTGAAAGGAAGAAGATGTAAGCCTGGCGGACATTTTGCTTACTCTCACTCTCACCTTAAAAGATGTTGGTTATTTTTAGCTATTGGTTGAAGTACTAAATGTTCAATTATATATTGAAGTTTGGCAGACAGATCAGGCTTTCAAGAAGTTTTTTTTGTTTTGTTTTAAATGGACTAACTCTATAGTGCAAAGTTTAGGCTTTAGATTTTTTTAAAAATCATTTCACTATAAGCAAGGCAATAAAGCCACTAAGAAATCATTGTTTTACTGTTGAACTAGCTAAATGTAACCATCACTTCTGTTCAAACAGTTTTATTTCCCACACTGCTAACCTGTGGAACTCCATTTTGATTTCTTGCCTGCCACCTAGAATCTTCAAAAATATAAATGCAATGTCAATCACAACTTCTGTTTTTCTGAAACCTGTTCCATTATTGTCTCTTTGCTTCTCTTCAATAAAGTCTTCTTATTCTCTTTCACTGTCTGTAAACCACTGTGTCCTAGTGACATTATCACCTTGCTTTGTATGAAATGATTGAACAAAATGAAAGGTTTCGGACTACAAGACAAACCCCACTCCAAATCGTATTTTAAAATGTACAGTATTGAATTTATTAAATAAATTCAGTAAGCATATACTTTCTTTTTCACACAAATTCTAATGAAAAAATGGTAGGGAGATATTGTCAATTAATTACCACAATCTACAATACCACATGAATGGATGCTGTGTTTTCAGTAGGCTATTATGGTAGCCTGAATTACTTTTACCTGCTAACCATCCATTCATTCCACTGTTCTCGAATGTGATCTTTAAACAGTTTTTTGTGATACATATCCAGTTGTGTTTTTGTTCAACATCATCTTAAAAAGTAAGCAAGGCAGAGGTTAGCCTAATCTCCCAAGGCTGACAACTTTTTTATCATTTCACCTCAAGCAATGTGGGAAAGTCATTAGTATGCAGAGGGTTTACACAGGAAGAAAATGAGAGAAAAGACTAAGTGTAGGGAGGATTGAGGAAAGGACAAAATATGTATGGGATTGAAGAAGAAAGACGATGATGATTGATATTGCATTTAAATTTTTGAAGATTGTATTTATCAGGGAAGCAATTACATGGGAGGGAGTTCCACAGGTGGAATTGAACATTTAGTACTTCAACCAATAGCTAAAAATAACAAAGAAAAAAAACTGTTTTTAAATATTTCAGCAGCAAATAGGTGGGACCTAGATGCCAATCTAGTGGTATGCTTAAAATCATGTGGTTGGGGGACCAGGGGAAAAAGCTCATCATAGCAGTTGCCATGAAAATATTTCTAGAAAAGACAATAGAAGCCTTGTCACATCGGTGAGAAAGTGACTGAAGTGGAGATGCCAGGTCAGGATTGATTACATTGCAAATCCTTCTTTGGATTTTGTCAAGGACCTTGAAATGAATAGCAGAAGAAACAGTATTCAATGCATGAACAAATGGTAGATTTATAAATGTACAAGATGGACTCTGCCGAAAAAATTTTCTAGCACGATGCAGTAACCCAACTTTCCTTGCAGTAGATGCAGCTGTTGATTCGATGTAGTCACTCCACTTCAAGTCAGTTGAAAACATGAAACCAAGAAGGTGCAGTTTGTTGCTCTCCAGGAGTCTAGCATCAGCCATAGACCACAGGATTTAAAGTTCACATTTTATACCTGCAGTATAAGATGGACCTCTATTTGGGGTGGGAGGATTTTAAGGTGAAAGGTCGCTATATGCAATGCTCAGAAATATTAAGATGTTTCATTATAGTGAGGTGTATCAATAGTAATTTTCCATTTTTAGTATTATTATCTGTAGTATTCTAATGAATTAATATTATTAATTATGCATAGTAGTCGGTTGGCCAAAAAGTTTATCGGCTTATTAAGTAGAAAATTTACTTAGTGAATGAAGGTTTTGATACAGGGTGCGATGGATAAATTGTCGTCTAAATTACATAAGTGAGAATAACAGACATCTCATTTTAACAGATATATTAGGTTGGTGCAAAAATAATGTCGTTTTTTGACGTTAAAAAATACGTCAAAAAACGACATTATTTTTGCACCAACCTAATATTTACCAGAATTACAAAAGAATACCTTGAAATACTAAAGAGTATAGTTATTCATTAAATTTGCCAATGGCTTCAGCCGTGACTTCCAGACGACTTTGGAATCTCCTGCAACTCTTCTAGATGGTTTATTCTCTGTCCCTTCTGAACTACCCAGTATGTTGATTAGAATCCCTTATGTTATCTAGGAAAGGTTTTTTCATGTTTGCTTTTTTTCTGATTTTTTTTAATAGCCTTCTTTCTCTTTGAATTTCTATTGTCTTTTTTTTCCCCCAAAGTGCTGATTTACTCTTGCTGTGCTTGTTCAAGAGACTGAACCCAGAACTTCCATCAAACAAGGGGCAATGTTTTTTGTTCCCTTCTTTTATTATACTGTTGAAATTGCTCATTAGTTTCTGCTGGTTGAGTCTTTTACACTTCCTGTGTTGTTTTATGTCTTACAGCCATATCACATCGAAATGCCAATTCTCATAAGATCAACAAAGTTAAGCAACATAGAGCCATATCAAAACCTGTTTGACTACTTGAGAATATCAAATGCAGTAAGCTTGGATGTATGGGTGATGTAATGGATAACAGTTCAGATTTGGTAAGCGGTGAGCGGAGTCCCAATTCAGTTTAGGATGGTTATATTTACATGCAAATATTCTTGGGAAAGGTATGAATTTACCTCTTCTCACATCAGCTATGGGTTAATTCATAGAACTTGTATCGGGAAAATTTTATTATCTCCAAAACATTCTTACAATCTAAAAATATTTTCTGGCTTTAAATAACTTGTAAAGGGTTGATAGACCATAAAAAACAAATTAATCAATCAATCTGTATTGCTTTCTCACAGGGATATATGTTTACTTACATTGGTATGAGTCTTTCAGAAAATATCCAATTATTTTGAAAATGTCTTGAACCTGTTGTGCGGCATTAATGGGAATTAGAAACCAATTATATCATCCTTTAGTACATATGTATAAACAGAAACTCTCCAGTAGGCTTACCCAGTCAGAGGTGATATGTTATTGATTTAGTTTGTGTTATTCTTGTAGTCCCACTGAAATTAAGCAACATCACACCTGGTCAGTACCTAGAGGAGTGACCACTTCAGAATATCAAATTCTGTAAATTTCAATGTACAGTTGGTGGAATGGATAACAGCTCAGATTTGGTAATCAGAGAGCTGAGTTCCAATTCTGGTTGGGTTTGTTATACACGCTTGCACACAAATACCCTTGAGAAAGGTATAAATCCACCCATTCTTACCCCAGCTATAATTAATTATATCATAAACAACATTATTATCTTCTAAAATTCTTACAATCTAAAAATAATCCCTGGCTTTAAATAACCTGCAAAAAGTTGATAGACTGTAAAAAAACAAATTAAGCCATCTGTGTTGCTTTCACACAGCAACATATAAGTTTACTTACATTGGTATAGAAGTATGTCCAGAAAATATTCAGCTATTTTGAAACTGTCAAGAACCTGTTGTGCTGCATTGATGTAACAATTATAGGATATTTTAGTGTATATGTATGGACAGAAACTCTCCAGTAGGATTACTCAGTCAACAATGATAGGGTATTGATTAAGCTAGTGTTACTGTTGTAGTCACAATAGAATTGCATCAAGATTTGTTTGATACTTGAACATTGGTTGTGGAAAGTTTTTCAGGGATCAGATGGCTTTTGGGGATGATTCAATGACTGAAACTCAGATAAAACATTAGTACTGCTGCTTCTAACTTGGTCAGGAATCCATTGGAAGTGACTCATTTTCTAGAAGGTTTTTATATATATATTTTTTATATTATATTTTTTTGTCTTACCACACCACAGAAGTTGTGTCAGTGACCATGGTTTGTGCAGCAGTTTTTAACCATACACAACATTCCCCAGGTTCACCAACCTGGAAAATCCTCAGATCAAATGCCACTTTAACGTAACCTTATTTCAATCAAGTACATCACTCTAAAATGTTGAATACATGCCGGCTGCACTCAATAGAAATTGGCAGTTGACCACGTGGGAATTAGAAGATAATCTGGGGATCCTGGCTGTTCATTCTTCCCTTTTCATGCAGATGTAGTGTCAGAAAAGCCATGTAGAATAGTCAGTTGAGATGAAAGATGACCTGATCACCAGCTGCAAGATTTGCACTTTCATTGCATATCAGTTACTGCTGTTGATATTTATGGTGGTTGACCCGGCTGCATTTAGGATAT
The DNA here is from genome assembly GCA_963932145.1 of Acanthosepion lycidas. Taxonomy (NCBI): domain Eukaryota; kingdom Metazoa; phylum Mollusca; class Cephalopoda; order Sepiida; family Sepiidae; genus Acanthosepion; species Acanthosepion lycidas. Next base: position 54,203,703 of record OZ010602.1, on the reverse strand, counting down.
GCACATGTATAACAGGTAGATATATAAGTGCTCCACCTGAGAGGGAGGAGATATAGAGTCTCTCACATCTATGAATGAGAAAGAATCCACATTTGGAGAAAACCCACAAAGCCACGCATGCACTTGCCAATATTAATTGAAGAAACACTAATTTTATGAATAGTTTGAATAAACACTAATTTTATAAATAGTTTGTGCAATGATTACATTATATATACATGCAAAGTCTGATCAAAATGTATCAGGACTGTTTTTATGGTAATCTAACGAAATATGCAAAGTGAAGCTGCTTGGTACAGATCGACCTTGAACTCTATCACACATGCAAACTAAGTTATAAAATTCTTGCTAACTTTTGTTGTTTATAGTACTGCTTGGAAGGATAGTGTGTAGAGTGTGATTGTCTTACCACACCACAGAAGTTCTGTCAGTGACCATGACTTGTGAAACTGTTTTTAGCTATACACAACATTCTCCAGATTCAACAACCTTTAAAATCCTCAGATTTCTCCCTTGACGAAATTTCTCACTTTAAAAATCAAATGCCACTTTAAAGTAACATTATTTCAAGACATCAAGAAAATCCAAGAGAATGTGCTAATACAGCTGTTTACTGTCCGAAAAAGGAAAGTTTCCATCATTGGAAACAATGCTGGGTAAAGCGTGTGTGTTCTGATGTGAGGAAATCTGAGCTTGTAGGCTCGGCCAAAAATTCTCTGTAACCCTGCATAAACAGGTTTGGGTCTGTCTACTTCCCTGGATGAGAGCCTGCCCTTCAGCATAGCCTCATTTGAGTTTCTCTAGGCCCGAAGGCAGAAACTTTGACTAGCACAGCTGGAGACAAATCTCTAACTAATCCCTGAAACAAGTCGCAGGTATTTCCTGTGCACACTATATATATCTACTGATATAATCAGTCCACAGTAGGCGATAGGGAGCGTGGGACATTCCATTACAAGAATATACAATCAAATTGTTTCAGTTTATAACCTTTTCTATAAAATTAGTTCTGAAACAATGTGGAATATGTAAATCACAAAATGCTGAAATTAGTTAAAACTTAATATTTATTATAATGAAGTTAAATTAAAAATCAAGCATTTTGTCTCACAAATGTAGATTTTGTTTTCGTGAAATAATTTTTTTTTTCTGATGGTAATGGTTCACGGGTGAAACATGTCAATGTAGAAGTTTTCAAAAATTGTCTTATATATTTACTATCCCCTTGAATTACCATATATAGGTAAGCAGCCGAGAAGAAAGAGTGTGAATGAGAGAGATCACCCAGAGTCGAGAAGAAAGGTAAAAAGAGTAAGAACAAGAGAGAAAGATGAGATGAGAGAGAAAGAGAGGTAACCTGGGAGAAGATCAAAAGGAGGGAGAGAAATGACCCAAAAGAAAGAGTAAGAACAGGGATGAGAAAGAGACGTAACCTAGTGGAAGGTCAGAGAGAGAGAGAGAGAGAGAGAGAGAGAGAGAAAGAGAGAGAGAGAGAGATGGCCCAGATAAAAGAATAAGAACAAAAGAAAGAGAGAAAGAAAGAGAGGTAACCCAATTAAATTCAGAAAGAGATAGAGACACAGAAAGATATGGCCCAGAGGAAAGAGTAAGAACAGGGACGAGAAAGAAAGGTAGCCCAGTGGAAGGTAAGATAGAAAGAAAGAGAGAGAGAGAGAGTGTGTGTATGTGTGAGAGAAAAAAGAGAGAGAAAGGAGGGAGAGCAAGAAGACTTAGATGAAAGAGTAAGAACAGAGATGAGAGAAAATGAGATCTAACAAATAAAAAAGAGAGGTAAAATATTAATAAAAAATAGCACTTTTTGTTTATTCATCAAATGCTGATTACATATCAGAATATATTTAAGTTAACATCCGTCCACATTAAAATTGTTTGATAAGATAAAAATATTGACTAAAATATACATGTATACAGACTGTATTAAAAAGTGAAGAGTTTGTGGGTGGCCTAGTGGTTAAAACACTAGTGAACTGTGTTCAGATTATTCAGTCATTATTTCTAATTTGTGCCATTAAGGAAGATAAGAATGCCAAAGTTCTCACCCTACCAAATATAAATACACTGATGTGTGTGTGCGTTACATCCATCACTCTTGAGAAACCTTTGATCCCTATCTAAAAAGATATGCTGCTACAGACCCCACACGGGAGTGACAGTCTTGATTACAATGAATGCATGTGAAAATAACACACTGACATAAACACTTATTCACAGGCTGAAAATTTATTCAGATGGGCCCCTCTTGATAAATTTTTTATGCTGATTTGCATATTTTATTTTTATTAGATGACGCTGATTGTCAGTCATTAGTAATATTTAACTAGCATTAGTTCCATCTTAATTTCGGTTGCTTTATTTGCAGTATCAGCATCAGGAATATTATCTGGAAGTTTTATTAAATGAAGCATTGTCAGCCATTATTAATATTTGACTAGTATTTATTTCATTTCAATTGCTTTATTTATAATTGTAGTATTTAGAAATAGCAATATTATCTAGAATTTTTATTAAATGAAGCATTGTCAGCCATTATTAATATTTGACTAGTATTTATTATTTTCAATTGCCTTATTTATAATTGTAGTATTTAGAAATAGCAATTTTATCTAGAATTTTTATTAAATGAAGCATTGTCAGCCATTATTAATATTTGACTAGTATTTCTTTAATCCAATTTTTAATCATTTACCGTAATAAGTCAATAATGCTACTACTAATGCTACTAAGACACCAGGGGTTGCTGAGAATGAAAGAGATGAAGAACATTTCTGCAATGAGAAAGGACATTAAGAAAACAGGATTTAGGAGTTCAGTAGATTGCAATTGAGGTTGCATATGAATTTTGAAAATCAAAGATGACAGGGAAGCAAGGAACTGGGGAAGAGTTCCACAGGTGAGAAGTATGAGAAAAGAAAATATGAGAATAAAATTTATGGGTTGAGGTGACTCATTTACATAGGAAGATTATTGCCATGGCTATTACCCATGGCCAGTTGAGTGCATACTACTTCCTGTGTCAGTAACACTACATTACATGCATAGATCTAGATATTTCAACAGTAAAATAGTAAAACTTAGTTACCAATCTAGTAGTATGCTTAAATTCATGCAGACAAAGTACCAAGGAAGTGAGTGATATTTATTTCCATTTTAATACAGAAAATGTGGCACAAGGCCAAAAATGGGGAATAAAGAAAATGATGGTCTTCTTCTTTCTTAACTTAGCTAGCCACAAACACTGACCCAAACATGCCACAATATTCCTAACACCAAAACAACACATTCTTACTTACCTTTCTTACTACATACGCCATAATACCTCATTGTCTCTATGAAAATCCTAACTAGTCCTCATATATACAAATCATTGTCTGTGGTAGGAGGGAATAAAAAAACAATTCAAAAACTAGCCCCAATGAGCATTTACAATATGCAAACAAAATTATTTACAAGAAACCAAGTAAAATAGTGTTTGTACCAAGGAAGAGAGCAATATTTATTCTGTTATCTACAGAAATGTGGCACAAGGCCGAAAAGGGGATTGGGGAAAGGACGGTCTTCTTCTGTCTTAACTATAACTTAGCTAACCGCAAACACTGACCCAATCGTACAAAACAATATTCCTTACACCAAAACAACACATTTATACGTACCTTTCTTACTACAACCACCATAATAATACCTCTTTGTCTCTATGAAAATACTAACTAGTCCCCATATTTACAATTCGTTGTCTGTGGGTTGGGGGGGGGAATAAAATAACAATTCTAAAACTTAACCCCAATGAGTATTTACAATACCAAGGAAGAGAGCTCATCAGAACAATTACCATGAAAATATTTATAGAAAAGCCAGATGGAAGGCATGTAATGGTTTTTGGGAAGTGACTGATGTCAAGATGCTTAGTCAGGACTGATAACATTATAGACAATTCTTTGGATTTTGTTGAGAATTTCAAGATATATAGCAGGAGAACTGGACCAGATATGGCAATAATATTTAATGCTCTCAAAAATGGTAGTTTAAAATGTAAGATGGATTCTGGAGAGAAAATTTTCTTCTTAATTTCAGTTGCTTTATTTTTTGTCATCATAACAGTAATTTTTTATTACATAAAGTATTGTCTGTCATTATTGGTATTAGTATTTCTTTCATTATAATTTTTAGTTGAATTTCATTACAATTACTCAAATGGTCACTCTACAGCAGGGATTGGAATTCAAACACGGAGAGCTGAGTTCAAATTCCAGTCAAATCCATTACATTCACTTATGTGCTAATATCCTTGGGAAAGGTATGAATCCTCTTTTTATGCCTCCAGCTATGGGTTAAAAGCAGGACAAACCAGGTTCTATAGCCTTGGGTGGCAACTGGTCTACTGCAGAAATAAATGGCAACCTACTGTAAGAAAAAAAATCTGCCTTGTCAGTCATGTATCAAAAGATACATGATCACCTATGCGTGTATCATGCAAGGCACATAACTGACTGACAGCAGGGACTAATGAGTACTGTTCAGAAACAAATAAATAAAAAAATCCCTAACAAGATTTGAACTCTCAATCCATTTGTCTCTGCCCATTCTCTACTGATTAAGTTACTCAGCCTTTATGATTGGTCAGTCAGTCGGTTAAGTGCCACAGACGATACACGCTTGGCTGATCATTTATCTTTTGATACATGACTGACGAGGTAGAAGATTTTTCCCAGAGTAGGTTGCCATTTCTTTCTGTGGTAGACTGGTTGCCAACCAAAGCTAAAGAACCCATTCTGTCCTGCTATTCAACCCATGGCTGAGGGGAGAGAAGAGGTGGATACCTTTTCCTAAGGGTATTACTGTGTAAGTGAATATAATGAACCTGACTGGGATTTGAACACAGCTCTCTGAGTTCTCATTCCGAGATGATATCCATTACACCACAATATACATCCATTACACCACAATATACATCCATTATGATTGGTAGAGGATTAAATACAGCTTCTTCTTCTTCTTCTTCTTCTTCTTCTTCTTCTTCTTCTTCTTCTTCTTCTTCTGTGCTGTCTCTCTTCAGGCTGTGGGTGATCATTGCTTTCCATAATTTCTTTCTAGCTCTTCTTAAATTTTGTTGCCTTGTTCCGACATCCATTTACTCAAGCTCACAAGAGAAGGTTATGCATTGTATTCCTCTATCCCTCTTTCATTCAGTAGGTCATGTGAGTATCAAATTTTCCAAGCCCTTTTTCTTCTTTATTCACCCTAGAAATTTCAACTATCTCTTCCCGATTTTAACTATAAGTTTCCTTTTTGTTTCCATTTTCTCTAAAATTTTTGAGCTGCTCATATTTTCCAGTTATATGGAAATGCAAAACATTTAGACAGTTTTTACACATTTTGTGTCCAGAAAAGAAAACTCTAGTACAAACACAAGGAAAATCAAATAAAAAGCTTAATCCCAGTACCTTTTCAGTTGCCTTTAATGAAATTATATATATATATATATATATATATATATATATATATATTAGTGAATATACATAATATCCAAAAATGATAGCACAACTCAGATTTTCATGCAGTTCTTGCAATTACAGGTGCAAATATGTTCTCATATTTGCACCTGAAGATTGCAAGAATTGCATGAAAGTCTAAGTTGTGTTATCGATGTTGAATATTATGTATATTCCCTAATATATACTTATAGCTCTGTTTCATAACATTGAGCACTGTATTTATAACACTTGATGAAGAAATATATTTACATACATGCAAGTATATGTAGATTTTTTATCCTCCCCCTTCCTATCTATCTATCTATCTATCTCTCTCTCTCTTTCTCTCTCTCTCTCTCTCTCTCTATATATATATATATATATATATATATATATATATATATAAAAGTGAACATTGAAGTCAACACTCAGAGGTGACAGGCTGTTTCATGCTAGATGCAGTTATCAGGCGGCTTGACGATTGTGTCTAGCATGAAACGGCCTGTTGTCTCTAAGTGTTGACTTCAATGTTCACTTTTATATTTATATTTACATACGCTCTATCTCTGATATTGAGCACTTTGTCCCATAAATATAGCACACCTTAAAACTATATTTATTCATATATATGTATGTATATATATATATATATTTCAATTAAAAGGTGCAACTATAATTTATAAATTCATGAATCATTCATACAAATTCTATATTTGTTTTTTGTATGAATGATTCATGAATATATATATATATATATATATATATATATATATATATATATATATTGTGTGTATTTAGGCAGCATTTTTTCATTCATACATGTTTCATTAAATAATATAGACAAGTGTTGTCTATTTATTTTATGTAAATTCTTTTCATAATGTCTGATAAGCTTAATAACATTATCATTAAATGAAGAAAGAAAATCACAATATTGATCCATATTTTTTAATCCAATCTAAGATTTCGGCTTACATAAGCCATTATCAAAGATGTTAATTACTGTACAACATATTAAGCAATATACAGACAAGACAGTGATGATAATCTGTGATTGTTTACATGGATGATTTCCAAGCAACAATAAACATGTGCATATAAGACGCTAGAAGCGAAAATCGCACCGCAGCTCATGACGTCACACATGACCACGCAAGAGTGAATTCGAGAGAAGTATTAAGTATGGGATGCCGTTGGTATAAACCAATGGCTTCTGTTACCAATTATAGACATTTAAGGATATTTATAGAGATTCCATAGTTGATTTTGTTTAGGTTGGGTTTCAACTGTTTGATGTATATTACTTCAACGATTTTTAGTTTTTGTCTATTGTTTTTATGTTGAAGTATAATTGTGTTTTCGACAAGTATTTTACAGAATTGTGTGTACGGCCAGGCATGTTGTATATATATATATTTGGTTTCAAATAATTCTTTATTTTTGGGGAAGCATGCTCATTATTGGAGATAGTAGTGTTTATAGATATAACACCATGTGTGTCACCAACAGTGTTGAGAGAGAGGATTAAATGGCATTTTGCAATATGTGATTATATAGCCTGAGAAGGTTGATGCAAGTCATTGTCATTTTTGTGTGACATAGACCTGGTAAGTGATATCTTCCAGAGGGTATTTTTCCCTGACTCACAGGGCCAGCCAACCCCTGACATCATGAGGAGAGGTGCTAACAGAAAACAACTGTCACTTGCCCTTGTGTTTGTAGAGGCAATGTTGAACAATGCCTAATATGTCCAGTAATGTGTTCACCCTGTGCTGTTGTCAATGATGCACTCTTCTAACAGGATAATTGTTATGTGTATAATATCCATGTTACTTAACCTGCCCTGCAAGAGTGTGTAACAACTTCCCTGGATGGACTCCATCATTAAACTTGCTTGAACATGTATGTGACATGATGAGATGGCACCTGACTCATACAGTTATCCCGTCTACAACTCTTGCAATACTGTATAAATGTGCAAGAAGCATGGAATAGTATATCGCAAGATGGTATTGACATTTATATGATTATATATGTGCGAGAGTACAGGCCTGTGTTAATCCCCAATAAAGATATCAGTTGATTATGTGCCATATGTGATACATGCTTAGGTGATCATGTATCTTTTGATACATGATAGATTTTTTTCCTACAGTAGGTTGCCATTTCTTTCTGCGGTAGACCAGTTACCTTCCAAGGCTATAGAACCCGGTCTGTCCTGTTATTTACCTATAGCTGGGGGAAGAAGAAGAGTTTTTATACCTATCTGAAGGGTATTAGCATGTAAGTGAATGTAATGGCTTCGACTGGAATTGGAACTCAGCTCTTTGATTCCTCAATCCGAGATGCAATCCATTACTCCACCGTGAGAAGGATATATGGTTTATTAATATAGGGGCCTAATTACCATTAATACAGCTCTTATTTTGGAGCCTGTGAATGTATTGAACTTTCTACATGAAAAGTTATCAGCCCGACAAGAAGAGAATGACCTTGAGCCATAAAACTTACATGGTATTTGCAATGCAGCTCAGCACACCCACATATCATTTCTCAATATTTTTTAAACTTTTCTGTACAATATCCTGTTGTTTTGAGTTGAAATTAGGATTCATTTTGGGAAGTTAATGATGTCGGTACTTGCACTTATGTAATCCTTTATTGTGATCCAGTTATATAAGCTGTACATTTTTTTCTTGAGTAAATTAAAACCCAAATTCAGGATGATGCAATTTCAATTTTTATCATTTACGTCTATTAGAAGTGGACAAATTTTGATTTCTTGGTCAGATAATATTTACCAACATATTCTTCTGATGATGTGTTGGCCAAAAGGGATCCTTCAAGAAAGAAAAATGCTTTCCTGCATTCTTAAATCTATATTATGTTCTGTGGCATCAAATTTCTGTTTATGCTTATATATATATATATATATATATATATATATATATATATATATATATATATATATTAGTAGTAGTAGTACTATAAATATTATATTTAGTGGGCACATTAGTATGAGTTGCTACTCCTGTTTTTTAAAGATTTATAACAATAAGGAATAATGTTGGAATAAGAAAATCTATGTAAAATATATATATATATATATATTGTCATCCACATTTTTTTTGCTGTTTTATGGCTCATCAGTGTGGCTAGACATCTGATTGCCTCAAGCTGGGATCAAAACCTGACTGATTTGGTATCTGTCATAAATTTTACCCCTAAGCCATAGGAAATAGAAAGTGAATTTAGACATATCTATTTTTAGACAAACACACCAGTGACCAGAGAACTTGATTCGTCTTACCAAAGAGTATTGCATCAGCAGCAGTAATAGACACTGTTTACAAATTCACTTTCCTCCCTGAAGAGCTCAACCGAAATAATTTTTTCAGGAGCATATATATATATATATATATATATATATATATATATATATATATATATACACACAGGGTGTAACAGAAAAGTTGTCGAATTGTTTGATTAAGCTTTAAACTGTTGTATCTTAGAAATGATTAAAGATATCTTACTGGAATTCTCTGAGGTTTTTATTACACTATTGGACTCTACTTTGAACAATAAGAATGTATTTAGCTTGAAGTTGAAATGATGATGTCGTGACCTCCTGATCCCCTTTTCCTCTCTACTGTTCCCTCTATTTTAAACTTCTTCATGATTCTCTTGATGGTCTTGCATGGACTTTAAAGATGTAAGCCAGAGTAAGAATGTTGGTACCATTACTGAAGGTCTGAATGATCTTTTTCCTCTCACCATTACTCAGTTGGGAAGACATAGTGGGGCTGACACAAAATGATTTTAACCTGCTCTCTTTCTAGCTGAATGACTCAAAGGATGTTTCAGTGATTTTTATGACAAATGGTGTTAAGATGGGTAAATATCTTATCTGCCAACCTGGAATAAAGAAATTCAATTAGTTTAGTGCTTTTTAGATATTAAGCATTTTGTGAGATGAGCAATTATGCTGTTACACTCAGTATATATATAGATATAAACACATATATATATATATATATATATATATATATATATATATATATATATATATATATAATCTAATGAGCCAGGTTCTTGTGTGAGGCATTTTGGCATTTAGGACTTCATTAGATTGAATTGACTAAGATGAAAATGTACAGAATGTTCTTAATCATCCACAATAAATTTGCATCAAGCATCCTACAGCATTTCGGCTTTCTTACCTGATATTTAATAGCAAAAGTGATAAAAACATTATCAAATAGGAAAATAGACTAAATTAGATAGACTAACACATATTTAAAGAAAAAAGTTACAAAGATTTAAATTTCAAATTTTAATTTTAACATCCATTCTCCTTCATATATAATCACATCAAAATAAACATCACTTTAATTCAAAGAAGTCCTCGAAGGACAAAACATGTCACCTAAAAATGATTTTTCACTTTGTTACACGCACACACACACTTATATATATATATATATATATATATATATATATATATAGATAAACATGCATATATATATATATATATATATATATATATATATATATATATATAGATAGATATATAGATAGATATAGATAAACCTAGTGAGGGAAAGTATGGCCTGCTCTACGGTTGTATTGAGCTCTTTTGTTAGTTAGTTGTTTACTCATATCAGGGTTTTTTCTTTGGGCTTCAGACCTGCATCTGTGTGATTTTTTTTCGGCAGAAGTTCATGTTTGTAGCTCTTTCTTTTTTTAAAACCTTTTTTTCCCCTCAAGATTGATTTGATTATTGGCAAATCAAGAATTCGAGGGTTTTTTGAAATGAGTCTAGTTATCTATATTTGTATGTATGTATGTATATATATATATATATATATATATATATATATATATATATATATTTACCCACTACAATTCATAAGTGTGAAGCTCCCTTCTGCCGTTAGCATGGGATGCACTTAACAGAAGAGTGAATAAAAAACATGAAAAAGAGCTCTAAGATTAATTGAAAAAGAATGGAATCACTTATGAAAAATTTCTGCTGAAGTAATCAAGGCTAAAGGAGGATATTTTGATGAGAGCAAAATTTAATCCTAAAATGCTTTTTTCTTTTTGTCATAATAACATTTCTAATTTGTCAACCATGTCTCAAATTTTAATCATGAATAATAATTTTCTCTTATCTAAAGTACAAAACAACTACCTTTTGTGCCATTTTGAACTGATGTGTGTATATATATATATATATATATATATATATACATATATAGATATAGATATAAACATATATATATATGTACGTATATATATATATATATATACATATATATATATATATATGTACGTATATATATATATATATATGTGTATATATGTATATATATATATTAGGTTGGTTCAAAAATAATGCCGTAAGAATGTTGTTTTTTGACATATTTTTAACGTCAAAAAACGACATTATTACGGCATTATTTTTGCACCAACCTAATATATATATATATATACATATATACACACATATATATATATATATATATATATATATATATATATATATATATATATATATATGAAAGTGGGCATTGAGATCAAAACCCAGTAACAACAGTCTGTTTCATTAACACAATCATCAAA
>OZ010602.1:54145086-54187586 GCA_963932145.1 Acanthosepion lycidas | reverse complement strand
TGTGTCTGAGAAAGACAAAAGGAGAGAGAAAGAGAAAGAGAGAATGAATTAAGAAACTGTTACACAGAAAGAGAGAAAGAGTAAAAGACAATGAGAGGAGATATCACATTATAATACAGTAAGAGTGTGTCTGAGAAAGAGAGCAAGAGAGAAAGTATCATGAAACACTGTTTACAGTAAAAGGGAAAGTGAGAGAAAGACAGAGAGAGAGAAAGAGTTATAGTGTGTCTAAGAGAGTGGAAAAGAAAAGGATTTAAGAAACATTTACAGTAAGAGGGAGAGAGAAAGAATCAAGTTATGATACAATAAGAGAGAAAGAAAAAGAGAACAAATCAAGAAACATTGTTATGGAGTAACAGGGAAGGAGAACAACACACAGAGAGAAGTAATCAAGAAATATTATGTATAAGGAGAGAGAGAGGGCGGGAAAGAGGGAATTAAGAAACATTGCTTTACAGCTGGAGAGAGAAAGAGAGAGTGGGAAAAGAGGGAATTAAGAAACATTGTTTTACAGCTGGAGAGAGAAAGAGAGAGTGGGAAAAGAGGGAATTAAGAAACATTGTTTTATAACTGGAGAGAGAAAGAGAGAGTGGGAAAAGAGGGAATTAAGAAACATTGTTTTACAGCTGGGGAGAGAGAGAGTGGGAAAAGAAGGAGTTAAGAAACATTGTTTTACGACTGGAGAGAGAAAGAGAGAGAGAGTGGGGAAAGAGAGAATTAAGAAACATTGTTTTACAGCTGGAGAGAGAGAGAAAGAGAGTGTGGGGAAAGAAGGAATTAAGAAACATTGTTTTACAGCTGGAGAGTGAGAGAGAGAGAAAAGAAAGACTGAGAAAAGTAGTTATATTGCAAAGATATGCCCAAGAGAGGGAGAGATACCGAGAGACAGACAGAATCAAGGAATATTATTATTTACATAATAAAGAGGGAATGTAAGATAGAGAGGCAATAAATTATTAAAAAAAAAAAAAAAAAAATTATTCATTTTATCCCAAACAAGGCAATGACGCCACAAAGAAGTCATGGATTGTTACAAGTGAAATAGAATGATAAGACTAGTGAGGAGAAAAGACTAAAAAAATAGCTTTCAGGAAGACAGGAGACAGTGATTGTCAGTGCTTTTAAATTTTTGAAGATCGTAGATAGTAGCAAAGCAAGGAACTGAAAAAATTCCACAGATGAGAAAAGAAACCATTAGAATAGAACTTGAAGTTACGATTAGCAAATTAAACAGAAAAACAATGGGACCTAGTTGCCAATCTAGTAGTACATTTAAATTCATGTGGTTGAGGTACCAAGGTAGAAAGTTCATGAGAACAAATGGAAATACTTATAGAAAAGACAGATGGAACTTATGTCATGGTAGTAAGTGACTGAAGTCAAGATGCCAGATCAGGACCAATAAAATTACAGACTCTTATAATTTTGTCAAGAACATCGAGATAGATAGCAGGAGCACCAGACCAGATATAGCAGGAATGTTCAATGCTTGGACACATGATAGATTTATAAATGAACAAGATTTACACAGAAAAGAGAGAAAATTATATATGATAATCTTATTGGTAATATTAGCTGTTTCCTTATAAGAAAACATTTGGCATTCATTGTAATGAATAACAATTTTGTTATGTGCAAACATTCAGCATTCCTCAACTGAGCAGCCAGTGTGTCTGTCATCTGAAATTAATAAGATCTTTTCACTTAAAACAGTTTTTTAAACAATTTTAAAACAGTTTTTAAAACAGATTTTTAAAGTTTTTAAACAGTTTTTAAAACAGCAGTTTTTACAGGCTCTTCTCAAGTTTAGTAATTATTATTATTCTTTCCAGTATTTCTTGCTAACCTCATGTTTGAAGTAGATCCATTTCTTCTATGAAAACAATATTCCAGGAAAATGGGTTTCTCAAGTCCAGTAACTGTTATTCCTCTTTCGAGTGTTGATGAAGGCTTCATTCCTAACCTTATGTTTGAAGTAGAGTGGAATGTTAGCATCTTGATTCTGGTATTATTTCTCTAAGAGTTACATGTTCTATCTATTTCTTCTATCAAAACAATTCTTCAGGAAAATAAGTTTCTCAAGTTCAGTAACTATTATTGCTATTTCCAGTACTGATAGAGGCTTCCTTCCCAACCTTTTGTTTGAAGTAATTTGGAATATGAACATCTTAATTATGTCATTATTTTCTTTTCAAGTTACATGTACTATGAATTTTAATTGTTGCAAGTTGTAAAAGGATGTTGTTGTTATTTGGTACAATTCTTTTGTTTGTGAATCTGTAGCACCAAATCTGCAATGTTTAAAGATGTACTTCACTAAGACCTACAGACTTTATTTGCTCAAAGCCATTTTTAACCATTGACCTGAGAAAATGGTTGTATACAACTGGCAGTTCATATGTTTCTGAACTAGTTTGGGTTCATGCCTGACATCCATATGAAAGGTCAGATTATGACAAAGCTATTTAAGAATATGATTTATGGTTTTACATCAATGTTTTGTTTTTATAGCAATTTGCAGTGTTAGACAAAACTAACACAAGTGCAGCTTATTCTCTTTTCAATTTCAATGCCAGATCCATAAGCCAAGGTATCTGAAGTGTTTGGTATTTACTAATTCCACATCCTAAGTTTTTATGATGGATTCAGGGTAGGTGCCATCACTGATTTCATTCTAATTTAAGATCATAATTTGTTTTGGAAAGGTCTCTCTTGAGTCCTGTTTCTTGGAATGTTTGGTAGAGGATGTTTTTTTTTTGTTCAAGATCATTCTTATCCTAACTCTGAAAACCTGTATCATCAGGTATACCCCCAACCTCTGTACATTAGCCTCAGGAAGTGTGCAGTTTAAATTTTTGTAAATTGTAATTGACAGGAATACAAGATGGAAAAGAGTTCTAACAATATATGACATATAACAATATGACTTGAGGTTTTAGGTCAATGTTTTGTTTTAGCAGCAATTTGCAGTGTTGGGTGAAACTACTCATATATATATATATATATATATATATATATATATATATATATATATATACATATATATATATATTGCTCCATATGTGATTTCTTTGTAAATCAGTTGTGGGTCTTAAATGGCACTTAAGTTTATCGCACAAACTTTCATAACTGAATCAATAAGCTGTCAGATCCTCACACATTGAAACCGAGGGGAGAGTCCATTATATATATATATATATATATATATATATATATATGTAGGTAAAATCTGTAGGCAAGTAATCCAAGTGAATCCTATTAATACAAGCTATTAAAATTGATCCACAAAATAGAGCTCAATATATTTATTATAGAGTATAGAAATGAATTACATAAAAATGAAACTCAATTGTACCCCATTTTTATGGCTATTTCACTCCTTGGGATATTTGTCAATACTAGAACATTTGAAAAAAAAAATTAATCCCAAGGACCAAAATGGTTGACTGTAGAACAGGTTTAATCACATGAGTGACATGGATTAATAATAGAGCAAAAGAGAATACCATAGGTCAGTGTGGCAATGCAGCTTACAGCCCACTTAGTTACATCCGTTCCTATGAGTAAATGTTCTACTCATTAATGTAGGGAAGGCCAGTCATCTTTTTTATACAGCAAGAATTTATCTAAACTTAATATAAAATTTATTACAATTATTTCGAAAACAATAAGAGATTTAATTAACACACAAAAAATAACTACAACCTGTTTTTTGAATTATTTGACACTAAGCAAGGCCATAAAGCCACTAAGATGCTAGGGAGGTTACTGAGTGTGAAAGAATATGAGAAAAAGTAAAGCATTTTATTAAAGAGAGAGAACAATTAAAGAACAGGAATTAATCACAAAATAATGATTGAAATTGCATTTAAATATTAAACTGGAAAGCAAGAAGCCAGAACAGAGTGCCATGGCCTAAAATCTGAAGCAGAAATTTATAAAATATAATGTAAAAAATGTCCTGAGAAATATGTTGAGGAAATATCTAGGAATTTAAATAAAAGATTATATAAACACAAAAGGGATGTTTTACAAAATAATGCACTTAATTTTACTTAGGGTAATATATCTGACCATAAAGTTAACGTACAGGATGCTGTTTCTATTAAAGAAGAAAGTAATTTATTAAGGTGAAAATGTATTGAAAGTGCACTAATTTCTGAATCTTTTTTTGGTACATTTATGTACAGGATTATACAACATTTCATCCTTCCAAACAAAACTATTTCTATTACAATGGAGGGTATTTTTATTATTTCAAATGTTATTATAGCGGATACTTTGTTTTTGAAATAGATGCTCCATTTTTATTTACTAATCAGTGTGTATTATTGTCATGGTCCAGGTTAGGACCAAGGAAGAACAACACGAACACAAGAGTAGAAATAACGAAGGTATATTACACAAAATAATAATACAAGATGAGGAAGGTGTAAGTATGACTGTCAGTCTGGTTTGGAGTGAACTACTATCAGCTTGACTCGATTCAACCCTCTCGCTTGAGAGGTGTAGTATACATAGTGTTAGGAAGAGTTCATTCTGTAGTTATAGGTAAGGACTCATGACAATTATGTATAATGGTCTGAGGATTCAAGAGTACTTAGTAAAGAAACATGATGGATTAAAAATGAGTTTATTAATTCTTTGGAAATTTCTTTGATTATGTTTAGGAAACTAAACTGAGCAGATATGAAGAATTTGAGAAAATAATTCTGGGGAGAAGCATGGAAATAGAACCTTGCTTAGAATATTGTGGATGAATGGTAAAATACACAGGAAAAAAATGGTAATTTCCCCTACGAAGGGGGATGCAGATTTGATCTCAACTGGGGAGCACATTTTTCTTTACTTTGTAATAAGAGCCATTTCCCTACAAGGAAAAAATTGGCATTCATTAAACGAGCAGCCAGTACTGCTTTCATTTGAAATTTAGAAAATCTTTTCTCTTAAAACAACTTTTCAGGAAAATAGGTTTTTCAAGTCAACTGTTATCACTCTTTCCAGTATTGATGGAGGTTTCTTTAATAAACTTTTATTTGAAGTTGTGTTGAATGTCAACATCTTGATTATGTCATTATTTTCTCTTTGAGTTACATGTGCTATCCATTTTAGTTGTTGCTGCTGTTGGTAGTCCTCAAGTGACGTGGTTTCTATTATTTGGTACAGTTCTTTGTTTGCGAATCTGTAGCACCAATCCACAATGTTCAAAGAAAGATTATCTTTAGCAAAGCCCTCAGGTTTCAATCGCTCAAAATTTTTTACCTTTGATCTTAGGAAGGAGTTGTACACAGCTGGAGATTTTAGATATTTCTGAACAGGTTTGACACCATGCATGACATCCATATGTAAGTCTTGATCTGACAGGGCTGTTTAAGACTATGACTTGAGTTTTCAGGTTGATGTTTTGGTTTTGTAGCAGTTTGTGGTTTAGAGCGAAACTATCCCTGGTGGAGCCTATTCCATGTTTAATTTCCTTTCCTCTTATATTTAATTCATTATATCTGATCCATATGCCGAGGTAACCAAAGTATTTAGTATTTAATAATTCCACGTCCTGAATTTTTTTATCCATTGTCAGAAATGCCTACTGGATCTAAAGCTCACTCCTGACCTCAAGTGGAATCTCTATCTATAAAAGGCAGGATGTGTGTGTGTGTGTAACGAATGCACGGCGCAATTTTCGATGGATTTGCACCAAAATTTAAATGCACATGCTTCAAGTTAGCAGGAAGGCCAAGACTAACTGTGCATTTCCCAACTCCCATTGATAGTGGAAATAATCGATTTTTGCATGCTTCTACAGCAGTTTTCATGTGGTTTGCGGCCATCTTCTACTGGCTAGAGTGAGAGCCTATAGCTGGCTGCCACGAATAGGCAGGAAGATTCTATTGGCCAGCGTGAGAGCCAACAGTTGACTGACATGAATGTTAACTAGCATGCTAGCATGCAAAAAAAAATCGATAGCTGCATTCGCCACAAGTGGGAAAAATTTAAGTCTGCATGGCACTTTACTCCAATTGGCTCATTCGCTTGCTTAAACTCAACGTTGATTCTGATTCTGCAGAACTGGGTTGGGTGTGAAAAAGTATTTGTTGTTAACATTCTTTTTTCATTCAGTTTTTCCAGTTACGAGTCCTTTTTTAAAGCTGATCGTTTTGTGTTCATTTTGTTTAGTTCTTTTTTCATAACAGATTTAATGTTTGGTATAGAGCTTAGAAAAAATTTGCAGTGTGAGATAGGCAAGAAGTAAAGCATGTAGCAACATCAGCACGGCAAAGGACACTCCTTTAAAGGCAAGGAAGGGCAAAAATATTTCAAGTCAAGTGATAGCGAGTGCTGTATGAGTCGTACGATTTTTGAATCAAGCACGGGCAATGCGGGGCCATGCTGCTAGTGTGTATATATAGAGAGAAGATGCTGGAAGAATAGTCTGTTCCTTGTATCAATTCAGAAAATACCTAACTCCTGCTGTCCTAAGAGTTAGATCAGTCCAAGAATGGAGTACTGTTGACATATTTGTGCCGGAGCTGACCAATCCTTACTTTCCAGCCTCAACAGAATTCAGAAGCACTTACATGGCCTTGTAGGTGAATGACTTTTTCTCCACCCTGCAACCCTGTACCTACAGACAAAACATTGCTAACCTCTTGCTCCTCTATTGCTATTACAATCGCAGATGTTCGGACAAGTTACATTCCTTCATTCCCTCAGCTTGAATCTTCACACCTCAGACCTGTCATGCCATGTTCATTGTGGCAAGCCATCTCTATTCCCTTTGTGTTCCTCCAATCAGAAGCAATTCCCATACAGACAGCTTCTTTCACAGAACTGTTATTTTGTGGAATAAACTCCCAAGAGGATGCTTCCCTGGAAACTACAATCTTGATCTCTTTTAGTCCAGGAATGATTGATATCTATCCTAATGATCTTCACAATACTCTCTTACTTCCCCCTCTCTTACAACAATCTCACTCAGTAGCCTTCTACCTTGAGTGGCTCTTGGGCTTTGTATTGAGTAAAAAAAAACTTTCATTAATTCCTAACTAGTGGCAGTTTTTTGTAATTTTCAGTGCAATTCTACAGTAATTATATTTACAATGTTTTCTATTATAAAATTATTTTCAATCCAAATCATACTGTAAAATCATCAGGAATGCATTTCTATAGTAAAACCATTTTCAAGATTTTCTGCAGGAAATTATTGGCAATGCATTTACATTATAGATAAATTTTTCCGTAATGCGAGCATCAATTTTTGACCAATGACAATCAGCTTTTCATACTTTTTAGTTAATTTACAAAGTATTTCTATTATAAAGTTATTTTTAATACAAATCAAACAACAATATTCATTGCTGCAGCAAAGTTGTTTTCAAGACTTTTCTGTCGGAAATACTTTAGTAATACATTTCCATCATTTATTAGGTTGGTGCAAAAATAATGTCGTTTTCTCACATATGTTACTATGTGAGAAAACGACATTATTTTTGCACCAACCCAATAATATCACCGATCTGTCAATAATTTTTATATTAAATTTTAATATTTTCTGTGTTTAATCATTTCACCCCAATCAAGGCAATAATGCCACTCGGATACAAGGAGTTACTGGGAGTGAAAGAGGATGAGAAGTTTTTAGTGCAGAGAGGTCAGGAAAAGATAATAAAGAAAGAGGAATTGGGGAGACAGAAGATGGTGATTGACATTGCATTTAAATTTTTGAACATTGTAGGTGGCAGGGAAACAAGAAATTGGAAGGAAGTTTCGACATTTCTCTTTTTCTTTATTGTCATTATGCAGATCACAAATTGTGGGCAGATAATAATTTAAGTGAATTGTAGATAAAAAAAAAATTGTGAAACTTGATTATCAGGTATTTTTTCCTCTGAGCCAAAAAAAAAATTAACTTTTTAATGTAGAAAAATACAAATACATTAATGCCATTAAGACGCAAGGGGTTACTGAGTGTAAAAGAATATGAGAAAAGGAAAAAAAAATTATCATGCAGCGAGAACAAAAAAAAACAAGGAATTAAAAAGATGGAAGATAATGATTGACATTACATTTTTGAAGATCAAAGTTGACTGGGAAGCATATTTAACCAGTAGAGAATTCCACAAGCAAGAAGTAAAAGGCATAACATTGATTCTATATGCAGTCAGTGTTAAAACAAATGTTTAGACATATTTGTTTAGTGAACCCTACTCATGCTATTATACGTTATCTAAATAGTTATTTTATGTTCTTTACTCAGTGATGGGATTCATGGGGCCGTCCAGTGATTCATGTGAGTTGTTTACTAAAATTACACAAGTTTATTTACTTACTTGTTTGTTGGTGCATAGACATCGATAGAAAATTTAGAAATGTAAAAAAATAAAATTGATTTGATTTTTATGGCTTATGAACCCACTGCCTGTTATTTAAATGTGAATCATTTTGGAAACTAAGAATGAATTTTTTAATGAATATTGCATGAACAATGTTTTTGAGAATAACACTGATTTTATTAGAAAAAGTTCTACTATTTAACCCATAGCTGGAAGGAGAAAAGATGGATTCATGGCTTTTCCATGGACATTTGTGCAAAAGTAAATGCAACTGATTTGGTTGGGATGTCATCTTGGCTTGCACATTCTGCACAAATAAGTTCTACTATTTAACTGATAGTTGGGGGTTTAAATGTTGGATTTGTATCTTTCCCAAGAGTATTAGCATGTAAGTGAATGTAACGGTCTCAGCTGGAATTAAATCTCACCTCTTCAATTTACCATTCCATGTCATTATCCATTATACCACTTGCAAATCCATAAAAAAGAAGGGCCTATATTTCTGATATATGGAATACAAGTTATCTTACACCTTACAACCCCTTTCTCACAGGCAAAATACCACAGACCTCTTACTGCTCTATCACTATTTCCATGGATTGGGCTCAGATGAATTATTAGGTTGGTGCAAAAATAATGACGTAATAATGTCGTTTTTTGACGTTAAAAAATACGTCAAAAAACGACATTATTACGTCATTATTTTTGCACCAACCTAATAGATAAATACTAAATATTATTAGGTTGGTGCAAAAACAATGACGTAATAATGTCGTTTTTTGACGTTAAAAAATACGTCAAAAAACGACATTATTACGTCATTATTTTTACACCAAACTAATAAATTCCTTAGTTCCACCAATTCTAAACTTTTCAGCTCTCATTCTCTTCATAAGATTAAGGTCGATTTGAACAGCTTCTTTCCATGATCTGTCGCTTTATGGAATTGACTGCCAAGAGGATGCTTCCCTCATCACTACAATTTTAACTTGTTCAAGTCTAGGGTTAACTGTTATCTCCCAGCCTGTCAGCATAAAATGTGCCCCTTACTCTGTAACCCTCTACCTCGAGGGAATCTTGGGCCTTGTATAGGGTGAATATCGCAGTAAGAAGGTAAATAAATAAAAAAGAAATAAAAGATGGTATAAATTTAAAATGATGCCAGTGGGAGATGGGTTTAATGAGTACTTTTCTTGATTATCTATTTGTGTAGATAAATGTAAGTAAATATAATTCTCATGTGATACATCAAAGGCTGATAAAATCATTTACCTGATGACAAACAGGAAATTTTCATGTCATACCTGAATGCTTGTTACAAACTGTGATATTGATACTTTTCATGCCTTGGCAGAAAATTTTATATGTGTGTGCGTGGGAGAGGGTGTATGTAAGCAGTGAAAGGTTTGTGTATACTTCAGGTCAAGACAATAATCTATTTATAGTTAGGATACCAGGTTAGGACCCTCCTGGCATTTCTCACGGCAATGGGGTGAACATCTCCTTTCCAAATAATATATGAAATGTTTTGCTGGTTTATCTTGTAAAATAATTAGTGATAATAGATCAGCAGGAAGAAGTGGATTCAATGTCATTTTTAAAGAGGTGAGTAAATATGGATTATCTTATTCAGAATTTGAATTCATTTTGTTCCATCCAGGGTATGATGATAAACTACATTTGGCTGCAACGCCTCTGATCAGGAGGTTTTGAGGAGCATGGAACCCCTTCTTAATTGCAGTTGTTCTCGGGTTCATCCTGACCTGAGGTGTTAGCACCTGTTAGGATCCAAGCTATGGGCAAATAGTTAACCCCAAAACAATGAAAGTATAAAAAAAATTATAGTAAAAATGACAGCAATACATTTTTGAAATAAATTACTAATGTTCCCAAGAAAATTAAATTTTGGCATTACATGATCCATAAGGAGTTGATATGCCGCTAAACAAACGAACTCAAAATCCTCATTCTTAGGCAGTGTCATATTGTCATCAAGCAGTCACCCATGTAGATACTGACCAGACTAGACATTGCTTAACATTTTTGTAAAAGAAATTACTAATGCTCCAAAGAAAATTCATTTTTGGCATTAAATGAGCCATAAGAAGTTGATATTCTGTTAAACAGACAAACAAAACAACAATTTGTTTTGCTGATTTAACTTTGTGGGTGGTAACTACTTTAGGCTCAATCTACACCTTGACATCATTTTCCCAGTAATATTGAATACAAATAGCCAAGAGAGGAATAAACAATTATCTCAGGCCTGCCATACTTAAATATGACAGGCTTTAGAACCATGTCATGATTTAAAACTCGTTTTTTAAATGATATCCAACAAAAAATGCCACTTGTTAAAATTCCTTTGTTCTTCATCAGTCCTTTTTTCAATAATGTTGGCTGATGGCTATATCATGTTGAAACATTGGTTCTTTTTCAGTCATCAAAGTTAAGCAATGTCAAGCCTAGTCTGTATCTAGATGGGTGAGTATTTGGGAATACCAGACGCTGTAAGCTTAGAAGGGTATGTGTTCTAATAGATAATGTCTCAGAATTAATTCCAGTCAGGTTTATTTTCTTCATTTACATGCAAATACTATTGGGAAAGGTATGAACAGTGGCAGCATCCTACTAGTTTGCATGAACCGATCCTTAAAATTATAAAAGCTTAGTGAACTGATTGTTGGATTATCTGAAAATAATCTCATATATTAATAGCTGATATATAATAGCTAAGAATATAATTAATATTATTGCTACAAGTTCTGCGGATGCTAAAAGAGGGTTTTCTGTGATGAACATAATTTATTCTGACAAAAGAAATTGTCTTAAAGTTAAAAATGTGGCAAATCTAGTCATAAATTTGATAGGTCTTCCACTGGATCTTTGGAACTACAGCAATTCAGTCTGAATGTGGCTTGGAAACCATAACACAGCCGATGACACTAGAGTCAAAAAGCATCATACTTCTGAACAGAAATATGATGAGAAATGAATCTGGAAATATATTAATAAATAAATGTTTTCTATTCAGTTATCAAAATGATTAAATTTTTTTTGATAATATATAGAGAGTTTTGTTTCCATTCTCGTATTGAAAAGAAAATAAGCATAATAGGTTCCTAAAGACTATCTGCCTTTATAGAACCAGTTCCTGAAAATTTGGGATGCCTGTGGAACTCCCTTCTGTTTACTTGCTTCCCTGATAACTACAATCTTGCAAAATTTAAATGCAGCATCAATTACCATCTTCTATCTTTTTTTTTGTCCTTTCCTCAATCCTCCATATTCTCGGTCTTTTCTCTCACTTTCACTCCCTGTAAACCCCTGCATACTAGTGGCATTTCCGCTTTGCTTGGGATGAAGTGATTAAAAAACAAAAGGAAAAAAATAATTTCCTGAGGTCTAATGAGTATGTAAGTAAAATGCAAATTTCACATGGTTTGTCCAGCAATAGAATGTATCTATCTAGATTGTTGTATTGAAGTGCAATGATAAGATGGGGCATGGCTAATTTTTGTCTGACCTTCTGTGAAAATGTCTGGGATGTGCAATTACATTATTGTCATGCAGACTATTGTCCTCGTTTTTACTGTTCATATCACAAAGTTTCAGTCCTTATGGCCTACAGCCTTCATTGGGTGCTTGTCGATCATGATAACTGTCAGGGAATTTCAAAGTGAACACTTTATTTAATCTACAGTGCTAGATTGTTCTCATTCCACTGTGGAGACCTCATTTTGTTCTTGTTTAGTTCTTCTCAGATATTGCTCACCCCATTTCCATTGGGTCTAAGTACAAACTATCCAGTTCAGGCAACAGGATTCATAATTTTTGAGGTTACCAAATTCTCAAACCAATGCTTGAATCTATTAGGCTATTGTCCCATGGAACAATTCTGAGTGGAGCCCAAAACATAACCTACCTGCTGATCTGACAGCTGCTATTGCTTTTCACATTTGGCTGCACTCATCAAGGTTTCTCTTTTCTACTGTGGCTACTGTTAAAACCCTTTTCTATCATTTCTCTTTATTTACTAATGTTAATCTACTAAAAAGGTCCTCATAGACTAGCATATCTACAATGGCAGAAACATTGTGATAACAACAACAAAGATGAGGATAAAAATCCATAAGTAATTTTTTTTAATCATATCACTGCATGCAAGGTAATAAAGCCACTAAGACACAAGTTACAGAACTTGAAAGAATAAGAAAAAAAGAAAAAAAATTATTAAGGAGCAAAAACAATAGAAGAATATTCAAGAAGATAGTGGATGATGATTGACATTGCATTTAAATTTTTGAAGATCAAACTTGACTGGAAAGCATGGAATGAAAAGATGGTTCCTCAAGTGAGAAGTGTGAGAAAGGAAAATATTAGCATAGAAGTTACAGTTACATCTAGCCAATTCAACTGTGAATTGACGAGACCATGTGACCAATCTAGTACTCTGCTTATATTCATAAAATCTAGCCACCATAGTGAAGATTTCATCCAAAACAACTGCCATGAAAATATTTATAGAAAAGGCACAGGGAAGCTACAGTGTCTGGAAAGTGAGTGTGATCGAGATGACAGGTCAGGACTAATAAATATAAATAGATAAGACTAGTAACAAAATAACGAATTTTTTTTTATATGCAACGTGTGAAAGCACGTGTGATAACCTGCTCCCGTAAACGCCAACCAGGGGAGGTAACACATTTTGGGTTGCTAAGGCGGTACTGCCACCCCTGGCGCCACCAGCAGCTTTTGACACTTTTTTTGTGTAGATGTGTCAGTTCCTTCCGATGTTTTTCTTTTGCAAATGGAAGTCAGATTTACAACGTTGTGTTAAAAGCGTTTCCTTTTGATCGTTAACTAATACCGATATATACGTATAAACAGGTAAGACAAGGAACAAAATAATAGTATTTTATTTAAAAATTTTAAAATAAAAGTAAATATGAATTTGACTAATAGCTTAATGAACTTTTTTTTTTCCAAATGTTATGCTTTTCTATGTTTTCTTTGGGAAGAGTCTAAAATTATCAGACATGTTTTTATTGTCATGTAAATCTGGAGATGTTTGTGTGTTTTACACATATTTGTTGTATGGAACACTATGACTTCAGTGTTGTGGCATCTTTTTTCTTCTTCAGAAAAACAATAATTTTTATTGGTACATTTCCCCATGTACATTTTCTTTCTGTTTCATATTCACATCCATATCCGGCCACCAGGGTCTTCATTCTCAAAGAAAACTTTTCTTATTGGTTATTTTTATTTCCTGAAGACTTTGGATCCGGAATTTCTTCAGACAATAAGGAATATTCTTTTCCTTCTGTTTTATTAATTCATTTGTTTGAGTTCATGTTTTTTTGGCATCCATTAAAACCAAGGATTTGTTTCATTTTCAATATAAGGAAAACATACACATACAAACGCACACAACAAAATATTAAAACAAAAAAAAAACATAAAAATAAAAAAAGACTATAAAAGAAAAAAGGAAGAGAAAATATTTGAAATTTGACCTGATCCTTTTGGATCACACATTAAAATACAGTTTTTTGGACAACACCAACAACAACAACAACAAAAAGTTGCCATGATGAACCACTGGAATAACTGGAGCAGTAGCGATGACTCCAATTTCTTCACAGTGTAAGTAATGTGTGCTCTTTGAGTGTGGAACCATTTTCCTGCAATCACTGCTGTGTCTAGTCACAACACAAACTATATGGTCCTTTCCTTGTCTTGCTTTCTCTGTGAGTTTTCTAAATTTTTTTTTACTATGTAATCAAAAAAGAAATGTCTTTTAAATTAATAAATCTAATTAAAATTTCTAACTTAATCTAATGCTTAATATATTGTTTTACTAATTTTCTTCATCAATTTATTTTTAATCATTCACTCTTTGACCATCAAAAAAAAAATAGTAAAAAAAAAAAAAAAAAAAACCCTGATGTTCCATGAAAGGTTGTGATTATTGGTTGCATTCTTTTGTTGTTAATCAAAAAGTTTTGGCGGATTAGTTCTCTAGCTTTCATCACTTGTACTAGAAACAGTTGGATAGGGGGAATATTAGGTTTTCCCAAAACTTCGTAAACACTTGCAAAAAATTGAAATTTTACTCTCCAAGTAA
Source organism: Acanthosepion lycidas (assembly GCA_963932145.1). Classification (NCBI taxonomy): domain Eukaryota; kingdom Metazoa; phylum Mollusca; class Cephalopoda; order Sepiida; family Sepiidae; genus Acanthosepion; species Acanthosepion lycidas. The sequence continues at coordinate 54,173,126 of OZ010602.1, read as the reverse complement.
TAACAAAAACAACAAAAATTATTCCTCAAAATAAAGACCATCATTTTCCGCCATCGATCTGCAAGCTTTCGGATCTGGTGAAAGTACCATTCAGCCGGCTTCGAATCAAATAATTCTTGACACGCTTCCTCAACTTCATCAAACGAGTCGAATCGGCAGCCCTTCAGAAAGTGTTGCATTGAGCGGAAAAGGCCGTAATCTGATGGAGCACAGTCAGGACTGTAGGCTGGATGTGGCAGAACCTCAAGGCCGTCTAGCTCTTCAAACTTGTCTTTGGTCTTCCTGGCGGTGTGTGGCTTGGCATTGTCCTGCTGCATCAAAGCGCGCTTTCGGTTGATCAGAGCCGGGTAGTTTTGCTTCAACTTTTCGTAGACCCGCTCCAGTTGCTGACAGTAAAGTTCGGCACTGATGGCACGACCATTCGGAACCAACTCAAAATGCACGATTCCTTCAAAGTTCCACCAAACGCACAACATAACTTTCTTGCCGAATCGATCTTGTTTTGGAACCGACGGTGTCTCTTTCTGAACCCATCGCTTGTCTCGATTGTGCTGGATTGTGTTGCATAAAAATTCAATTTTTCGGAAGTGTTTACAAACTTTTGGGACAACCTAATAATTTTTGTATTTAGGTAGTGTCCACCAAAGCTGTTAAACATAAAATTGGCAGTTAGCAGAAGAAAATGGTTGATAGTTGTTTAGTTGATTCTACATATCTATGACAGTAAAAGCAGATTGAACATACTAGTCAGTAATAATGGTGAATCAGATGAGCCTTATTTACATTATTCGGACTATTGTCCTCATATTTGTCGCCATGTTTATCACAATGTTTCGGCAGTTGTACACTCCGGCCTTCTTCAGATGGTCAAACTGAACCCTTTATTTCACTCACTGAGGTAGACTGTTCTAGTTCCACATGCTATGTGTAATAGATGTCAGTTATCTCCTGTTAATTCCCCTCCACTGCCTTAACCGGGTATTGAACTCACACTCTTTGGGTCCTGTCACTGGATCTAACTAATGCCTTTATCCACTGTGACATGTGTCCTCAAGGACCCAAAGAATGTGAATTCAATACCTGGTTAAGGCAGTGGAGAACTTTCAGAGGGGAATTAACAGGAGATAACTGACATCCATTACACATGGCACGTGGAACTAGAATAGTCTACCCCAGTGAGCGAAATAAAGGGTTCAGTTCGACATTCCAACTACCTGAAGAAGGCTGGAGCATACAACAACCGAAGTTTTGTGATAAATATGGCGACAAAGATGAGGACAATAGTCTAAATAATGTAAATAGTGTACATAATACCTCATCTCAGAAATATAGACAGATGCAGATGAGCTTTGCTACCAATAACCCTTTACCAAGTTTGGACCTCTATAACAGAAGCTCTTTCCCCAAAATTCTTCATACATTCTGTCCCCAAAACTGCTGCCCTAATCTTTGAATGGAAATAAAGTGTTCAGTTAGACATTCTAACCACCTGAAGAAGGCCAGAGCATACAACGGCCGAAGTGTTGTGATAAACATGGTGACAAAGAGAGGACAATAGTCCGAATAATGTAAATAGTGTACATAATACCGCATCTCAGAAATATAGACAGATACAGATGAGCCTTGCTACCAATAACCCTATATTAAGTTTGGCCCTATATAACAGAAGCTCTTCCCCCCAAATTCTTCATACAAAAACTGCTGCCTTAATCTTTGAATGGATTATTTCTGGAATGGAGTGTTTTATACCCCACTCCAAAATTCCAACAAAGACCAGTCAGCCCTGGTACACCCTGAATATGCTGCATCTATAGCTCATTGGAAATACTACTTCAAAATCTATCACAAGGAGCGATGTAGTCTGGTCCTTATTTTTTTCAGAACTGCCTGTAATGCTACGATGATATATGGGCAGACCTCTAAAAGTCTTGATGATCAGAGATTGGTAGCTGACCTCTCTTCCAATCTAACACTAACTTCCCACTGGGAAAAAAAAACTGGCTTTGTTACATTCAATGCCTTTAAAACCAAACTGGTTGCATTTCATCACCACTGATCAGACCTTTTCACAATGAACAGATATTCCCTTGACGAAGCCTCGTGTCTTGAGAGGATATTGGGCCTAAAACTCAAGTTAAATTCCTATATGTGATCCATTGCTAAAGATTCAGGTAGAATGATTGGTTCCTTCTGCAAATAACAACCTGACTCTTCATCCTATTCTCTACCTTTATAAGAGTCAGATCAGGCCAAAAACAAAGTATTTTTGCTATATTTGAGCAGAAGCTGTCCAGTACTCGCTTTCTTGTCTTGATAGAGTTCAAAAGTGTCTCCAGGTCCTTGTGGGAGAAGAATTATTTTCCACACTCCAAGCTCTTTCTCACAGGTGGGATGTTGTGAGTCTCTCACCGCTCTATTGCTACTATCGTGGAAAGTCCTTGGACAAACTGCATCTACTGGTTACACCACGTCAGATCGTCATGTCTAGGACCTGCCATGCCACTTTCATAGTAGCAAACCATCTACATATTCCATCATTGAGAAGTAAGTTCGACTCAAAGAGCTTTTCCTGTGAACCACTGACCTATGGAAAAGATTCTCTCAAGGATGTTTCCCGATTACTACAATCTTAACCTGTTCAAGTCTAGAGCCAACCATTTTCTTCTACTCCTATCCATATAAACTACTTCTTATTGTAACCCTCTACCTTGAGTGGTTTCCAGGCCTTGTACAAGGTGAACATAATGGTAAAAATAAGTTAAGCTGGGTTGTTTTATGACATGTCAATCTTTGTTGGGTTATTTAATGTTGAATTTTGTATTGGTCACCTAGTGAGGATCAAACTCACTTCTCATTAGTGATGGTCAACCAGATGATACTTGCTAACAATAACCCCATGCCAAGTTAAGCTGGTTTGTTTTATCATGGGTCAATCCTTATTGAGGTATTTAATGTTGAATTTTGAATGGGGCACCTGGTGAGGATTAAACACATTATACATTAGTAATGGTCAACCAGATAAGCCTCACTAACACGCTGAATTAAACTGGTTGATTTTATGATATATCAATCCTTGTTGGGTTAGTTAATACTGAATGGGGAACCTAGTGAGTATCAAACTTACTACTCATTAGTAATGGTCAATCAAATGTGCCTCGCTAATGATAACTCCATGTAGAGTTAGGTTAGTTGATTTTATGATATGTCTATCCTTGTTGGGTTAGTTAATACTGAATGGGGCACCTAGTGAGGATCAAGCTTACTACTCATTAGTAACTATCAACCAGATGTCCCTCGCTAATAATTAGTTGATTTTGTAACATGTTAATCTTTGTTTGGTTATTTAAAGTTGAACTTTTTGCATTGGGCATGGAAACAGGGATTGAACTCGCTACTCAGTAGGTAAGAGACAATGAGTTTCACCTTATGAACCATATCCCAATTCGGAAATTCCCAGAGAAGAAAATTGTGTTGAAACTTTAAATTATGCATCATGTTATCATTAGCGAGACATATTTGATTGACCATTACTAATGTGTAGTAAGTTTGATACTCACTAGGTGCCCCGTTCAGTATTAACTAAGTTTTACACACATACATATGCACACACACACACACACACACACGTATATTTATTTATCTATTTCTTATGTACTGTTACTATAAAACATGTAAATATACATTGAAGAAACGTTAATTTAACGTTGAAACAAAATGCATAATTTTGTAGTGGATATTTACATGTCCTAATGCAACAGTGCATAATAAATATTTACTGCTCTACTCTTGTATTGAGCCCTGTTTTATATTAATGTTTTGATCATTGAAATTTTATTCTTTGTTCTTTTACATTTGTATATATATATATATATATATATATATATATATATATATATATATATATATATCCCACATTGAGTGCTGGTGGTAATAAAATTAATGCAGATTAAGGCTTGATGAATAATAGCAGTTATAAGAGCCACCTGTGAGGAACAAAATGAATATAGTCAACATTATGAAATTTCAAAAGACTTATCTTAGGATCAAATTATAGTTTTGTAGAAACACCAAGCACTCTAATGAACTTTTCCTTATCTTGATTATTGTTGCTCTCTTTGATATTAAGCTTCTTCTTTGCAAGCATTTTCTCATCTTTAAATGTGTTCAATCTTAGTGAAATATATGATTTTTTAGACATGGGAGATTTGTACTATTATGCACAATGATTAGATACTAACATTTTCTAAGCACACCCATCTGCTAGGGCAGCTAGCCAATCCCTTTTGTAGACACATGCTCAGGCATATTTGTATTTGTTCAATACTGGCAGAGACCACCTGTGGTTTGTATGGTAACGATGTCAGGCAGACATTAGTTACAGTTTCTGGGGGAGAGAGAAAGAGACAACATAATATTTACAGAATCTTTCTTTCTTTTTTTCATTTGGGTTTTCTGTTTGGGATTTTTTGTGTGATTTTTCAATTTTTATTACGTTGGTGCAAAAATAATGACGTAATAATGTCGTTTTTTGACGTTTTGCGTCAAAAAACGACATTATTACGTCATTATTTTTGCACCAACATAATATTACTTGTTAAAATTTTTATTGAAGTCTCATATTTTTTGACAGTTCTATTTCTGTCATAACCATTAATTTTCTTTCCAAATTAAAAACAGTTTAACACCATATTTCCTTTTATACCTTTACTCATCAGTTTGCGAAAATACTAACTCATTTTGGACGTAACTTTGTTTTTATGTATTTTTCTATAATCAGTATATTTGTAGCCAGGTAATGAAACACATTTATTTTGCAAAAAAATATTTTTTAACATAATCTCTTCCCTTGTCACTGCACTTAATTTTGGGATGAATATTAAGCTTATACAGTGTAACCCGGATATAAGAGAGTTGTCGGAACCGGAGAAAAAGTCTCTTATATCAGGGTTTCTCATATATCCGGGTTTGATCTATTTTATATACTTTAACACAGGGTCTAATTTGGGACCAGAGAAAATCTCTCTTATATGCGGGTATCTCTTATATCCGGGTTACACTGTAGATTAAATATTATATAGTAAAAAATTCCTGTCAAACTTCAGCTAAGAATCACAGGTTAAGCTCCAGACATATTGATGAACATATATATATATATATATATATATATATATATATATGAAAGTGGACATTGATGTCAACACCCAGAAGTGACAGTCACTTTCATGCTAAATGCACTCGTACATGGCTTTACAGTTGTGTTTGGCATGAAACAGACTGTCACCTCTGGGTGGTGACTTCAATGTCTACATTTATATTTACATATGTTCTATCCCTGATATTGCTATTTTGTGTGGGTATGTATATATATGTGTATGTGTATATACATATGCATATATGTGTTTGCTGATTCCTCATTATGAGACAGCATGTAGATATGGCGAGGTAATATACATATGGATGCTAACAGAAACAGGCATGCACACAGGGATAGGAATACATCTCTCATCAACATATCTATCATCACCACCTCTCATATCAAACCTAATGCTTTTATTAACACTTAGGTAGAAATTCGCTTTTGCCAACAGTCCAGAAAGGAGTTCAAGGCTCACTAACAAATACAGAAAATGAACAATGAGACATCAAAAGAACATAAGGAAAATTTATTCTTTTAAAAATGTATTCCTTTTATTTGCCTGAAGAAGGTCACGAGACTGGAAGCCCGTGTAGCAGAAATAGGAAGACTACAATATATATATATATATATATATATATATATATATATGTGTGTGTGTGTGTGTGTGTGTGTGTGTGTGTATGCGTGTGTACTTTTTGGAGTGGGATGTGTGCATCGCATATGTGCTCTCGATGAATATGATGCATATTGAAGATTGCATACTGATCTAAATGCCTCCATATGGTGTTCTAGTCGGAGAGGTGTAAGATCAATCATCTTGACAAGTTCAGCATATCTATCTATCTATCTATCTATCTATCTATCTATCTATCTATCTATCTATCTATCTATCTCAGTCTGTTCATATCTATCTATCTATCTATCTATCTATCTATCTGTATTTATGTATTATTAAAAGCTATATATATATATATATATATATATATATATATATATATATATATATATATATATATAATATTTAAAGCTCTGCACCTTCAATTTATTGGATTGTATATAGAGCACTTTTTAATGCAACTGTTCTCCAGTCGGACTCGACTCTGACCTATAATCGGTTATATTCTTCAAAATATTAAAATAGGAAAACCATGAAATGTAACTGTTTATGGGTTAAAACTAGTTTAAATTGTTGTTGTTTTTGTTGGTGGTGCTGATGGTGTCTGGTTGTGTGTTTTAAGAAATTGGTTTGCCATGCGACTAAGTCTCCTTGGACGAGAAACTTCTGTAGGTGAAGATAGCAAAAAATATAATTTCCTTTCATACTGCTTTATCACTAAATCACCTAGTGGGTGTTAAGAGAAGTCTTCCTGGCAGAAAATGTACGGTAATCCGACAATTGTTTTGTTTTCTAAATTTAGAATTACGTAAAATCCCTGACATTAGTAAGAAATAAAAAAAGAAAAAAAAAAAAAGTTAAAGAATAAAAAACATTGCTATTTTTGTAGATTAGATTATGTCATGTGGATTATCTTGGTTTATCGTTTGATCCTTCCCCTGTATTTTTCCGAAGTACTAGTTACTTTTTCAAGTGAGTGTTATCTTAAAAATAAGTTTCAACATATGAAACCAGTTTCCATCCAATCGTCTACACTTTTCATAGTCACTTTCTTTTATCTCCTTTACATGGAAGCAAAAAGATATCTATAGTTTTATTTTTTATTTTTATTATTACTATTTTATGGTCAGTTTTATTGACTGCCATGTTTTAGTATGCCGATCAAATCTTTAGGAACTATCGACTTAAGCTTTGTAGCATTTTTATACCATGAGAAAAGTCTCTCACAGATTTTCATGAATGCGATCAACAGTACCTATTTGGATTTATTATATTTGTTACTGACATTTGGGATCTTTTACTTCTTAAACAATGATTCCAAGAAAAACATTTGCACTGTAAGTACTTTGTCTTTTAAAAGAAATCTATACGTCTGATATAAATGCCCGTCTAAATTATGTGGCAGGAAGTGGAGTGAACTTTATCAAGAGTTTCATTTAATAAACCCTTTGCTTCCCACTTGCAGTACCCCCTCTATTCTCTCTCTCTCTGTTCTTCTCCACTCCCTCTCCTTCCCCCTCTCTCTCTATGTTTCATTGAACAAGAACAACAAGGTATATATCTTTAGACTTGATTATGCATTGCTTTTTATGCATTTCATGTGTCTTCTTTTCTGTACTTATTTTTTAATGTGCTGTAGCTCTTCAGGCCCCTGGGGGCAACCATAGCTTTCCACAACCACCTATCCCTTGTATCACTTAATAATGGCCATCCATTCGCACAAGTTTGTCACGTAGGTGGGCTGCTGCATTGCCTTCTCCATTTTGCCTTCAATATGTCCTGTGAGTGTCAAATTTCCCAAGCCCTTCTTCCTCATTAGGCGGTGCAGAAATTTCAAGCTACCTTTCTTTTTCTAATTCTAAGTGTCCTTTTTATTCCTATTTTTTAGGACTTCTTCGTTGTTTACGCCACTCCATACTTAATGTAAATATTATCCAAAAGTTTATTGTTTCCGAACGCTTTCAGCTAAACTGTTCGACATTTTCAAGGATTATTTTTTGTTATGCCATTGTAATAAATAGTGTGTACGCGCTATCGTAGATGGTATAAAAGTTGCTGAAAGTCTTAATTTAATCTTAATTTCCAAATATGACCAGATCTTTGTGACCGTGCTCATAATTACTATCATTAAGAATTGGTTTAACGAAACACGTATTAAAGACGGAGTGCTACCCAAATACACAATTATATATATATATATATATATATATATATATATATATATATACAAAAAAAAGATATTATAGCCACACGAGTAGTTTTAAAAACGAAAAAATTAAGCATAGTACCACGCTATCTACCTATGTATGGAAAACCAAACAAGAAGATAATATAGACCCCATCCTTAAATGGGAAATATTAAAAAAATGCCCCAAATTTTGTAAATTATGTGCAGAGGAGAAATTAGCCATAGCTTTATATGATCAACCTAACCAACTATTAAACTCCAAAACTGAAATCCTTAACGTATGTAGACATAAAAAATCTTGGCTACTAAATTAGACGTTTTCCCGCTTATTTGTCATTCCACCTTAATGTTTGTGGTTTTTTGTTTTTTTTCCCTCCCTCCCCATTTTTGTTGAATAAATATTTATTCCCCGCCCCACCCACTTAGGTGTTTGTGTTTGTGGTTCTTTGGTCACGTGGTAAATATGCGTTTCTCTTTTCCTCGTTAGCCGTACTTTCCCTGACGATCCGTTTAGGTGAAACCTAGGTAGGTTTGTCTGGCTTACTAGGTGTATATATATATATATATATATATATATATATATATATATATATATATATATATATATGGTTTCCATAAAGTTCGTGTGCACTTTAAAAAATTTATAACTTTATTTGTATTTGCGATAGAAATGATCTGTAAAAAAATGTTATAAAGTTTAATGTACCTAGTTTTAAGTATAGCTAAAATAACTAATGTGATTTTAGGCATTACTGTAAATCAGTTGGCAAATGTTTTCCGTGAACTGCAAAATCTTATTACCCTCTGTATTGCTAATGATGGAGGACATGTGGAAACTTAAATAAAATTTTAATAAAACCTTAACAAATATAGATTTACTTCTTTCTAATAATTTATAAAAAGGATTAGAAAGAAGTAAATCTATATTTTTTAAGGTTTTATTAGAATTAACTTTTTTGTCACAGAAAACCCAGACGAATCGCTGAAAACGGATGTCATTGTTTGTGAGCAGGCATCCCCACCGCACCTAAACTTCACCTGACTTTGTAATTTATATTTGATACATAAGTTGTCTAGGTAAATTAAAACCCAACCACCCCTAATAAAAAAGATTGAATTTTCCGTAAACTTAACAATTTACAATATTAAGATTGTCTGCGCTTATAAATTAAGTAAATTTTTTAGGTTATTCCTAACATAGCTTGAAAATGGAAGGGAGCTCTGTTAATTTCTTTTCATGGTTTTCTTTCAAGATGTAGTTGCGTGATGCTGATTGAATGGTAGTAACATTTATTCCGATATATATATATATATATATATATATCTTGCATTGCATCTAGACATATTCTGTTCTGTTATTAATATTTCGTTCTCTCGCGTGGTATGACGTCATAGAACCGCAACATGAAGTTACGACCAACGTTGGCTATTTCGCGACCGTTATCGTTGCATAGCAATCTTCTTTGTCAAAATAACAGAATATCATTGATACTTTTGTTTAAATGTCCATATAACCACTCTGAAGATGGCTTATGTGAGCTGAAAGCTTCGATCAAGGAACAGCATAATAATAAAAATAAAAAAACCTATCCAAATATTGGGCAATTTTTGTCTTTATTTTCTCCCGAAATTAAAGCAAATATATGGTGTTTAGAACGGCTCATGGTCAAACATAATAGACATTGGTTGTCTGTTATATTTAACAATATATATATATATATATATATATATATATGTATATATATATGTATTGGGTTGGTGCATAATTATCAGGCGTTTTTCAAGCAATATTTATTATGAAGAAAGGAAGCATAACAATTCAACAACAACATTTGTAAATGATTATTCCGGAGCGTATGTTTATCGATACGCATTTTTATAACTTGAAAATAAAATAATATTTTTATTAAAAAAAGTAAACGAAACAGTAATTTTTATTAACAAATAACTCGTCTTTAAAAACGCCTGATAATTATGTACAACCCAATATATATATATATATATATATATATATATATATATATATATATATATATGTATTTATTGTTTGTTTTTTCTATAGTAATTTTTGACAGTGGTGATTTTTGTACTAGTGTTCACCGTATACAAGGCCCAAGAGCCACTCGAGATAGAGGGTTACTAAAGGTGTTTGTTGCGTGAGTCATAAGATTAAATGGTAAGAAACACAGTTTAGAAAGATATGTGGGAAAGATAACGGTTAACCCAAGAATTGAACAGGTTAAGATTGTAGTTGTTGGGAAAGAAACCTCTCTGGACTTTCACAAACTAACACTTTGTAAGAATAATCTGTTCGAGTGTAACTTATATCTCATTATTAGAATCTGATGGAAATGAGGGTGGTTCGCTTCAGTGTACGCGACATGGCGGTTCTTAGCTGTGATTAACTGATTGACTTGTTTTTTATGGCTTATCAACCCTTTTGAGGTTATTTAAAGTCGGAACATATTGTTGGATTAGAGAAATTTTTGGAGGTAAGGATTTTCTGATACAAGTCTTATTATTTAATCCATCGAGGGCAGGAGGGCATTTGCACGTAAGTGAATATAACCAACCTGAGTGGAATTCGAACTCAGCTCTCCGATTTCTCACTCCCAGGTAACACTTCAGCAAGGCATTTTTCAGGGCAGGGTGTGAGGACGAGGTTTAGGAGGTTTCTGTGATGTTCTATTTTGAGTGGGTTTCTCAACGATCTGTATCAGTTAAAGTGAGGCTTAAGGCCACATCACGTTGAAACAGCAAAGTTAAGCAACGTCGAACCTGGTTATTACATAGATTGGTGACTGCGTGGGAATACCAGGTGCTGCAAGCTTGGATGTGCCGATGGCGTGAAAGATAATGGCTCGGAATTTTTAGGAATTGAGAGTCGAGTTCCAATTCCCGTTGGGTCCGTTATTTTCACCTATTCTTTCTCCAGTTATAGGGTAATTAGTAAATCCTGTATTATTAAAGCAAAAAAAAAAAAAAATCATCTTACAATCTAAAACTGCTGATATCCCCTGACGAGTGGATGGAGCGATTGCTGGAAGGTTCGTCTACGAAACTCTACAAATGTTTGAGAAAAGCCGTAGAAAACGAATAAATAAATCTGTGTCAATTCTTATGCAATGGAGAAGTCTCGACACTATCTGCTTTAGCTATCGGTTTTCTTCGAGTAAGCTAACCACTCTATATTAAAGTCATAACAAATATGAATGCTCAGCGTTCATATCATAAATCTACTCCGCCATTTTGTCGAACATTACAGTTAGGTCCATTTTGTGGACGACAGAGAGTAAAGAGGAAAACAGTCGCGCGAAAGCACATGGACGGAAAATCAGGAAATTCGTCTCATTTATGCGCAGAATCTGTGGCCATAGTGATTTTGAGAATCATGTTTTAGGGATGAGTGCCTCGCTATTGCGAGGTCCTCTACTGGGATAGAGAGATCAATACCAGTTTCAGACACGGGCGAGTGGTCAGGCTGAACCTCGAGAAGATGGTTTTCCATATCTGGAAAGTTGAAACGTAGACACCCTCACATGGTGAATCCAGTGCCGACTTTTGGACTTTGTTGAGTTTGATTCTTTTACTTAATTTTGTTTTGGTCGTGGCTAGAAATCAGATATTGTTCGTCCCGTGTATGACGATAAACTACATCCGGCAGTGAGGCCTCTTATCGGGAGTTTTTTTTAATTACGTGGAACCACCTCTTAATTGCTGTTCTTCCCAGGTTCACTCTGACTCCGGTTGGTAGCACCTGTTAGCGTCCCAGCTATGGGAAAATACTAAACTGGGGTCAAACATTATGAAAGTATAAAAATAGATTTTTACAGTAAAAATACCAGCAAAAATTTAAAAAAAAAATTACCAACAATATCTTGGCAAAAAGTCTTTTTACAAAAATACCTCGATGAAACGTGATCTACAAACTGATTTCTTTCAAAGAATAAATATTCTATTCATACTAACTATCCTAAAAATCTTGTTGGGTTAAACCCATTGAGGTTGATTATGTCGTAAAACAAAAACCAATCAGATATCGTGTAAAGGTAACAAAACAGTCACACCCACATGTAGTGGCTACATCAACATCCTGGATTGAATTGTCCGAAACTGTACCCTTCATCATGACATCAAGAAGCCCCACCAGAGATTACTACAAGATCCAGAACTCATTCGCAAAATGGCAGTACAGTAACCAAGGTATTATACATCTGCTGATAGGATAGCCTCCTCCGGAGTTACTCTTAGGTTCGGAACCCTGACTGTCAGGCGTATAACATCCACCCAGAAAACGTTTACCCCCAGTACCCTAAATGAACGCACAAATAAGAAAGAGAAGAAAGCGGTGATACTCTGAATGCACATGTCTTCGTCTACCCAGAAATCAATACAACAGAATTTGAGTTCAAAATATCGTGAATGAGCTGAGAACTCAGGTACCCATGTGAGGACTAATATTTGGAGAAGGGGGATTCCATAGGTTCTTAGGGGGAGGGGGTATCAGCATGCCCTACCCCCACCACTGGATTGAATATTATCGTGAAACAAAACTACATGAACGAGAGAGCTAGCATCGACCGGAACGTACGGTAATTCCCCATGTATAATACACAGTTTTCCTAAAAAATAAGCAATATCAGGGGAGCGCATTATGCACAGCTACGAAAAATCTTCAGAAAAATTGCCTTATAATTAAATAAGAATTATCATAAAACTAAATTAAAATATTATTCTGTTTAAAACCATTTTTTAATAAAAATTGGAAACGCTGGTCGCAATAAAATTGGAGAGATACAATTTATAGAGTGTGATTACCAAACAAGGGGTGCGTATTATGCATGAGTATAAGCATTTTCCCCACACTTTCAGCACAATTTTAGGTGTGCGTATTATGGATGGAGGCGTATTATACATGAGGAATTACGGTCTATCATACAGATTGAGACGAATGAATAAAGTTTTAGCTTTAATATTCTAATAGTTTCCTTGAAACCCAATGACGTGAGAAAAAATGTAAAAACCCAACCGCAGTTTCTTTTTGTCTATATCCTAAAGAAATCTATCTCATATTGAGGTGGGTTGGATCAAAAGAAAAACCCATATACTAACCGACTAGTCTCTTATAGTTGGTTAAAATATTTCGGCGTTGATAACGGGGTGAATGAGGAAAAGGAAATCTGCCTAACAAAATAAGTCCTTATTTCTACTGAGACGAATGCAAAAAAAGGCGGGGCTGTATTAAAGTTAAGAATTACCAAAAATAAAAAAACAAAACAAAAAAATACAGCCAAGATTCAGTGAGAACAGGAAAGAAATACTTGAAAAAAGAAAACACCCACTATTTGTGAAGATGCGACAGTCAAAACCGCTGTACATATGCGGAGACACGACCCGATTAAGACAAAAATCCGTACAATAAATATTGCTGTCGTATCTGATCTGGTTCTCCTAATATATATATATATATATATATATATATATATAAGTATAGGATTGGTGTATACGGAATAAATTCCAATAACCCCAAAATAGTATTCTTATAGGAGTACTCAACACAGAGTAGAGCAAATATAATTATTTATTCGAAAATTATAACATAAATATGTTATAAAATCACTAGAAAAATAGACATTTTGTTTCAACACTTCTAGTGTCGTATCAAGTGATGGTCTTGAATGCAAAAAAAAAAAAAAAGAAGCAAGCAAAAAAACCATCACTTGATAAGACACCAGAAGAGTTGAAGCAAAATGGCTATTTTTGTATTGATTTTATAACATATTTATAATTTTCGAATAAATTATATATATATATATATATATATATATATATATATATATATATATCGAAATTCTGGACAAAATCTAAAGGGTCTGAAATGTTATTGGCCCTGACCTGGCATCTCGAATTGAGTCACTTTCTCATCGACGTGATATGTCTTCCTTCTGTCCTTTCTACAAATAATTTTATGGCAATTGGATTAAAAAATATGTATCAATATTGTGATTTTCTTTCTTCGTTTAATGATAATGTTATTAAGTTCATCAGACGTTATGAAAAGAATTTACATGAAATAAAGAGACAACAACTATATTATTTAATGAAACATGTATGAATGAAAAAATGCTGCCTAAATACACATAATATATATATATATATATATATATATATATATATATATATATATATATATATTAGCGTACACACACAGCGACATACAAAGGAGAAAAATCAATCTAACACATAAAATTCGCATAAATTATTTTTGACGTTATAAAAATAACGAAAATCAAAAAATCAGCAGTCAATTGTTGTTACCTCTTGACAATTACAAAAAGGTTCTTCTACGGGAATCTGGTGTCGGGGTGATAACATCAATCAGCATTCCTATATACAGTGTAACCCGGATATAAGAGAGTTATCGGGATCGGTTAAGAAGTATCTTATATCCGGGTTTATCTTATATCCGGGTTTCTCTTATATCCTGGCTTGGTCTATTATATATACATTAACACAGGCTCTAATTTTGAACCAGAGAAAATCTCTCTTATATCCGGGTCTCTTATATCCGGGTTACACTAAATATATATATATATATATATGTAGAGAGAGAGAGAGAGAGAGAGAGAGCGTTTTCTTAAAAAGCCACGAGCGTTCTTTGTTAAGGATTTTTTTTTTCAATATTTAGGATCATTTTTCTGCTTTTCGGTACATACTTAAACAAAATACAGATGACACGAAATCTCACGGGATAACGCAAAGAAGCGATATTTGAAAGTAATGGACCCCTTCCATAGTACAAAAAACAATTACTCTTCGATATTAACTCATGAAAACTGAAAGCATTCAAAATCTGGGACAATTTGTATTTAGTTAAATATTGGTTAAGTATTTAGTTAAATATTGGCTAAGTATTTGGTTAAATATTTCCTTTGATTCGTCATTTAGCTGGTAATAAGAACAGTTTAAGTAACTTTCGTTTTCACTAAATATAATAATTATCTAAATCTTTTTTTAAAATTAATTCCTTATCTTATTTTAGCACATAGTGAGAATCAGACTCACTAGTACTTTATAACTAGCTTGTTAACGATGACACTACGAACAGGCGTTCTTAGTGTCATGGCTTTCAAAGCATTTTGACATAGAACGTAATATATTTTAAATATTCTATGACAACAGCGGTCTTCTTTGCTATGTGATGTCATAAATGGAGGGAAGATTTTTTTAACTGAAACACCAGAATTACTGATTTTTTGTTCTTTAAATACCCGGAATATTCTTTGAAACGAAACATTTATTAGCATTTTGAAAAGAGTTGTTTTGTTTACCACTAATATTTTACCTTTTTATTTTATTTTTATTTTATTAATTTTTTTGTTGCTTTAATTTGACTATTTTATTTTGATTTTTTATCGTAACATTTTTATTTAAAATTTTTGTTTTCATTGCTTTGTTTTTTGGTGTTTACTTCAAATTTTGTTAATTTTTCTTTTAATTTTTTGTTGATTATTTTTGGTTTATATCTTTCGTTATTGAATTTAGTTTTCTTTCATTTCTTTCATAAAATTACTTTCCACCTTTTGAAGAATGTTTTTTTTTTAGTCAAAATATTTCATCGAATATATCCCCCCCCCCGACTTTTCTTTGGTATAATCTGAGTAGCAGAAATACTCTTAGCATAAAAAGCCTGTGTTGCGTCTAAATAGAAAGTGCGGTCATTTCCTAATGATGGAGATTTATATCGAGAAGCAACACCTTTTGCTTTTATCTTGTGCCATATTTCGTTCAAGTGCGTGTGTGGATAGACATCTGCTCGCACTGTTATTGAGGCTTAAAAAATTTGATATTATTTACCATATCTTTGTTCCCAATGTTCATAATGTGTTCGACCCAGCCGTGCTTAGGATTTGCACACGTGGGACAGCCGGATGGCATCAAGTTCTATAAAAGCCCAGAGGGAAAAGTTATTGATTTTCACATGCTAGCGAGAAGGAGATCAACGTTCGAAGAAATCACCCAAAGCCCTACTCCCTCACGCCGAAATTTTATTGGCGGAGTCCAAAAGTAAATAAATAATAATAATAATATATATATATATATATATATATATATATATATATATATATATATAGATAGATAGATAGATAGATATTAGGTTGGTGCAAAAATAATGACGTAATGATGTCGTTTTTTGACGTTAAAAAATACGTCAAAAAATGACATTATTACGTCATTACTTTTTTTGCACCAACCTAATAGATAATATTAGTGATAAATATACACATGCATATGCAAAATATATAAATATATATACATAGATGCATACACATACATATATATTTTTTTAATAAAAAATTCCAAGAGGATAAAATCCAGTTAGAACTCAATGTCCAGGACAGAGTAAGGATATAATAAAAAGGCTTAAACACTAATATTCCATGATCATAATTCATTCCATTGGAATCGTAAATACGATCCAATTCATCAGACCTACAAATTCAAAAAGCAAACAGAAAAAACAACTCCTGTTTTCTTTTTGAATTTGTAGGTCTGATGAATTGGATCGTATTTACGATTCCAATGGAATAAAATATGATCATGGAATATTAGTGTTTAAGCCTTTTTATTATATATATATATGTCAACCAACATGTATTGAAAGATTATAATACAGAATAATAAGATTTCGTCCTCATCATCATCATCGTCACTCCTTACGGGTTATTGTCTCAGGTTGCTGAGAAAACTGACCACCTGACCAGCGTCTTCCATATGCCTCGGTTGCGTGCCAATATCTCAGCCTCGGTCAACCGACATATATTAAAAAATTATAATAGAGAATATTGAGATTTCATCATCGTCATCATCAGTCTCTACGGGTTATTGTCGTCGGGTTGCTGCGCAATTGTGCACCTGACCAGCTCCCTCCAAATGTCTCGGTTGCGTGCCAATGTCTGAGCCTCTATGAATGATCTTCCAGTCTCGTACGATATTTGAAGAAATTCTGCTTTGATCGACAAACCAGAGGACCAAATGAATCTGAAGAAGACAAAATCCAGTGACATAACAACCCCTTAATTGATGTTTTTCCCAGGTTCACCTTGACTCAGAGTGGTAGCACCTGTTAGGATCCAAGCTATGGGTAAATAGTGAAATCCAAAACTGGAGTCAAAACATGAAAATATAAAAATACATTAGAAAAACTTACCAGTTACACATATTTCGAAAAAATTACCAGCAATACATTTTTAGAAAAAAAAAAAAATACCAAAGCTCACAAGAAAATAAAATTTCGGAATTAAATGACCCCAAAAAAGTTGACATGCCGTTAATAACCAAACCAAGCGGACATAACACAACACAATCTACTAGATCAGTGTTTCTCAATTTTTTTTTCCACTTCCGTGCTCACTTGTAGAATAACTAAAACTCTAAGACACACTTTAAATTTATTAAAGTAATATTAAAACATGAAAATTTGAAAATATTGTTTCCGCTTTGCCCGGTGCACCGCTGATATGCTCACGGCTATGACAATTTGTATATTAAGCTGTTGATAAGCTCGAGTCGTGGATCTAGATATCTCTAAGGCGTTTGATAGGGTTTGGCATGCCGGCCTTCTTCGTAAGCTTCAGGGATACAGTATTACAGAACAAAATGAAGGTTGTTCTAAACGGGTTCTCCTACATTTCCTTTCATATGACCGCTGGTATTCCTCAAGTCTCTATCCTGCGTCCTACACTGTTTCTGATCTTCATCAATGATCTTTCTGATGTCATCAGTTCCCAAGTAGGCATCTACGCAGACAATACTGCCATGTACTCCTGTCTCAATACTAAATCCGGCGTTGCTGACAAAGTTAATCTGGCCTTTGGTCTCGAAAAGGACTTCCAATCTGTGGTTGACTGTAACAGGAAATGGCTTGTAAACTTTAATGCCTCCAAAACGAAACGGCTCTCATTTACCCACCATAGAGAAACCTCCCGACCTCCAATCAGCATGGTTGATGCTCAACTTCACGCGAGAGTCTCTCTACGCCTTTCATGGTCACACGTTTTCCACTGACCTGTGATGGAACAACTACACTGAATCAATAGCTTCATCTACCGCAAGTAAAGTTGCTTCTCTGTGTCACCCCAGAAGGTTTTCTCGCCTGAGTTCATCTTTCAAATCTACACTTCTACCATTCTTCTTTGCATTGAATACTGTTGCCATATATGGTCTGGTGCCCCCGATGTTCATTTCGAGGTCCTAGACGAAATCCAGAAACGGATATGCAGTGTGATTGGTCCTGATCTGGCATCTCGTCTACAGTCACTTTCTCACACACATGATGCGGTTTCCCTCTGTCTTTTCTACAAATATTTTCACGGCAACTGCTCTGACAAGCTACTTTCACTGGTACCCCAATTGCATGAATTTAAGCGTGCTACTAGGTTGGCATCTCGGTCCCACCCTTTCACTGTCGATACAGTTAAATGTAACCGCCTTTTCTACTCCAACAGATCTTCTCTCGGTCTTCCCAGTGGACCTCCCTTTCTCCTACTTGCTTCAAATGTAATGTCAATCGACATCTTCTGATGCTTTGATCCTGATGCCCGTCCTTCTCTATATACTTTTCTCACACCCACTTTAATCTTGCTCTCCCTCTCTGTAACCCCTTGTGTACTAGTGGAACTCTCGCCTAGTTTGGGGTGAAATGCTTAAAAAAGTGGTACAGTTTTCATTTAAAGGTATTTATTTATTTTCTTTAGAGAGGCTAAGAACTGATTTAAATCCCTTAAGGAAGGTAAAAAGGAAAGATTAAGGTCTTTAGCATCCAGTTTAAAATATCAAATTATAAAAAACGACACTATTTATAGTCACACTATTGTCCTCATCTTTGTTGCCATATTTATCACAACGTTTCGGCCGTTGTACGCGCCGGCCTTCTTCAGGTGGTTGGAATGCCGAAACGTTGTGATAATTATGGCAAGAAAGATGACGACAATAGCCCGAATAATGTAAATAGTGTACATAATACCTCATCTCAGAAATATAGACATATACTGATAAAAACAACTTAGACATGGAAGCTATGTACTTGGTGTCTCTACCTTTTTAAAAATGAAGATTTTTTTTTAAATATAAAAATAATTTATGAATTACACTTCTGTTAACTTGGAGCGCACCTCGCTACCTGTCAGGGAGCGTTAGTGCGCCCGGGCGCACCGTTTGTGAAACGTTTTATTACACGATCAAACCGGTAGCTTTCAGTTTAGGTAAGTGGAGGGAATTTTTCAGCCGCTCGGCTGCACAGCAGTTCTACGACCACCGCTTATATTATGGGGCTGATGTTGATGAACCACGAAGCATCAGGTTTTAAATTCACCAATTCGCCGTCTCAAGTAAGCATCAGAACAGAACAAAAACCTCATGTTAATAGGATTTCACGAATTCTTAGAGAATTTGCAAAGCTAATGTGGCTTTATATGCGAGCGTAATCAGGATGTAATTAACGCTTTCATGAAAGAAGTAAGGCGCATTGGGATAGCGAAATGTGCCTTCCAGAAGCTAAGCAAAGTATTAAGAAACAGAAAAATCTCGTTAGAAACAAATAAAAGGGTATTGAACTTTTATTAATTATCGGTCAGTAAACGCTGGACAATCTCCTCACAGTTGAAGAAGAGACTTCAAGCAACAGAAATGTGATTCTACAGAAGAATACTGAGAATACCATGGAACGAACGTGTGATCAACGACGAAGTTTTAAGAAAAAAAAAAATGGAAACAAAAAGCACACTTATACTTAACATCAAAAAGGGACGGTTGAAATTTCTAGAGCACACAATGAGGAAAGAGTGCTTGGAAAATTTAACACTCACGGGGCATACTGATTTGTTTGTTTGTTTGTTTGGGTTTTATGGCATATCAACCACTGTGGGTTATTTAATGCCAAATCCAGTTTATATGAATTTTAAATGCCAATTTTGTATGGAATAAAAAACGTATAGCTGGCAACATTATTGTTGTTTCAAAAACGTAAAGCTGGTAAGATTATCTTTTACAAAAATCGTATAGCTGGCAACATTATTCCCTACAAAAAAACAGAGCTGGCAACATTGTTTCAAAAAATGCATAGCTGGCAACATTATTTTTAAAAAAAAACGTATAGCTGGCAACATTATTATTTCAAAAACGTATAGCTGGCAACATTATTGTTTCAAAAACGTATAGCTGGCAACATTTTTCTTCCGAAAACATTATCTGAGGCCTTGCTGTTGGATGTAGTTTATCGCCATACCCAGGACGCGGATGTAGTTTATCGTCATACCCAGGACGTTCAAAAACGTATATCTGGCAACATTATTTTTCCGAAAACATTATCTGAGGCCCTGCTGTTGGATGTAGTTTATCGCCGTACCCAGGACGCAGATGTAGTTTACCGTCATACCCACGACGTGTTTGTTTGTTTGTTTGAGTTTTATGGCATATCAACCACTGTGGGTTATTTAATGCCAAATCCAGTTTATATGAATTTTAAATGCCTATTTTGTATGGAATAAAAAATATATAGCTGGCAATATTATTGTTTCAAAAAAACAAACAAACGTATAGCTGGCAACACTATTCCTTTACAAAAAACGTATAGCTGGCAACACTATTCCTTTACAAAAAACGTATAGCTGGCAACACTATTCCTTCACAAAAAAACGCATAGCTGGCAACATTACTTCTTTACAAAAAAACGCATAGCTGGCAACATTACATTTTTACAAAAAAACTTTGAGCTGGCAACATTATTGTTTCAAAAACTTTGAGCTGGCAACATTATTTTTCTGAAAACATTATCTGAGACCTTGCTGTTGGATGCAGTTTATCGCTGTACCCAGGACGCGGATGTAGTTTATCATCATACTCAGGACGCGGATGTAGTTTACAGTCATACCCAGGACGTGGGGCATACTGAAGGAACAGAGGAATGTAGCGAATAACCTTCCTGGCTAGCTTGAGTGAATGGATGGTGGAGTAGGTTTTAGGAAAGATATCAATAAGGAAAAAAATTATTAAGAACTATAAAGGACAGGAAATTGTGGAGAGCCATATCCGGCAACGTCCTGAAAGGAGACGGTGCATATCGGGTATGGTTTCTTCAGTCTGTCTTGTGTGTATCAAATTTTCCAAGCCCTCTTTTCTCATTATGCGCCCTAGAAATTTCAGCTGCCTTTTCCAGATGTTAAGTATATGTCCTCTTTGTTTCCATTTTCTGTAGAACTTCGCCATTGTTCACATCTTCCATCCATGGTGTTCTCTGCATCCTTCTGTAGAACCACATCGTTTTCACTGATTCAGTCACGAGTTGCATACATTTTTTTCCTTTTTTATTCGTTTTATTCAAACATTAATTAAAAATAAAATGCTGTAATGAAAAGCAATATTTTTACAAACCTCCATATTTATTTAAAACATTGATTTTTTTTTTACCTGATTTCAACATCAAAATTCGCAAAAATAAATAGCGAGCCCAGACCGATTGAAATTCTAAATCAAAGATTTTATTGTCCAATTGTAAGAGAAGTTTTCTCCTATATGTCGTGGCGATCATGGCTCTCCACAGTTTCCTGTTCTTCGTAGCTCTTAGTGAAGTCTATCTTTTTGCCATCTCTCCTAATTACTGTTCTGCCAACGATTTCATTACGTGCGCTACTTTGCTCTGTCCCTCTTGCCTTCAGATATGTCTAGTGAGTGTCAAATTTTCTAAGCCCTCTTTCCTCGTTATGTGCCATATAAATTTCAACTGTCTCTTTCTGATGTTAAGTATAAGTATCCTTTTCATTTTCATTTTCTCTAAAACTTGTTGTTGCTTACACGCTCAATCCATAGTATCCTCAGCATCCTTCTGTAGAGCCACATTTCTGTTGGTTCAAGTTTCTTCTTCATCTGTGATCAGATTGTCCAGCATTCACGGTATATAGGAATACTGATATTACGTAATATTTCAGTATGCTTTTTCTTTTTAAAATGTCGTTAGTAACGCCATTTTAAACTGTTCTACCTGTTTGATTTCGATATCTTCAATTTGTAATTTGCATGTTGGGCTCGCCCTTTTGCTAACAACTATGCATCCTGTCTTCTTGCAATTGATACTTAGTCCTTTCTTCCTGCTTTCCTTCACTACCTTCTGAATGACTAAAAAAACTTAGTTTTATATGCGAAGTCGGGGTAGCCGAGAAAATAATGTAAACCTAAACATTGTCGACTACAAATACATATACTTAGCTAAGATTTATATTTTAATATTAAACGTAAATGGAAGAAGTTTTATCTTTGGTACATATTCTTCTTTTCATGAAATTTTCCTTACTATCTGAAATTAAAAGCCCTGTTCGTCATTATACAAAGTAACATCCATGATACTACCTAGCGAGCTTGAGTGAATGGATGATAGAGCAAGGTTTAGGAGAGATAACAATATGGAAAATTTTAAAAATATAAAAGTAATTTATAAATTACTCTTCTGTTAACTTGGGGCGCACCTCGCTACCTGTCAGGGAGCGTTAGTGCGCCCGGGCGTACCGGTTGTGGAACGTTTTATTACACGATCAAACCGCTTTATAATCCAGCAGCTTTCAGTCTACATAAGTGGAGGGAACTTGTCAGGCGCTCGGCTGCACAGCAGTCCCTACCACCACCGCTTATATTATGGGACTGATGTTCATGGGTTGGGGCCTCGCAATCATTACTGTCTCGACAGAATTCAAAATCCCTTACGCAGCCTTATGGATGATGTGTTATTCTCCACCTTGAAACCTTTACCCCACAGACGAAACACTAATCTCTCACTAATCTATTGTTATTACTATGGCAGACGTTGAGATGAGTTACTGTAGCTCACATCAGACACCAGTTTCGTTCTCAGGGTGCAGTTTCTTCCATTCAAACGCTTGTGGCCTCAAAATAACCCTTCAACCAGACAAAATAAAAACGATGAGAATTTGTAGCATTAAACAAATTTTATTGTAATATATGGACGAGCTAAGCCGATATGAGGCGTAGGTGAGGGGATAGTGAACAGTCTAACGGACGTCTTTCGTCCTCTATGGACACACACAGTCTCTGACTTTTCTCTGTTCTTTGT
Organism: Acanthosepion lycidas; assembly: GCA_963932145.1. Classification (NCBI taxonomy): domain Eukaryota; kingdom Metazoa; phylum Mollusca; class Cephalopoda; order Sepiida; family Sepiidae; genus Acanthosepion; species Acanthosepion lycidas. Next base: position 54,150,064 of record OZ010602.1, on the reverse strand, counting down.
CTTGTGTTTGTCTAAAAAAGTAATTCATCTTCATTCAGTGACCCTCTTTGACCGATCCGCTTGCTATGTACTTGTGAAGTCCATTTCACTTACTAATAACCATCGGGGAGAATAAATGTCCGAATCCATTTTTGTGACAGGTTTAATAAGATATCAGCTGACATATCGCAGCATCATATGCCTTAGTTCCAACAATTCAGACCTTTACACCAAGGACCCTTAACGCTATGCACACTGTTTGTGGAACGAACTCCTGGGATGATACTTCATTGGAAACTACAATCTTCGTCACTTTAAGTCCTGGGTCAGCCAATATCTCTCCTACATGTCCTCATAATATGAATTTCTTACTTCCTTCCCTTTACAACAATCTCACTCAGTAACTTGGGTGGCTCTTGGGCCTTCTATTGGGTGAACTTATAGTAAAAATATATATTTATTTTTGGTTATTTCTCCTTTTCTCACATTCTATCTTTCTCTTTAACCGTATTTAAATTTAATTTTTTTTAACTGTTTTGTTTTTCTTTTTTAGGATCAGCTCACTGATCGAGAATTTTGGTAGTTACTCCCGAGTCCGGGGTAGCATAAACGATGATTGGGTGGACAGGCTTAACCATCTTTACACAGTCGTGCTTTTGGTCATCTTTGCGGTCATCATCAGTACAGGTCAGTATGTCGGGGATGCCATCCAATGCTGGTGCCCGGCAGAATTTACGGACGCCTTTGTTGACTACACTAAATCCTACTGCTGGATTGCTAACACGTATTATATCCCCATGAAAGACGTCATTCCAGTCGAGATAAAAGAAAGAGAAGACCAACAGATCACCTACTACCAGTGGGTGCCGCTAATCCTGCTGTTTCAGGCTTTTATGTTTAAATTTCCCAACATCCTCTGGACATCAACGCACGAGTTGTCGGGTTTGAACCTCGACAAGATCGTCTCAATGGCTGAAGATACTCAGCTCGGTTCCCCCGATGACCGAGAGGAGACTATCAAGAATATTGCGCACTTCTTGACGCGATGGCTGGATGCGTATCGCGAGTACAAGCTCAACTTCTTAGTCAAATTGAGACAGCGTTCCTCACGCCTTTGTTGTTTCCTCTGTTCTCGTCGCCAGGGCACATTTCTAACCGGTCTCTACGTCTTCATTAAGATGCTGTATGGTGCCAACGTGATTGGTCAGTTTTTTCTGCTCAACGCCTTCATGGCTACGGATTACAGCGTTTATGGCATTGAGGTACTGACGTCGCTGGCCAGCAACACTGTTTGGCGTGAGAGTCCTCGATTTCCGAGGGTCACTTTGTGTGACTTACAGATCCGTCAATTGCAGAATTTGCAGAGATATACCGTTCAGTGCGTCTTGCCTATAAACCTGTTTAACGAGAAGATCTTCATCTTTCTGTGGTTCTGGTTTGTATTCGTAGCAACCTGCACTTGCATCAACCTGCTGTCATGGTTTTACCGTTTCATCTTCTCCCAAGCACATATCGACTACGTGACCAAGTACATCCGATGGTGGGATACGATCCAGACGAAACAGGACAAGAAGCTGTGTCAGAAGTTCACGAAGGAGTACCTACGTGACGACGGGTTCTTGGTCTTACGAGTCATTGCTAAAAATTCGACAGATCTTGTGGCCGGTGATTTACTACGTTACCTGTGGAAGGCATACCGCGAAAAGAATGAAGGAAAAAACAAAGAACCTACTGAAGTCGGTTCGCGTTTGCATTCCGAGGAAGGAACGACCAAGGATGATAGTTATGTCTGAAAATTCAATGAGACGAAAACAAAAAGCTAAAGAAAAAAAAAATCTTAGCGAGTCTAAATAAAAGAAGCAGAAAGTGTGGATGTTTTTTTGACAAAAAAAAAAAAAAAGTAAAAAAAAAACAAAAAAAAAACGAGCAAATGACTAAACTGAAAATAAATTTTGATAATCTTGTGAAAAAAAAAAAAAAATGGGGAGAAAAAAAATATTCTTTATAATTTTGTGAAGAGTTATCGTCATTCCAAGAGTTGTTTAAAAAAACTGAACGCATTCTTTGAGCTGTTCAAATCATTATCTTCTCTTTTTTACACCTAAATTGATGGAACAAAAATAAAGCAAAAAAAAAAAAAAAAAAATGCAACACAAAGAATGAGTTCAATTATCCAAACAACATTTGGAATAAATAACATATATATTGAATAAATAACATATATATTGAATAAATAACATATATTGAATAAATGGCATGATCCGCAACATATGCACAAATACATAATACTTTTTAAAAACATATTACGGTCGACTTAACAGTATAATTACAAACATATGCATGATATAATCTTTTCTTTTTCCAAACAATTTTTAGTTTTCAAACGGAGATCTTGCATTAGTAGATTTCTTCATCAAATCAAACAGCAAGCACCTTTCGCAGAATATTTGCAGTGCAAAGCAACGCGGCCTTCTGAAGCGACGGGATACTAGGCTTTCATCCAATTTTCTTAATGTAGGTCTTTAGGTTCGGTGATATAGATCCCTAATGCATCAGTGATAGCTGGGACAATCATAGCATGAACGTAACGTCCTATATTCTGACAACCTCAATCATGATCAGCAATATTAGGAGTTGCAGATATGTACCGAAACCTCACTTTGTTGGCGTTCTCTTCTTTCATTCTCGTTTCTTCTAAAGCTTCCATATAAATCTTTGATGTAATGAATATGCATACATCTGGGTTCCCCCCACAGTAATATGATTGGCTGGTGTCAGCCATAAATACAGACTGATGTGGAGGTACATGGGGACGCCTATTGTTTTCGCCTATTGCCTATGCCTATTGCTTACCACTACGACGAGGACCAGTTCATTACAGTTACCTGCTAGATTGTCATACTCGGTTAGAGTAGTCCAAAAACACTTTGCTACTTCGAACAAATATATCCCTTTCCGGGACATATCAATCTCATAAGTAGAAACAGTCTCATTCCAGAAAATAAGTACAAACAATCAATAAAAAGAAAAGTGTATTTTAAATCAAAACAAAAATGTTTACAGTCGGATAATAAATCTAAATATATATATTCGTTTTATGATAGGCCAACATAAAAAACAAAACAAAAACATAGACTCAGGAATCTTTAAAACTTAATATCATATTTAAGTACGTACTTAATATCAGATTTAGTGACACCCTTAATATCTGATTTAGTGACACCCTTAATATCAGATTTAGCTCCACCCTTAATATCTGATTTAGCCTCTTTCTTAATGTCTGATAAATAATCATACATAGAATCAATCAGCAATATTAATGCGATTAATGGCGAAATCACTTCGCTAGTAGAACATAATGTATGCATTAAAATACTGTTAATCCATTGAATGATGTGATCCTCATTTATAAAACTGTTGTCAGGTGTTTCTAGTGTATATTTTTTTAAGTTAAGCAAGTACTTTCAAAGATCCATGTCTCCATCATCAGGCTGTAATTTTTTTCCTTTAAAGTTAAAACTTGAAGACGAAATAATTGTTTGTAGACCGAAAGATGTTTTTTTAAGAATATTGACGGTTGTGATATTTACTGACGAGTCGCAACGCTAAAGTTCAAAATTTCAAGTGAGAATTTTTATATGAATTTTGTAATATGGTAAATCCACGAATTCTTTTTTACAAGTGTTTTTCAGTTAACAGTTTCCTGAGAAAAAAAACTACTATGATGTATCACTATATTAATTGAACAATATACTTAGTTCATGTCATGTTAACTGAAAACACTTGTAAAAAAAAGAATTCGTGGATTTACCATATTACAAAATTCATATAAAAATTCTCACTTGAAATTTTAAACTTTAGCGTTGCGACTCGCACGTTCCGAGATTGTACAACCGTCAATAAATAGCACATTCTTAAAAAAACATCTTTTGGTCTACAAACAATTATTTCGTCTTCAAGTTTTAACTTTAAAGGAAAAAAAACTACAACCTGAGGATGGAGACATGGATCTTCGAAAGTACTCGGTTAACTTAAAAGTATACACCAGAAACATCTGACAACAGTTTTATAAATGAGGATCACATCATTCAATGGATTAACAGTATTTTAATGCATACATTATGTTCTACTAGCGAAGTGATTTCACCATTAATCGCATTAATATTGCTAATTGATTCTATGTATGATTATTTCTTCATATATATATATATATATATATATATATATATATATATATATATATATATATATATCTACACCATGACCGATGTCATACTAATAGAATTGGAATTGAGATCTCATGTTCCTCCTTACCAAAAAATCGAAATAAATCGGTGAATCTACCTCTTCTATGTGCCGTGTCCTTTCAGTATGTTGGCTATCATGGCTCTCCACAATTTCTTGTCATTAGCAGCTCTTAATAAATTTTGTCTTTATCTTATCTCTCCTAAACCGTGTTCTGTCATCCATTTACAAACGCTCGCCAGGTAAGTTACGTGTTGTTTTCCTCTCTCCCTCTTGCCATCAATCACTCCTGTGAGTATCGAATTCTCCAAGCTTGCTTTCCTCATTATGTGTCCTCGAAATTTCATCTGACACTTTCTGATGCTAAGTATAAGGCTTTTTTTCGTTTCCATTTTCTCTAAAACTTCGTCGTTTCTCACATCTTCGGTCCATGGTATTCTCAGCTTCCTCCTGTAGAACCGCATTTCTGTTGCTTCAAGTCTCTTCTTCATCCGAGGGGAAATAGTTCAACGTTCACTGCGATATAAGTGACTGATATTACATAACAGTTCGGTACTCTTTTCTTTGTTTCCATCGAGATTTTCTTGTTTCTTAATATTTTGCTTAGCTTTTGGAAAGCATCTTTCGCTATGCCTGTGCCAATGCGCCTTATTTCTTTCGCAAAACGGGAGAATATGACATATAGATTTCTCTCTGCCAGAACAATATTAGGCAAATGAATGACAAAATGAAAAAAAAAAAATTCCGCGTAACG
>OZ010602.1:54122586-54140086 GCA_963932145.1 Acanthosepion lycidas | reverse complement strand
TTACCTTCTTTCCCTGGAAACAAAGAAGAAATTATTTCTTTGTAATGATTTTGTCTTTTTTTTTTTTTTTTTTTTTTTTTTTTTAAGACTTTAAATTAGATTTTAGTTCAATTTAGATTTCAATTAACCTTAATTTAATTTAAATAAGATTTTAATAGGGTAAAAAAATGTTTATGCATTAATTTCTTTAAAATAATTTTATTTTTATAGGTTTGTAGTTAAATAATAAATATATTTTTCTTTTTGTGTTTCGGGGAAGTTTTTTTTTCTAAAGTTTTGTTCTGATTATTTCAAGTGTTAAAATTACAAATAATAAATAAATAAAAAAAAAAAAAAAAAAAAACCTACAAAACCACTATGCATTTTTCAATCTTGCCTTAAAACTAAGCGTCTATTTCCAGTGTCAAAATTTGATATTTTTGTTTTAAACAGAAAACTTTTCTATTTCAAATGTATTTGCTTCTATCTATTTCTAATTTTACACATGTGAAAGTAAAATTATTTTTTTCCATTATTTTAATTTGATGCATTTTTCTCTTACCTGACTACATATTCAAGATATTCTTAAAAAAAAAAAAAAAAAAAAAAAAAAAAAATCAGTAATTTCGGCATGTCCATCGAGGCACAATTACTTTATTAAGACTTTCGATTGCACAAACCGGTAGATGTAAAAAAAAAAAAAAAAAAAAACTAGATATCTACTCAAAATCGTGTAATCCGTTAAATATAACGTGTATAAGAAGAAGAAATGATTGTACTGGATTTTAAGCAAAGCCAACACTTGATCCATCCTCAACTATTAGCAGCTCGGGTGTGATTTTTTAGTTCTGCTCGGGTCTTACATTCTCTTGCGCAGATGTAACAACGTTGGTCGTCTTTTTGCAGTAGTTTTTATAGGAATACCGCAGAATGTGTAATGAATGATTTCTGTGTGTGTGGCAAATTTGATAAGAAATACATACATGCATACATGCATTAATGTCTGGCGACACGTTGTCCGTGCACACCCGTCTCCTAATGTGGCTAGCGAGTCCCTATTGTGTAGGTGCCTATTCAAGCTCATCTATGTTTGTTCAACACCCACAGAGGCCATTCGTTGTGTACACTGAGCAGACTATAGTTACAGTTTCTGGGAGGGAACACATAATCTGGCGTGATCACCTTGTACAAGGCAAGTACACGGAAACCCTCGGTTACGATGATTTTGCACAAACACGGACAGCTTCCGTACAGTGCCATCAACCCAATATCACTAACAAGGGTTGGTTCAACCTGTGTTATGGTTTTCAGGCACTTTCCAGTTGTGTCGCGCGTTGGGATCACCTCCCCAGGACGATAAGATCAATAAGTTATATCCCTGACAAATCAACCCTGGTGAGATTCGAACATGGATTTCATGGTTGGAAACCGAACATTTTTACCACTCGCATGGATTCATACATACATGATGTTTGTTGACTAGTCAAATGGCTCTTGAAGCCAGCAAGTGACTTGCGATGATTATTTCAGATCTTGCAGGTCAATTTGTTTTGTACAGGGTCTGACCTATTTCGCAAATTGTGAAATATGAAAAGAAACATTCAAACGCGTAATGGAAAAGAGCGATACTAATAATTAGATAAATGATGAGATTGATAATAGAACAGAAAAATATCATAGGAGGGGTTAAGTGACAAAATTGGGCGAGGGCAAAAGAGTCAGTAAGAAGAAAGGATATAAGATGGAGCAAAAGGTTGGTCAATAATAATAACAATAATGATAAAACACCTAATTCAAGTCTTCTTACATGTGTGCTTCACAGCCAGGTGTGTAGTGCCTTTAAATATTTCAATGTCATATATAATGGCTGTCGACAAGTTAAATGAGCATGGCAATCGCCGAGAAGAATTATATATGGTTTCAGTTCTCGCGAGAACGACAATGGCTTTTGAAGATTGGCAATGATTATTACAGACGTTGTTCTGTATAGGGCTTGATTTGTAAGTTCAGTTCCGTTTGCTCGTGGGTTTTCATATGACAGGTGGGACCGGACCATTTTTTGCAGGTCTTCTGACACACCACTCGTGTTAAGTTATTCCCAGCGTAGAATTGATCGTAATTTGTAAAGGCCAGCCAATGTGTTATTTCTTGTGGTTAACAAGCCCTACATACATAGATACAAACAGACATATATACGTACGTACAAACATACATACATACATACATACATACATACATACATGCAAACATACATATATACGTACAAATATACATGCATACGTACATACAAAAGTACATACATACATAGTCTTTTCTCCCAAATACAAGCGTTGTCTAGAATAGTCATCTCGGTGGGAATTTATGAAATAAGCGCCCCACTTCAAATAAACGTTACACTGGACATTTTTTGTATGCAAGTTTAGTAAACCTGAAACCAAATAATCGTGCCGTGGGGAAAGTTATTAGGAAAAATAATAAGCGCGCCGCCGTACCAAAAAAGTTCCACGTCCCGGGATGCGGTGAAAGGGTAATGGAAGGAAACAGTTTGATCCTGTTGGCTACAGAATTCAGGGAGGCAGAAGATGGCGATTGGCGTTGCATTTAAACTTTTGAAGATTGTAGTTGACAGGAAAGCAAGAAATCGGAACGGAGTTCCACAGGTGTGAAGTACGAGAAAATATATTAGAATAGAACGCACGGTTGTATCTAGCTAGTTCAAAAGTAAAACGGTGAAACCTAGTTGCCAATCTAAATGAAGGCTTAAATTCATGCAGTCAAGGCACCAAAGAGGAAAGCTCATCAGAACAATAGCCTTGTCTTTATCTTTCTTATTGTTATCTCAACGTTTCGACCTTCTAGACCTTCCGGCCTTCATCAGGTTAATATCGATCCGGGTAGCATACCCGTAATTCCGAATTGAACCCTTTTATTTCATCTACGGCGGTAGACTCTTCTCGTTCCATTGCAAGTATTAACGCAAATTAAAAAAAAATCTTTCCTCAAAATAATAAGAATAATTTTATTGATCAATTTTTTTTTCTTCCGTTAATTTCTTCAATTTATTTTTTCTTTTTAATGATATAAATTTTATGCAAATTTATTAAAGCGTTATATAAGATTGAATAGTTTTTCTTTCTCCATCGGTGTCGATTTTGTGGAAAGTCCGTCCGTGGACTTAACTAAGGCAAGCGTATCTACCGTAAATTGTGGCATACAAATCGAGTTTTCAAGCCCAACAAAGAAACCTTTCCAAAACTATGAGTCGACTTATATGGCGGTTGTAAAATGCAAAGCATTACCCCCGAGGTGTAAACCAGTGGGACACCACTCCTAACAATTACTGTACACCAATTACCATATCTTCAGCAGGCTGTCACAAATATATCTCACTAAAATTTGTGTTTGGTGAAAATATTTGGCATATTAATAGAGAAATTAATATACGTAATAAAATAATAACACAAGTTCAGTATTCTGTTAACCTGACTGCACATATCGTTTCTTTGTTTACATCAATAATGCAAATGGCGGATGAGTGATACTGTGTTTTACAAGAAAATGCGATTCGTATCAAAAAACTACCTAGTATGATGTGTAATCTACGGTATTAATATTTTATAAGAATTGATGTTGAATTTAATGTGTTTATCAGTAGACCTGACAAATTTTAATTGTTCACTAAGTTATACCGATACAATATACGGTACCAACCGGCGTGAGTTGTAGGTTGTTTGCTATACAACGAATATACAAAGATATTATGACTAGTTTATTCAATATACAGGTCAGTGGTGTGACCATATGTAGTAAATGGTACAGGTATCGTATACTGTAGCCTGACTTCATTTACCGGTAGGGTTAAGTTTTTGGCCACTAGTTGCCTACCGTATGTTTTTTTTTTTGTGGGGTGGGGGGTCGACTTGTACGCTAGGTAAAGGCCTAATTCAGAATTTTGAGCTAAAAATCTTGAGGTCGACCTGTACGCCAGGTCGACTTGTACGCCGCAGTTTACGGTAAATCAATATTTTTAAAAATCACGTTTTAGACTATTGTAGATGTTTCAGTAATAAATTATTGTAATACTATTTTTCTTAACGTATTGAAAATGCATGTTAAATTATTTAATTACGTCACGTGATTTAATGTCATATTTTCAGTAATGCGTTTTAAACTTTAGTCGTTTTTTTTATTAATAATAGGCTTATGGACACATCACGCTGAAACACCGGTTCCCGTACGATCGCTGAAGTTAAGCAACGTCAAGCCCTGTCAGTACCTAGATAGGTGACCACTTGGGTATACCAGGTGGTGTAAGCTTGGATGTGCGGGTGGTGTAATGGACAATGGTTAGGAATTGTTAATCGGATAGTCTAGTTCCAATTTCAGTTGGGTTCGTTATATTCACTTACACGCAAATACCGGTGGGAAATGTACGAATGTATCTCATTTACCCCAGTTATGGGTTAATTAGTAAGACTTTTATCACTAAGTTATTTTTTATTTAAAAAAAAAACAATCTAAAATATATTTTCTGACTTTAAATAATATACAAAGATTTAATAAACCTTAGAAAACTAATCAATCGATAAATTATCAATAATGTCCAAATAAGAAAAAAAAAACGTTTTGTTTTTTAGATATATTTTTATGGCCTGAAAAAAATGTCTTGATTGCTGAAGAAAAAAATATTATATAACTTTGTTTTTTTTTTTGTTTTTTTTTTTTTTTTAAATTTATTATGCCTTATTTTTTTTATTTTAGAATTCAGTTTATGAAGTCAGGGAGGATATCGTCTTTTAATTCTGCCACTAAAAGCTGTTCGTAAAGAATTGTCTTCTTTACGGAATCCAAAATTCAACAGAAAAAAAAAATTAAATTAAATTAAAAAAAATAAAAATAAATAAAAAAAAAATAAGGAGAAAAAAATGACGAAATCTCACTTCATTCCTTTGAACAAAGAAAAAAAAAACAGTTCAGTCCTTTTTGTGTTTATTTCAGTTTTAGGAATTAATGCTGAACATATTATTCAAGTGCCAAGAATTAGTATCTGATTGCAAAGAAATTGGTATTTCAGCTGAGGGAATCTCCTATAGAAGAGAGAATGTAAGCATGCGTTTAAAACAACATATGTAACACACATGAGATAGAAAAGACATATATATATATATATATATATATATATATATATATATATATATATATATATATATATATATATATATATGTGTGTGTGTGTGTGTGTGTGTGTGTGTGTATTCTAATGTATCAGGTACTATTTACTTAGGTTTTCACCACAATACCAAAAAATGAGAAAAAAAGAAGTTCACCCTTTTTCTCATTTTTTTTCTTCAAAATTTTATCCCCGGATGCCAATTTCTTTGAAAATTGTTCTATCCAGGATTTTTTCACCCACCGAGTTTATATATATATATACACACACACACAGACACGCACACACACACATACATATATATATATATATATATATATATATATATATATATATATACACACACTATCGTTTTTTATAATTCTTAGTTTATATAGAATGTTGTTAATATATTTTTACAAACATTTTTGCATCAACTTTCGACATGAACTATGAATTATAAAGGAAAGATACAGAATATATATATATATATATATATATATATATACACATACATATATATATATATACACACACACACACACATATATATATATATATATATATATATATATATATATATATATATATATATATATATATATAATGTTGCCAAGAAGAGTTGTAGTGTGTGCTTAAAAACGAGGAAAAAAAGGGCGAGTCGATACCCATAAAGATAGCATACCATAAAACTGTATTTTTATCAGATATATATATATATATATATATATATATATATATATATATATATATATATATATATATGAGATAAAACGATTAGAATAGAACATATATATATATGTGGGTGTGTGTATGTGTGTGTACACACACTAGAGTTCAAAAGTTTGAGGAGACCCCTGGTAATTTTTTAAATTGGCCCAAAAGTTTTTTTACATTAAATAAGAAATAAGTATAACACATGGTTGAAAAAAAAACGAGACATGATGTTTTATTATAAATTTTACTTGACTAAAAGAAAAAAAAGCATTTTAGGATTATATTTTGCTCTCGCAAAATATCCTCCTTTAGCCTTGATTACTGCAGCACAAACTTTTGGCATTCATCGCAAAAGTCTCTCAAAGTATAAGTTTGATAACTGATTTTATTCTTTTTTCAATGACTCTAAGAGCTCTTTTTCATTTTTTTCGCTTTTCTGTCAAATTCATCCCATGCTAACTGTAGGAGGTTGCTTCACACTTTTGAACTGTAGTGTATATATAAGACAAATATATATTGAAAACTTTTCTTTACCAACGCATTTCAATTCCTGAGGAACTATAAATGTGGAGATTCTATTTGATAATTTTATTTATACACGGAAGAAAAGTAGCAGAAAATATCGTTAATTTGTCAAAGTTTAATTTAATAAGGCACTAAAATATTCTGAAAGCCAGCCGTGTAAAGAAAGGTAAACTATGGTGTAAGCTACGTCGTGTAATTTATTGTCTAGCGTCCGCCATAGTTTAACTATCCTTACACAGTTAGCTTTAAGAATATTTTAGAGCGTCCCTAAAATTTACAATTTGGAAACTTAATTATATTTTCCTCCATTTTACTTCTTTGTATAAATACAAGTTGCAAAATAAAATTTCCACACTTACCTTGTATACATATATATATATATATATATATATGTGTGTGTGTGTATATATATATATATATATATATATATATATATATATAATTAAAATATACATTTAATGTATGCTATATCTACTGGCAAAAGTGCTCAATAGCCGCGATAGCGCATGTGTCAATATAATAATGGACACTGAGGTTACTCTTTACACACACACACACACACACACACATATATATATATATATATATATATATATATACAAATGTAAAAGAACGAAGAGTAAGATTTCAGCGTTCAAAACATTAATTTAAAACAGGGCTCAGTACAAAAGTAGACCAATAAATATTTATTTATTATGCAGTGTTACCCATAATGCTACCCATACCCAGAATAGAATCGTGATTTTCCATCCGATGAAACGTTAAAAAAAAATTTTAACGTTGAAACAAGATGTACTGTTTTGTAGTGGGTAGGTGCATGTTCTAATGTAACACTGCATAATAAATAAAAGGACACACACACACACATATATATATATATATATAATGTTTCATTGAATAATGTAGGCATATTATATTTATTTATTTTAGCATAATCCTTTCTACCTCTCTAACCTTTTCTTGATGTCAAGATGAGATTCTTCAGGGAATGACGCCGTAGTTTTTTCCTACCCAAGTACTTTCGATCTCGTCCAATTTCATCCTCAGGAGCGAATTACAAAGACAAACTTATTCGAACTGTGACAAAATCTATATTATAACAGAACGCATTCACACTTGTTTTTATCTTTTAAGAAAAAAAAAAAAAAACACACCGTCACGAGGAAAAGCATATTTTGAATGCATTTCATTTTAACATCAACAAACTGATTAGAGAAGCGGTAAGGGTCATTATAAAATAAATAAACATATGTCTGTATTATTTAGTGAAACATGTTTGAGTCAAGATATGTTGCATATATATATATATATATATATATATATATATATATATATATATATATGTATATATATATATATATATATATATGCTATACTCTGCGTTAATTTGCGAGCGACAAAGATGTTTCAAAGACATAAAAGAAACATGTTATTTATTTTATATTATGAATGACAATTTTGGCACTTGGACGAGAAGTAATGTTTTTGCAATTCTTTTTTTTTTTTACGCGGATCAAAAATGTTACTATCTCTTTTTATGTAAATTTTAATGTCACCTCTGTGTTTTTTCTCCTTTTTCCTTGACAGATTTTTGAAAATAATATTAAAAAGGTCAGTATCTGAAACTTGGATACAATATCAAAATCAAATTGGATTGAACTTCTCACAAAACTGCCATTCAAAATATTGTCTTTTATCTTTTCAACTTTAAACATCAGATGCTAACATTATATTTGCCTCACGATAATTTTTTTAAAGATTGCATTTGATTTAAATTTTTCTAACAGATTATTGAAATCTGTTAATTGATTACCTTTTTTTTTAAAAAAAAATCAAAAAAAATCAATAAATGGCTTATCTGCTAAATGTGAAACTTTGTTTTTCTGCTTTGTTGGTCACACTCATGTTTTTTTTTTTTTCATTTCTTAACAAAAAATGGCTTCAAAAATCCTTCTCAATTTATATATTAAAATGCAAAACATTAAAAATATAACATCTGTATTTGATCAATTAAAGAAAAATGTTTTTACAAAATGTCTCGTATTTGGATTTATATCTTTCCAATTCTACAATTCTACCGTTTTTATTGGAAAAGCTTTAAAAGTTTCATTTATTTTTTATTGGAACAGGTAAGTCTAAGAAATCTTTCCTTTTCACTGAAAAAGAACTATAGATTTTCTCTTTCTCATTGGAAAAGAAAGTGTTGTAACCTAGAAAGGGTTACTGAATGAGGAATAACGGAAACGGCGGTTGGAAATGAAATGGTAATCTGTATAACATCGACAAAATAAAATACTCGCCAGCGGCATGATGTAGGTAAACCACTGCTAGTGGTGGATTACTTAGCATAATACCCCTACTTACAATGGTGTCCAACGCATTTATGAGGTTTTGAACATACCCATTAGTGCTTCATAGGCACGGTATATAACAGATAGATAGATAGATAGATAGATAGATAGATAGATGGTGTTGTAATCTAGAAAGAATTACTGAATGAGGAATAACCAAAACCGAGGTTGGAAATGAAATGGCAATCTTTATGACATCAACAAAATACTATACTCGCCAGCGGCGTGAAGTAGGTAAGCCCAGCTAGGGATGGACTACTTAAACAGCTTATTACCCCCACATACAATAGTGTCCAACGTATTTATGAGGATTGGGACATACCCATTAGTGTTCATAGGTACGGTATATCATAGAAAGATATTTAAAAATTTCTCTTTTACACTGGAAGTCGTAACATTTCTTTTTTGCATCGGAGATGCTGAAATTTGTTTCACTTTTTCACTGGAAGAGAAATACGATAAAACTTTATTTTTCATTAGAAAAGATGAACTTAAAGTTCTTGTTACCAATAAAAAGAGACACTTTTAAAAAGTGTCGTTTTTCATTGGTATGGACGAGTTTTAAATTATTCTGTTTTCACTTGGAAAAAAATTCACTTTTCATAGGTAGAAGCTTTAAAGATTTTATTTTTATTGAAAGGGAAAATCTTTAAAAATTCTTTGATTCATTTGAAGAAAAGACGTATAAGTTTCTTTTTTTTTTGCATCTGAAAAGAAAGGTTTCAAATATTTACCATTTTGGTTGGAAGAAAAGAACTTAAAAAATTTCTCTTTTTCATTGGAAGAAAATATCTTTAAAATTTTCAATTTTTCACTTGAAGGGAAGGGCTTTAAAAATTATTTTTCATTAGAAAAGAATTTTAAAAGTTCACCTTTTCAATTGGAAGAAAAAGAAAATAAAAAAAAAGTTCCTTTTTTGTCGATACAGACTTTAATGGTTTTTTTCGTTGGAAGAGAAAAACTTTAAGAATTTAACATTTTCATTGGTAGAGGTTTAAAATATATCTTTTTTTATTGGGAGAAAAGAAATAAAAGTTCCTCTTTTGCATTGGAAGGAAAATAACGTTAAATATTTATCTTTTCCCTTGGAAGTAAAGAGATTTAAATTTTGTTTTTGCATAGATAAAGAATTTTAAAAGATTCACTTTTTCACTGGAAGTTAAGAACTTTGAATATTCCATTTTCCATGTCAAGAATTTCTATTCGTTAGAAGACAAGAACTTTAAAAACGAATCGATTTCATTGGGAGTGGATCGCTTTAAAAATTTTCTTTTTTCTCATTGGAGGAGAAGAGCTTTTAAAAGTTCTCTTTTTTCATTGGAGGAGAAGAGCTTTGAAAAGTTTTGTTTTTCCTTGAAGAAGAGCTTTTAAAGTTCTCTCTTTTCATTGAAGGAGAAAAGTTTTTAAAAGTTCTCTTTTTTCATTGGAGGAGAAGAGTTTTTAAAAGTTCTCTTTTTTCATTGGAGGAGAAGAGTTTTTAAAAGTTCTCTTTTTTCATTGGAGGAGAAGAGTTTTTAAACGTTCACTTTTACATTGGAAGAAAAGAAAACTTAAAAATAATAACTTTTTCCTTGATACAGCTTTAAAAATCTATCTTTTTTACTGGAAGAAATAAATGCTTTAAAATGTCTTCGACTATAAAACAAGTACCAAAACTTTTTGAGTTGGCAATAGGAAAAAATTAGAACTTACGACAATTAAAAAAAGTACAAACATATAAAAGGGCTTAAGACAAGAAGACTTCATCTCAACGGATTTGTTTAATCTATACATCGAGGTGATCCAAACAGTATTAGAAATTTTACCAGGTTTTATCACTGGTGCATACAATCTTAATAACATTACGATTCACAGATGTTACCGTGTTGATGACAGAGAAAGAAAGCTGCAGCAGTTCTTAAAGAAAGTAGGGAAGGAAACCTGGAACAAATCACTATCAGAAGACAGATTATATGATCGTTAGTAAGCGAGACTGTCCAAAATGCGAGCTACAAATTTGAGACCTCAGAACAAAGCAACTAGAGAAAGTTTACTGGGACGTGTTGCAACAGACAAGGGAAAATGTGATACATAAATGCGAAGTCACATTAAGGCCTTCCAAAGGCTAAAGAAATGTTACGGGTGCATTTTGAAATCATGTGCGGGTCACCAGTGGTAAATTTGCGGGTTCAAATTGCGTTGGGGTCACCACTTGTAACGAAAACAGGTTATTGACTGTAAAGCTTCAACTGTAGCTGAGAAAGTGACTGACAATATGTCTCTTTGAAAAATTGTAATGGTATAATGTTACGAGACTTCAGTTTGTAGTAGTTTTGTCTTGTTTTCTTTCACTGGGATATTTTCTTATGTTGAATGGAGATTTATATACATATGATAGGCTGTTGCGGACATATTGTAGTGTAATGTATTCGATGCGCCTCGTAGTTTGTTTTGGACTAAGAAGACGGTTTTCCTGTGTATCAGAGGTGCGTGGTATTTGTATGATTGTATAGACCGAACCTTCACGCCAATAACCCATAATCTGCGCCACCTTGCAGATGGTAGCTGAGCAGCATTCTGGCAATATGCCGTCTGGCATGAAAGAAGCAGATATATGTAACTGAATTCAGCCATGCAGGAAATAATATCCCCATTGATATGCATGATTATTTACGGATACCAAACTGGATGTGAGCACAGGCAGTTGGTAATACGGTTCTGCATTAATAATCTTGTGGTGTAGAATTTTAGAAGCGCAGAATGCAAGTTCTCGTTTATGCCAATGACAGTAAGAAACTGGTAACATTATACCATTACAATTTTTCAAAGAGACATATTGTCAGTCACTTTCTCCTCTACAGCTGAAGCTTCGTAGTTTGTTGAATCGATTTACAGACGATAACCTGTTTTCGTTACAAGTGGTGACACCAACGCAATTTGAACCTGCAAATTTACAACTGGTGACCCGCACATGATTTCAGTAACTATGCTGAAAATAGCCTATTGTAGCTGAACACTTTCTTTGTCCAATGGTGTTTTTGCGATCTTTGTAGCCTTGTACGATTCTCATCAGTCAGTTATGTGCCATGCGGGATACACGCTTAGACGATCATGTATCTTTCGATACATGACTGAAGTGGCAGATTTTTTCCAGCAGTAGGTTGTCATTTTTTTCTGCGGTAGACCAGTTGCTATCCAAGGTTATAGAACCCGGTCTGTCCTATTTACCTATAGGTGGGAGAGAAGAAGAAGATTCATACATTTTCCAAGGGTATTAGCACGTAAGTGAATGTAATGGTTTCGACTGGAATTCGAACTCGGCTCTCCGATTCCTCAATCCGAGACGCTATCCATTACTCCACCATGTCTCCGATTCCGGTAAGTACACGTAAGTAAAGAACGTCCCTCGTACTTCATACAAAAGAATAGTTAAAGACCAATGTAAAGGCATCAACAATAACTTCCTCTTTTACATTTGCCGAGAGATTTTAAAGATATATTTACCACGCTTGAGTTATCACAGGTACAGTGTCCTTTTATCCGAAATTCCCAAATCCGAAAATCTCCAAAAGTTTTTCAGGTGCTAACATGACATGCCATAAATAGAAAATTTTAGAAAGCACCGGGTTTCTAGATGATATTCTGCTGCCCTGGGTGGGAGTTCCTCAGACCAGCCCACGTTGGCGCCAGATTTTGTTAGCTATCGTCACAGCAATACATTCTTTCGTGGATTACTTACCAGGTGTCTAGAGCCCAGGAAAGATATGTCAAAAAGTAAGTAATCATGCTTTTTGTACAGGTAAAGAAATCTTAATTTCATGTGAAGTCTTAACTTCACCATTTTGTTTTATTAAGCATTTCCCCCCAAGCAAGGCGGGAAGCCACTAGCACGCAAGGGGCTACAGAGGATTTGGAGCGAGAGCAGATAGGAGTGATAGAGGAAAGGACGAGGAGAAGGATAGTGGATAGATCAAGGCAACTTGAGATGTCGATTGGCATTACATTTGAATAGTTGGAGATTATAGCTCTCAGGGAAACAGGAATAGGGAAGAGAGTTCCACTGGCGAGAGGTGCGGGGTATGAAGCCATTGGAGTAGAAGAGACCGCTACATTTAACAGTTTCAACAGTGAAAGGGCGAGAGCGGGATGCCAGCCTCGTAGGACGCTTGAATAAATTGAAGTCTGGGAACCAGCGCAAGCACCTCATCGGAGCAATTACCATGAAAGTATTTGTAAAAAAGACAGAGAGAGGCGACGGCACCTCTGTGAGAGAGCGACTACAGACTTACGTGAAATCTTAATTGCGCCATTTAAAACTACGTGTGAGCATAATATGACTAGTGTCATTACCTGGATCTGTATGTACACAAGTTTTATTAAATTTTATATAAAATTCCCTTCAGAGTGTATGCATAAGCAGTGTTAGGAAATATAAAGGAGTATCATGTTTATGCTTGAGTTACATTCCCGTGTTATAGATGCTATATACAGTGTAACCCGGATATAAGAGAAACCCGGATATAAGAGAGATTTTATCTGGTCCCAAATTAGAGCCATACTTACCTAAACAAAATAGACCAAACCCTGATATAAGAGAAACCCGGATATAAGATAGATTTTATCTGGTCCCAAATTAGAGACAGACTTACGTAAACAAAATAACCAAACCCGGATATAAAAGAAACCCGGATATAAGAGAGATTTTCTCTGGTCCCAAATTAGAGCCATACTTACCTAAACAAAATAGACCAAACCCGGATATAAGAGAAACCCGGATACAAGAGACTTCTCCGGTCCCGACAACTCTCTTATATCCGGGTTACACTGTAGAAACTAAATAGCCTGTATTCCAAAACCGGAAAAGATCTGAGAACCGAAGCACTTCCGGTCCCAAGAATTTCGGATAAATTTCGTATATTATTTCTATTTATTTAATTTGTTGCGCTATACGGGGAGGTATCAGATAGTTCTCGAAGTCACTGAGACGCTAGGGTTTACGGAGTGTGAGAGAACACGAGAACAGAAAAAAAAAAAAAAAATTATTAATGAGAAAAATAAAAGAACAGCAGTTACGAAAACAGACGATAACGACTGGCGCTGCGTTTAAATTTTTGAAGATCAAAGTTGGCTGGAAAGTAGCAAGCCGAAAAAGAGTTCTACAAGCGAGAAGAAACTGTTAGCATCGAACTTGAGGTTACGTATAACCATTTCGATTGTAAAGCAATAATTGCCGCCAATCTAGTACCGCGCTTAAATTCATAAAAGTTAGGTACCAAAGAGATACAAACACATTCTATGAAAATATTTATAGAAAAGGCAGAGGAAAGCAACTTTACGGTGGTGGGAAAAGTGACTGAAACCGAGATGCCAGGTCAAACCGCTAATATTGCCGATTCTTCTTTGGAATTTATCAAGGATCTCAACATATATAACATAAGAACTAGAGTGTACAAGTTTTGATTGTATCGTTCAATAGAGACTATTGAGTTTTACACTCACACATGATCCCAAGTGGAACTCGTACGTAAGACCCACGGCTAAAGATGCAGGTAAAATGGTTGGCCCCCTGTGCCACTTCAGTAAGTACCTGACGCCTCTCATTTTTACAAGAGCCAATTTAGGCCTAAAATAGAGTCAGTTATGCGCCATGCGTGATACACGCGTAGGCGATCATGTATCTTTCGATACATGACTGACGAGGCAGATTTTTTCCCGCAGTAGATTACCATTTCTTTCTGCGATATACAAGTTGTCATCTAAGGCTCTAGAATCCGGTCTGTCCTGCTATTTAACAATAGCTGGAGGGAGAAGAAGAGGATTCATACCTATTAACACATAAGTGAATGTAATGGATTCGACTGGAATTCGAACTCGGCTCTCCGATTCCACAATCCGAGCCGCTCCATATTTGGGCAGGAGCTGCCCACACAGCACTTTCCAGCCTCGATAGAGTTAAAAAGCGTTTCCGAATCATTGTGGGTGACGAATTATTTCCCCTACAACATTTATACCTTGGTCTAAGTCAGTGGTCCTCAAACGGTGCGGCGGAAGAGGACAGCAGGTGAGGCAGAATGATTGAAAGGCAATCAAAGATTTAGAGACAATTTCAAAAAATTCATATACCAAAAATAAATACGACTTTAAAATTTAAAATATTATGAATTACCAATAGCACGCTTACATTCTCGTATTCAGAGCACAAGGGGAAAAAAACTCGTCAGAGCAGTTGCCATGAAAATATTTGTAGAAAAGGGAGGGAAGCCATGTTCACTCAGTGAGAAAGTAACTGATGTCGAGATGCCTGGATTGATTACTTTACAGATCCTTCTTTGGATTTTGTCAAAAATCTTTAGATATCCAGCAGGAGCCCCAGGCCAGATGTGGCAACAATTTTCAATGCACGAACGAATGGTAGCTTTGTAAATGTGCAAGAAAAACATTTGGCACGACACAGTGACCTCAACTTTCCTTGCAGTAGATGCAGCTATTAACTTAATATAGTCGGTTCACTTCATACCAGTTGAAATTGTGAGGCCAAGAAGTCGTAGTGTGCTGCTCTCCTGGAGTCTGGCGTGGGCGATGCTGATAACAGACAGAAAAGGTTATCTGTGGTAGTTAAATGAAAGCAGTTTTGTTTTTTTTTTGGGGGGGGACGTTCAAATTTACAAGACATTACTTGCCCCAGTTAACCACTGATTGGATGTCCGTTTAAAGAACAACTGCCAGGTTTACTTTGTCAGGTCTGACGGATTTGCGATTGAGATTAGCAATTTGGTCGAGTAAACGCAATATTACGTCGAAAGTGTCTCTGATTTGGTAAACAGAAAAAGATGTTATTTTCCAGGAATATAATGTAAGAACACACGCTGCGCAACAAATCAAAGTAGAAGGAAAAATAAGTTAGAAAGATGGAAAGTGCGACACTGAAATCCGAAGACGCATTGGAATAGTCAAAGACGTATTCTACAAGATAAGAACATTAGGAGACAAAATCTTCGTTAGAATCAAAGAGTACTGAACTTTTACGTAATATCAGTCCTCCTTATATGGCAGTGAATACTGGACTATCATCAAGCTGACTACTCTAATGGACGTCCAGCGTTCACTACCATATAAGGAGAACTGATATTACGTAAAAGTTCAGTACTCTTTTCTTTGTTTCTCATCAGGGTAATCATCAATTGTCTCTATCTACCGTGATGATGATTTAAGAAAGTCGGAAGCTTGGATCATATTTCTTGTAATTTACTTGCGAAATGAACTGGGACAATTCTTGACAGAATTTCTTCCTTGCCTGAGAAGGATTATTTATAATTTTGAAATGTCAATCATTGAAATTAATCGAGGCAAAATGTCTGTCGTTTTTAATAATACTAAACCTTTTCAACTTCAAAATGATAATGATCAACTTCAAAATGGACTTATTTTCAAGTAAAAAAATTAATGAACTCCAAAATGGATTAATCAACTTCAAATTAGATCAATTAACTTCAAAATGAATTAATCAACTTCAAATTGAGAAAATATCAAAAAAGATCAAAAACCTAAAAACAATCAACTTCAAAATAAGAATAAGAGGGAAGTCGGGTATTGGTACACCGGAAGAGTCGAGCGTCGAGTTGAATGAAAATTTCCAAGCAAAGCAGAGGAGGTCAGGACTTCGAACTGGTTGAATAAAGGAGGTATAGAAGGTTTGCAATTGTTCAATACCCTCTCCCAGAGACGTCAGTAATCTTTGGAGCCAAATTTGCGAGATGCAATACGCTCCTTCATCTGAGCCGCAAATAGTGACTTAGCATCGTTGAGGACACGCTTACACTCGTTACGGGCGGAGGCAAAGAGACGGCCTATTGCAGTCAGACATGTCGCTACGGAATAGGTGAAAGTAGTCGTTCCTATGGGCGATGGCGGCTGAGCAAGCAGCGGAGAACCAGGGGGAGGGGCGCGACTTGACACTATATTTCCTTGATGGGATGAAAGCGCCGATTCCAGCTTTAACCCAGGATGAGACCTCAGAAGCACATTCTTGGACGGGGAGCGTAAAGACTCCATCCCAGGGGACATCGCGGAGGAAATCACGGAACGCGTCCCAGTCAGCTCGTTGATAGTAGAACGAAGTTCTAGTGGTAGGAGGTTCTTTATAGGGGGTGGAGTTGAAGGAGATGTTAACTACCGCATGATCAGAGTTACCAAGAGGGCAGAGTTGCGATGCGCTGCAAGACTCGGGGATGGAGGTAAAACACAGATCCAGAAGAGAGGCTTTACCTTCCCGATTGAAGGCAAAGCGAGTGGGGAAGTTAACTATCTGCGTGAGGGATTGAGAGACTGAAAAAATGAGCGTTTGAATGCCTGCGTGGTCAGTAGTAGCATTCTTAAGCCACAAGGTATGATGGGCGTTAAAGTCGCCAAACACAAATATGTGAGCAAACGGGTGGAGGGAGAGAGCCTTGTCTATGCTGTCAAAAGTGCTATCGAGTATCGCACAGTCTTGAGAGGATGGAGAGTGGTAAAGGGAGAAGAGATAGCTTACCGCATTGAGGAGAGATAGTCGGAGACACATGTACGACTGGTCTGGCGATTCGAGAGAGAATTCTCTGGCCAGAGATTGATGTTCTTTAAAGTAGACACCAAGGCCATGCATGTGGGTTAGAGAATCTTTTCTGAGGAGAGGAAGGTAGACTGTGATCGAGAGATCAGAGGAGGGGATAGACGAGACAAGGTTGGTCTCACAAAGAGCCAGTATATCCGGGCAGTTTGCAGTGAGGAAAGATTCCATACTGCAGAAGTTTGTTCTAATGCC
>OZ010602.1:54112586-54117586 GCA_963932145.1 Acanthosepion lycidas | reverse complement strand
GATTTTTAAGGATTTTCTTGACATATTATTATTATATTGGTCTGTTAATAAT
This sequence comes from Acanthosepion lycidas, assembly GCA_963932145.1. Classification (NCBI taxonomy): domain Eukaryota; kingdom Metazoa; phylum Mollusca; class Cephalopoda; order Sepiida; family Sepiidae; genus Acanthosepion; species Acanthosepion lycidas. Next base: position 54,117,534 of record OZ010602.1, on the reverse strand, counting down.
ATTGAGCTCACTTTGGATTAATGTCCTCCTTGGAATTATCTCTACCAATTAATTACCAGTTGGCATTATATATATATATATATATATATATATATATGTATGTATTAGTTTGGTGCAAAAATAATGACGTAATAATGTCGTTTTTTGACGTTATACGTCAAAAAACGACATTATTACGTCATTATTTTTGCACCAAACTAATATATATATATATATATATATATATATATATATATATATATATATATATATATATATTATTATTATTATTATTCGGGATGTTGGGCGATTCAAATCACTAAAAGGAAAAGCTGTGAGTCAATCTGATACTTTGTGGCACAAGATGCTAAGTATTAAGTCCTACCTCATGTCAAGCACGACCTTGTGTTAAATTTGCCGTCACGACGAGGTGAATAAATCCCAAGCTGAAGCTATTTTCGGTTTATGATGCAAAATCCTTTAAATTTCTATACAATAAAGTGTTAATAAAATCAGAGCGTTTTGCTGATTGGCCAATTTTTCAGTTGTTGGTCCACTGATGATAGCTATGCTATTTGATATCGATCCTCAATGTCACTCCGGTTTATGAAAGGATTTAAATCAAAAAATTATTACTGTTTATTACTTTTAGCACGTAATAAAATAAGCACTTGTCTTCTGGCTGAGAGAAGACCTGCTTCATTAGCCCGAATTCGAACACCGATCTACAGCAAATAGCAATGAATAGATATTTCGGCATCAACACCGGACACATTGGTGTTTATTTTAGAGCGAATGACAGTGCAAGGGAAATAACTCCTATTCGATTTTGTCCAAGGTGACAGAAATTACTCGCTTTCTTTCTTTCTTTCTTTCTTTCTTTCTTTCTTTCTTTCTTTCTTTCAGAATTCTTTTTTTTTCTATTAATGACTGTCAGAATTCCAGTTTTTACTCATTAGAAATTTTTATTTTGTAGAAAAGCATTACATGGCACTGACAGCATTTCAAATGTATTTTTTAATTAATATTATACGTGCTGTTTACGTTTACTGTGATATAATGGGTGGGGTTTATTAAAGAAAAACAGCTATTCACTTTAATGATCACACACACAGACACACACACACACATATATATATATTAGGTTGGTGCAAAAATAATGACGTAATAATGTCGTTTTTTGACGTTACAAAATACGTCAAAAAACGACATTATTACGTCATTATTTTTGCACCAACCTAATATATGGCCAGAAGATTTTATTTAAGCATGAAACAGACTGTCGACACTCGGTGCTGACTTCAGTGTCCAGACAACGGTTGAATAGAGAGGAAGATGTTGAAGACTTGCTGTTACAGAGTCTTCCGTAATGATTACTAGACATTAATCTAAAAGGAAATGACACAAACATTTACTCCTGTCTCGATACTAAATTTGATCAGTTCGATAAGATCAAATTGGCGGCTGATCTTACAAACAACCTACTGTATGTTATCAACCTGGGGCAAAGAAAGGCTTGTTAATTTTAACACCTCTAAAACTAAACCGCTCTCTGTTAATCATCTGAAAGACCCCTTTCTGCCTTCCATCAGCAGATGCAAACCTCCAAGAGAGTGACTCGTTCCGCTTTCTCGGGTAAACATTCTTGGTTGACCTAAAGTAGAAAGACTATATTGAATCCATTGCTAGGTCAGCTCTTAAGTTGGTTCACTGTGTCGTACTAGACAGTTTTTCTCTCGATAATCTATCTTACATTTCTATAAATCGACCATTCGCCCATGTTTAGATGCTATTTATTTAGAGATTATTGATAAAATCCAAAAGAGAATTAGCAATATTATTGGCTTTTTCGGCTTCAGTCATCTTTCTCACCGCCATAAAATTGCTTCCCTGTGTCTTTTCTATAAATACTTCCATAATTATCCGGATGAGCGCTTCGCTATGGCACATAGGTTTTATGAATCTAAGCGCAGTAATAGATTAGCAACAAGGTCTTGTAGCGATAGGGGTTACCATTATTGTTTATTTCCGACGGGATCACCAAATGTAGCGGTAGTATTACCATTGTTGTCGTGAACGTCGAACGACGAACGTCGCGGTCATCATTATTGTAGTGATTGTGTTATCAATATTTAACTTTGGCTAAGAAAGGTGAGATTAAGGATAATGCGTGGACGCAATGCAATTTATATTTGACGTAAATAGCACATAGTATAAAATACAAAACTGAACAGAATGATTTCAAAACATAACAATTAGATTTATTAATGTTTGATGTACATGCATGCGAACTGAAAAGGTAGTACAGAGTCGTGTCCCTTTGATTAGGTATTAGTTGTACCGGAGTTCATATTAAGAAGAAGTAATATTGAACTTGTAATTTAGAAGAATAAAATTTGGAATTGCGAGTTGTAAAGTTGGTAAAAGTTCAGAAGTGATTTCAGAGTCCGTGAATGTTGGTAATTGTCTTTAACGTCTCACCGCAATGGCTAAGACGGGAGTTCCTGGAGGTTACATCTTGGCACTTGGTAGCAAGGAATGAGACGTGCGAGGGAGATGAATGAAAAGAAAACTTCGAGGGAGTTTACACGTGTTGGGTTTATATAATGGTCGTGTAGCTCCCAGCATATGAGCGGGAAAACAGATTGGTCGCGTGCAGGCGGTTTGATTGGTCGGAACTGACCAATCAGCAAGCTAAATTGGAGGCGATTGAATAATGAATACTTGTTATATTTGTATGACAGTAGGATGTTACTTACCAGATAGGAAGAGTGCATTTCCTAAAAAGAGGTAAGGCTGGTTTGTTGAGGAAGATCCCACAGTCTCATCAATTCACAATTGAATAGGCTAGATATAACCGTAAGTTCTATGCTAACAGTTTCTTTTCTCACTTGTAGAACTCCCTTCCGGCTCCATGCTTTCCAGCTAAGATCTTCAAAAATTTAAACGCAATATCAATTTTTATCTAATGTTTCTCTGATTACTGTTTTTGGCGTGCAACAGCATCCGACCATTAATGTCAGCCTCACTTTGAGCTGACTTGTTTGAACCGCCCTTTCCAGAGACCAAGAACTCTGCTTTGGATTCTCTCCGCTACTGTACCCTGCCAAATTTATTTGTTGAAAAAAAAAAAAAAAATTATGCCTTTTCTTAGCTAATGGTGTTTGTTCATTTTTTACATTGCTAACCTGTTATGAACCATTGATGTTCTAAAGGAATATCAAAATATTCTGATACGGAGAAGTTTGGTAGTCTGACACAAGGCCATGAGCACTAGGCAACCAGGCACTTTCTATACCCTTTTATTGTTCTTGCACCTTAGCAATATTGCTGTTTTATAATTCTTTCACATCTAGTAACTCCTTGTGTCTTAGTAGCTTTACTGCCTTGCTTGACGTAAATTCGATTAAAAAAAATGCTTCGGGCCCCGCATTTTTAAGGGCCCAGCATTAAATATTTTCAAAGCTTTTTGATGAATCCGGTATCGTACGATCTGGCAATGTTAATATTTACACGTCTGGGGAGTTGCATCTTTAATTATTCATAATTTCAGGTAAGATTATATTGAGTCCGTTGAATCTATTCAAATTTCCTGTTCGAATCATTTGCCTCATATTTTTCTAGGATTGTTAATCTTGTTGATAGAAGTTTAACTATTTACCTGGTTTATATGTTAATGATAGACACCTCCACTTGCTCGCTGAAAAACAGCATAGCATGATGAAAAAAGGCCCCAAATTTAATAAAAACGAAGTTTTATTGTCAAAATGTTCATATTATTATTAAGACGAAAGCCCAAAGTATTTTTTATTATTTTATTAAAACAATTTAATCCCTTCTAGAACGTTCGAAATTTTGGTTATTTATTTATTTATTTATTTATTTATGTCAGCGAGATGCCAGGTCATGTACAATAACATTACACACCATTCTTTGGATTTTGTTGAGAACGGCCGGAGCACCAAACCAGATATGGCAGAAATATTCAATGTATGGACGACTGGCAAATTTATAAATGTACAAGATGGATTCTGACGAGAAAAATGATCTAGCAGAAGACTGTGAACCAACTTTATTTAGGCGTCCTGGGTATGGCGATAAACTGCATCGTCATCCTGAGTAAGACGTTAAACTACATCCAACAGCAAGGACTTTTAACACGAGGTTTAAAGGAGCATGGGAACGCCTCTTGGTTTCTGGTGTTTTCAGGTCCACCCTGACCCAGGCAGGTAGCACCTGTTGGGATCACATCTATGAGCAGGTGGTTGGCCCCAAACTGGGGTCGAGACGCTGTGAAAGTGTAAAAATAAGTTTTAGTATCAGCAATGCATTTTTGTAAAAAAAAAATATTACCAGCAATACGTTTTTGAAGAAAAAAAGTATTACCAGCAATACATTTTGGAGAAAAATATTAGCAGCAATAAAAATCTTGTCGGCATTTAAAGTAACACATTGAGGTTGATATGACGTGAAACAAAACAAATCAAACCAAGCAACTGTATTAGTCCAATATATCGGGTACTAATCTGAAAGCGAATGATGATAAAAATAACTCCAAGATAACAATACAAAATAGGTACAAAAAACATCTATACTGACATGTACATACTGATCAGAGTATAAAAAAAGTTACCAAAAAATCCGTGCGTCTCAAAGTTCAGAGTTCTCTCCCCTGTGACGCAAATCTGTCGCATTGCTTTTTTTATATTTTATTATTTATTGCCAGACAAAAGATAAACTTTTTAATTCAAGGCTATAAAAATAAAGTTATCAATAATCGGAAAACTTTAAACGATTACTTGGGTACTTACTTTACTACATCATTTTACTTACAATTATTGGCCCGTGATGTAAACAATATTCAAGGCCGGGTGTTGCTGGCACCCAAGGCAAGCTGAACTTCGGCTCATTTACAAGTATGATTTCTTAAAATATTCACGAGAAAAACTGAAAATGTAGTAGAACGAGT
>OZ010602.1:54105086-54107586 GCA_963932145.1 Acanthosepion lycidas | reverse complement strand
AGGCCCAGAGTGACGTCACACGGGTCCCAACCTGAGGCATAAGGTCAGAAATGACATCATGACAATTTCTAATGAGCATTTTTTGAGGAAAAAAACACAAAAAACAAAAACAAACACCAAAGATCACACATATTGTACAGCCCTTCGTAAGATGTGGGCTGTACTTTTGTTTTTTGTATTTCTTTAAGGCGTGGACTACCAGAAATCCCTTCTATTAGTCTATTGGAATCTTTTTCAATCAATCCGAGGGCTGGAGTTGTTGATATCCTCATGTGCCAGATTTTTAAGATTTCGATTTCAAGGTCCATGTGTTTTGATTGTTTTTTGAGGATCTTTAAAGATACATTACCGTCTGCAAGGACTGCCATTTCAATGAGAAGGCACATTTTGTTTTTGAGATTTTTTTTGTTTGGGTGGGGGCAGTTAGCTTTGATTGTTCTGTCTGTGTGTATTGTAAAGACCCATAAAATTGTCATAGGTCCTATCTCCGTAACTGGATCTTGGTGATATTCATACCAATTTCTTACAGTTTCCTTTCCGTAAGTGTTGCAGATTTTCCAACGCAGGTATTGGCCGACTCTGTCATGCCGGGTTTTATATTCAGTGGGTGCCAATACCATGCAACCTGATACAAGATGGTCAATTGTTTCTGGATATTTATCACAGAATCTGCATTATGGGCTAACACAATTTTTCAGCATGTGTGCTTGGTAATTTCGAGTTAGCAAACATTCGTCCTGTGCAGCAAGAATAAAAACTTAGGTTTCAACTTTTAACCCTGCACTACGTAGCCACTGATGGGTAAGGGGCTTTGTCTACATCAGCTTGTTTGGGACGGGAAGATTATTGACCGTGAAAAGATTTATCCTGCCATCTATTATTATTATTATTATTATTATTATTTTCTTTGATTTCTGGCGTTTACACATTTCTTTCCAGGTCCGGCGTAGGGACCTAAGGTTAGAAATGGCATCATGACACTTTCCACTGACAAATTAAAAAAAAAGAAAAAAGAATTACATAGATAAAGCCCTTCGTAAAGTGTTGGCTGTACTTAGAACAATATTTTGTATCTCTTTGAGGCATGGACTTCCAGGAATTCCTTCAATTAGTCTACTGGAATCTTTTCCAACCAATCCTAGGGCTCCAACTACAACAGGGATTGTTGATGTTCCCATGTGGTACATTTTTTGAGATTTCTATTTCAAGGTCCTTGTGTTTTGACAGCTTTTTGAATATCTTCAAAGATACATTGCAGTCAGCAGGGACTGCCATATGAATAAGGAAGTACTTTATTATTATTATTATTATTATTATTATTATTATTATTATTATTACTTCCAGCGATTCGTGTCTCCAAGCTGTAAAGTCTCCCTGTTTCTTTCTTCAACTATAAGATCCGCTCTTTTTTTAATGGATGAAGTCGTCCGTATTTTTTCCCTTGGCTTTAAATAGGATGTCGACAGACGAACATCTATGGCTATATCGCTACACTATCAAAACTACAGTATTGAACCTTGCAGACGTCGGCTGTCTGATCTGGCTTGCATGTGGCGCATCCTGTCCAGGCAACATCAGTAAGATCCAAACAAACGCCCCTTATTCCTTTTTAGAACTATCAGGTCCGCTGTTCTCGAATAGATGATGTCGTCAGTAATGCTGTCAATGTCACAGAACATCTTAATAACTCATTTATAATTCAGAGCAGTTTATGATTTTTGATAATCATTATCATTTATACTGTAAATTCAAAACCACAGCTTATCTAAAACTGTAAGCGTACATATGCATTACACCTTTTCTTCCCGTTTGATAGTATATTGCCATACGAACATCCATGGCTATATCGCCACTCCTAAATACTTATATTAATTACCCCCCCACTGTAGATATCAGCAAGATCCAAACAAACTCCCAACTTCAGACAGAAAAATAAAATAAAATAAAAACACTCGTTCTTGTAAAAACTGTTATGTTAATTTCATTCTTTATAAAGCATACGTATTGTTTAAATGTATTTGATTCAGATTTACGTCCTGGGTATGACGGTAAACTACATCCGCGTCCTGGGTATGACGGTAAACTACATCCGCGTCCTGGGTATGACGGTAAACTACATCCGCGTCCTGGGTATGGCGATAAACTGCATCCAACAGCAAGGTCTCAGATAATGTTTTCAGAAAAATAATGTTGCCAGCTCTAAGTTTTTGAAACAATAATGTTGCCAACTCTAAGTTTTTGAAACAATAATGTTGCCATCTCTAAGTTTTTTTTTGTAGAAAAGGAATAATGTTGCCAGCTATACGTTTTTTTTTTGAAACAATAATGTTGCCAGCTATACGTTTTTTTTTGAAACAATAATGTTGCCAGCTATACGTTTATTTGAAACAATAATGTTGCCAGCTACACATTTTTTTTGAAACAATAATGTTGCCAGCTATACGTTTTTTTTGAAACAATAATGTTGCCAGCTACACATTTTTTTTTTAAACAATAATGT
>OZ010602.1:54075086-54102586 GCA_963932145.1 Acanthosepion lycidas | reverse complement strand
ATCCACAATGTTTTGTGGCAATTTGGAACATCAACTTGAGATTTTTCTTGTTAAAAAAATGAAAAATTTTAACACATAGATAAAAAATAGTGTTTTTTTTTTTTTTTTTATACGCACCATGAGCAAAAAAATAAAAATAAAAAAAATTCATGGATTTGGACGAAAACAAAAAAAGACCCGAGAATTACTTCAAAATTGGTGAAAATTTTTCATCTTTTAATAGTCAGTTGTGCCCAATGATCATTACAATTTCAACTGTGATAGCTGACATGGAATCGTATGCTATTAAAAGTTATCTCCCTTATATGAGTGGCGCTTTCACTGATTCAGCCATGATTTGCCCACATTTTTTCTTTTTTTTTTTTCGTTTTATTCAAACATAATTAAAATAAAATGTTGTAATGAAAAGCAGTATTTTTACAAATTTTCATATTTAATTAAAACATTGATTTTTTTTCCCTGATTTCAACATCAAAATTTGCAAAAATAAATAGCGAGTCCAGATCGATTGAAATGCTAAATGAAAGAATTTATTGTCCAATTATAAGATATGTGCCGTGTCCTTTCAGGGCATTGGCAATCATGGCTCTCTACAGTTTCCTGTCCTTCGTAGCTCTTAGTAAAGTCTATCTTTTTGCCATCTCTCCTAATTACTGTTCTGCCAACCACTTCGTTAGGTGCGCTACTTTCCTTTGTCCCTCTTGCCTTCAAATATGGCTAGTGAGTGTCAAATTTTCCAAGCCCTCTTTCCTCATTATGTGCCATATCCATTTCAAATGTCTGTTTCTGATGTTAAGTATTTGCGTCCATTTTATTTTCATTTTCTCTAAAACTTAGTTATTGCTTACACGCTCAGTCCATAGTGCCCTCAGCATCATTCTGTAGAGCCACATTAGTGTTGGCTCAGGTTTCTTCTTCATCTGCGAGAAAATTGTCCAGCATTCGCTGCTATATAGGATAACTGACATTGCATAAGAATTAAATACTCTTTTCTACGTGTCTAACAAAATTTTCTTAATACTTTGCTTAGATTCTGGAAGGCATTTTACGCTAACCCATTTTCGGATTTCGGTGTGGCATTTTCTGTCCTCTGTTAAAACACTTCGTAGATATTTAAATTTATATACTTGTTTCAATTTGGCGTTCCCAATTTGTAATTCGCATGTTGGACTGTCCCTTTTGCTGACAACAGTATAGTATGTCTTCTTGTAATTTATATTTAGTCCTTTTTTCTCGCTTTCTTTTACTACTTTCTGTGTGAGTTCTTCTAATTTCCTTTCCGTGTTTGCTATCAACACTGTGTCATCTGCATATCTAATTTCTTAAGTTTATGACCATCAAGATTGTGGCCTTATGTGGATGGATTATCGGGAAAAATACAACAGATCTGTGCTCCATATAACATCAGGACACTCTTCAGAAGTGGTTCTACTCTACGCAGATATCTCTTCCGAGTAAGACCACCCATAGAGGAGAACATGATTACGGACTGTGTGTACGCCATTCCGTGCAGCTGTGGCAATAATTTTTTTTTTTTTTTTTAAGCATTTCACCCCAAGCAAGGTGGGAAGCCACTAGGACGCAAGGGGTTACAGAAAATTTAGAGCAAGATCAGATAGGAGTGATAGAAGAAAGGACGAGGGTAGTGGATAGATCAAGGCAACTGGAGATGTCGATTGACATTACACTTGAATAGCTGGAGATTATAGCTCTCAGGGAAAAAGGAATAGGGAAGGGAGTTCCACAGGCGAGAGGTGCGAGACATGAAGCTATTGGAGTAGAAGAGACGGCTACATTTAGGAGTTTCGACAGTGAAGGGGTGAGAGCGGGATGCCAGCCACGTAGGGCGCTTGAACTCATGACGACTGGGAACCGGCGAATGCAGCTCCTCGGAACAATTTCCATGAAAGTATTTGTAGAACAGACAGAGGGAGGCGACGGCGCGTCTGTGAGAAAGTGACTGTAGACGAAGAGCCAGAGCAGGGCCAACTACATTGCATATCCGCCTCTGGAGCCTATCAAGAACCCCGAGGCAAACAGAAGAGGCACCAGACCATATATGGCAGCAATACTCCATGCAAGGGCGAATTGTTAAAAGAGAAACAGGCTTCTTCCTTAAGATAAGACTGCCTAAACACCGTAAAGCCGTAACACGAAGGGAGATAAAAAATCAGGTATGGCTGACCATATATGGAGGGAAAAGAGAGATTACTGCCTTCTGTGGGATGAGGTTGAAATAATAGACAGAGAACATCACTGGGAAATACGAAAACTTAAGAAATCAGCGTGTATGCTAAACCGCAAAAATCTCTTACGTCGGCCAGGCATAGAAATGAATAGAATATGAGAACAAGTAATATAGAATTAGAGAAAAGCAACAATGACAAAAATTGCAATATGAGCTCTGGTAAAAATGGTTAATGTGACATTAGATTTATAAGTCCCAAAAATTCACTCACTGATGTCCACAATGGCACTTGGATAAAAGCGTTGGTTGAAGTAATGCAAATAGTTGTGAGTTCAATACTTGGCCACAGCAGGGGTGAATAAAAGTATGAAGTGTTGAGTTACTAAAGGGAAATAACTGAAGCTGAGATATCCAGAAAAGGCATGGCACGGGGAACTAGAACAATCTAGTCAAATTATCTAAACCTTCCTTTCTTATTAGTTGTCTCAAAGTGTTTAATATATATATATATATATATATATATATATATATATATATTATAAATTGATTGATTTAAAATATGTTTTTTTCGCTACACAGTTCTAACCATGTTTCAAAAATGGAAGCTAAAAGCTACGAATTTAATTTTGTAATTAAATTAAAGACATTCGCTTGAGGATGAAATGGAAATAATGTCTTTAATATAATTACAAAATTAAATTCGAAGCTTTTAGCTTCCATTTTTCAAACATGGTTAGAATTGTGTAGCGAAAAAACATATTTTAAATCAATCAATTTATAATATTAATGCTCTGCAAATTTACATTGAGCACTATTTAGTAAAAATAAAAATATCTATAAGAACACCGGATTATATATCTTACTGTTCTTTCTTTATATATATATATATATATATATATATATATATATATATATATATATATATATATATATACTTGTGTGTGTATGTTGATGTAATACGAAAGGACAGTTCGATTAATGATCCAAAGTTCTTTAGTATTTATGTTTTTATTTAAAAAAAATAGTTCTCGATAAAGGAGTAGAGCTTAAATTAAATTTAAAAAAAATGATTCCATCACGAAACGGAAATCACTATATTTTGAAACTTGACTCAAATTTTAGGATTTGAGTCAAGTTTCGAAACATAGTGATTTCTGTGTCGCGATGGAATCATATTATATATATATATATATATATATATATATATATATATATATATATATATATATATATATAAAGAGAGTTTCCCCATATTTTTAACTGAATATACACCTGAAGAGAATTGAAAAATACGTTCAATTGTGCGGAAAAAAATAAAGAAATTGTCAAGGACTCTTCTCGAAGTTGTAGACCATGTTTTTCTTTTCTACTTATTATACTGACGCTTAAAAAAATTCAAGATTCTTATGTACAAGAGTTAAGCAACTCCAGTAATGGACAAAATTTTAAATTGCTCATAAGAAAGTCTCGCATTTCGAGGATGTGATTTGTTTCACTCGATTATGCCAAAATCTGTAATCAATCAATCATTTAACATTAGCTTTACAAATATGACAACTGGGTAAAAAAAAAAAAAGAAAAAAAAAAGAAAATTCACACCGTATTTTGGTGATACTATACACTAATAATGTTTTTAATCATTTCTCCCCAAGCAAGGAAATAAAACCACTAAGACGCAAGGGGTTATTGAGTCCTTGAAAGTATGTGAAAAAAAAGAAAAATACTATTATGGAGAGAAGATAATAAAAGAACAAGAATTAAGAAGAGAGAACATAATGATTAACATTGTATTTTAATTTTTGAAAATAAGAATTGACTGGGAAGCAAGAAGCCGAGAGAAAGAAAGAGAAAGAGAGAGAGAGAGAGAGAGAGAGAAAGAGAGAGAGAGGGAGAGAGTTCCACAAGTGAGATGTGCGATAGAAGAGACTGTTAGCATAGAAACGGTTACATATAGCCATTTCAAAAGTAAAATGATGAGACCTTGCCGCCAATCTAGTACTGTGCTTAAATTCATTAAGTCAAGGCACCATAGAAGAGAGTGATATTTGTTTGCAATTATTTACAAAATGTGGCACAAGACCAAAATGGGGAATGTGAAAAAAGGACGGTCTTCTTCTGTCTTAACTTTATTCTTAGCTAGCCACAAACACTGACCCAAACATACAAACAATATTCTTTACACCAAAACAACGCATTCTTACTTACCTTTCTTACTACATCCACCGTAATACCTCATTGTCTCTCTGAAAGACCTAATTAGTCACCATATATATATATATAATTCATAGAAGAGAGTTCATCCGGACAATTATCATGAAAGTATTTATAGAAAAGGCACAAGGAAGATACGTTAGTCCGGTGAGGAAGTAACTGAAGTCGAGATGTCAGGTCAGGACCAATAACGTTGCTGATTCTTCTTTGGATTCTATTAAGAATCTCTAAATATATAGCTGGAGCACCAGACAAGAAGTTTTGGTAAATGTATATTGTAACACCCGAGCGCTAATAACCCTTCAAATTTTTCCAAAATAGTCTTAATTCCGTGCAAATGTATATGCTTAACTCAAATCAACAATTAGATATTGAAGAAACCTAACTTTTTGGATGTTAGCGACCAGAAATAATTGGACTTCTCGCTCTCCTTGTCATCCCTTAAACGCCTTATTGAGAGACATTCGCCGCTGAACCATTTCGCGCACTTATACAATTTTGGTCTATTTACTCCCTTAACGAAATTAATACGCGATTTTTTCTTTTTAATTTAAAGTTAACTTTTAACTTTCAAATGTATGAAAATAAGTGATAAGTGTAGATTTTACTTAATTTTTTAAGAAGAAAGTTAACTTTCAAATATATGAAAATATCGACAAATAAAAGAATAACAAAGTACTTTCAAATATATGAAAATATCGATGAAAATACTTATAAATTATAAATACCAAAAAGAACAAAATAAGTAGTACAGTAAAGCATTTTTTTTAATATTATACATTGAAATAAAACAATAATTAAATCAATTGTAAGAGGAAGTTAAAAGTTTCATATCAGTGGAAAAAATGACATTGACAATTTAAAAACAAATGCAATAATATAGATGTCTATAATGAAGTAGGTCCTGGATACAGTCTGCTCGCCTCTCTTAGGAAAATATGAAGGCGCTGACTATGTTCAGGGACTGCTTTTAAGAATAAGAAACGAGCAATGTATTGTTTTAAATACGAAGTTCTGTGTTCTGATCTTTTAATTACATCCTGAGTCGTTCTCCATAGTCTTTCAACCGTCTGCGTGTGGATAGTTTGATCTGTTGGATCTACAAAGTGTTCAGAATGGCTGATTTGTTTGTGCGTGTACCCATGTTAAGTTATCCGCACATACGCCGACCAGCAATCACTGCAAATGATTGATCCTGGTCGGATGTGTTGCATAATCAAGGGAACAAGGGTATGGGCATCCCTGGCTTCTCCTTCCCTGCAATCGGACGTAAGTGGTACCACGAAGGTCTTCTTCGAGACTCTTTCGATCCCGCCAAATAGCCAGACCGATTTCATTAGACGTCCCCGGTTATATTTTCGCCTTGCGATAACTGTTTCGTCGATTTCTACCTCGACACCGGGTCCACCCAACTTCTCCTGCACATTTTCCAGCCAAAACTGGCACACCTCACTGCAGAAGGAGCGCCAATTCACTGAAGTGACTTTCGTAATTTCCAAGTTTTCGAACATTATCCTGTGGCACCAGCTAAGATCAAGGAAATGTGTTACAAAAAGTAGCACTTTCCACGCAGGCAAGCGTGACTTCTCCAAAAGTGTATTTTTCCTAAAAACCTGTCTCCGGTCCTAGCAGTTCAAATCGTCCTAATGGCCGGAAAACAGAATGTGGCTTCAGTGTTAGTGATAGGAAATAATGATTTTCCAAGCGTAGCTTAGATGTGGCACAAGGCCAAAAGTAGGTGGCGCCAAAAGTAGGTTGCTAACCATTACACCGCCTCGAGGTGTCCAATCGTGATTTTCCAAGCCTAGGTTAGATGTGGCACAAAGCCGAAAGTATGGAGCACCGGAGAAGGTTCGACCGTACTACTTAGTCGTAATTGTTCTAGCGAGACAGGTTCGCTAACCATTATACCGTGCCCAAATATTTGGGGAATAATAAGAATTATTTTGGAAATCATTTTTCCCATTTTTCGCCTTGTACGCTGGCATATAATAAGTTGCGGTAAGAGCCATTTACGCTCTTTACTTACATGAATGAACTGATCCATTCAAGATACGAATAAAATATATCTTGAGAAATTTTCTGAATGAATTAAAAAAAAATCACAGATATTTTCACAGTTTAAAATTAAATAAGTCTAGACTTGCTCCATAAGCAAGTGTGAGCGTTTTAAATTTAGGAATATTCTTTCTTTTTGTCATGTTTTGACAAAACTCTACACACAGTAAACTATCAAAAATTGTCCCAGCTACAAGCAACAAGTGATGTCACAGAGAAAAAAAAGTTATCTCCCTTGTGACGTAAATTTGTCGCGTTGTTTTAGTATTATTACTACTTGACAAAAGAGGCGATAAAATAAACACCATTCTATTTGTTTTGTTATTAAAGTCACTTTTGTTCTTGTTTTCAGTGTTTCAGTTTTTGTTATTGTTTTGTTATTAAAGTCAGTTTCTTTCTTTCTTTTTATGTGCCGCGTCCTTTTAGGACGTAGGAGATCATGGCTCTCCACTTCCTCCTATCCCTTGCAGCTCTCAACAAGTTCAGTCCCTCTGACACCTCCCCAGATCACGTTCTGTCATCCACTTACTTAAGCCCGCTAGGTCTTTTTCTTTTTTGTTTTCTTTTGTCTCCCTTTCCTTCTGTTCGACCTGTGAGTATCAGATTCTCCAGGCCCTCCTTCCTCATTACATTACGTGTCCCAGAAATGTCAGCTACCTCTTCCTGATGTTAAGTATAAGCCTCTTCCTTGTTTGCATCCTCTCTAAGACCTCATCTGCTCCCACGCTCGGTCCATGATATCCTCAGCATCCTTCTGTAGAATCACATCTCCGTCGCCTCGAGTGTCTTCTTCATCATTTAGAAGACCGTCTAACATTTTCTGTCGTAAAGGAGGACAGATATCGCATAACTGCTCAGTCTGCCCAGCTTTTGGAATGCGTCCTTGGTCATTCCAATACGTTTACGGATCTCAGTGTCGTACTTACTGTCCTCTGTTAAAACGCTTCCCAAATATTTAAACTTCCGCACCTGCTTCTCGACTTGCAAATATCATTTCTGGCTCATCCTTTGACCATGCATTCTGTCTTCTTTATACGAGTGATATATGCACAAAGAAAAATTATAATTGCTTTGGAATTAAAGTTTAATGTCAGTTATGCCGGGGAATATGAATTGAGAAAAAGAGAAACATCAATAGTACGCAGTTTGAAATTTGACATTTGTAAATAAAAACAAAGTACAGATAACTCTTTAAAAATCTATTTAACACTGCATTTTTATTATGAACAGGATACAGAGAGTTAAACTTTTGTACCTGCTTTCCGTCATGCTGTCAACCATACATTGTCTTACAATTAACAATAAGTCCTATTTTTTACACTTTCCCTTACTGCCTTATCTTGGAGTCCTTGAAGTTTTCGTTCTGTGTCTGTCATCAATACCGATTCATACGCTTATCTTACGTTGTTAAGATTGTATCCGCTCATAATAAATTCTGGTAGGACTTAATAATTCTCTTAGACTTGCCTCACCGTAAAGGTTTAATAAGTCCGGCAAGAAGACGCATCCTTGTCTTACGTCCCTTTCTTTTTTTATGCATTTGCTCAGTTCATTTTTTATCTGTATGCAGGTGACTTGTTCCTTGTAATTTTTGCGGATTATTCTATCTGTCGGGCTAACGGCCATATCACGTTGAAACATCGGTTTTCGTACGATCATTAATATTTAAGAACGTTGATCCTGCTCAGATGAGTGACCGCTTAGGAATATCAAGTGCTGTAAAGCTGGGACAAGCGGGTAAATGGATGGGAATGTAAACCTTGGACAACGGCTTGGAATTCAAAATCGGGGAGCCAGGTTTCAATTCCAGTCGTTTTTTTTTTTATTTTCACTTATTTTCACTGCATGAATTTAAGCACAGTACTTGACTGGCTACAAGGTCTCATTATTTTGCTCTTTAAATTAGGTACTGGCTTGAGATTACTGGAAAAATGAGCATAGCATGATTAAAACGGCCTTAAATTTGACGAAAATAATTTTTTATTGTCTAAATGTTTATGTTATTATAAAGAGGAAAGATCAAAGTATTTGTTGATTATTTTGTAACATTTTTAATCATTCCTAGCACGTCCAAAATTGTCGTTTAAAATCATATTTTTTTTAATCCGGAAAAACGATCGTCAACATTTTTTTTTCAATTTTCTTAACAAAAGTCAATTTTTCCGTTTAAAATTCTGTCAAAATAAATTATACTTTTTAAAAATTTATTTTAACAAAATTAGAAATTTTAAAGTTTATTTAATATATTTTAAAACAAACATTTCTTATTTTATGCGCCGAAAAATGTAGGAAAAGTTATCGTGCGGAAGGACAGAAGGGATATAATTTAGCTTATTATGGAACCAACTTATTTACCTCGTTATTTTTAAGGAAAATTTTAAAACTAAGACTGTTGAGATCGAGATAAAATATAAGGCAGGTACATAAAATTAATTAGGTACCTTTCTTATGCAAGGTTAAGTGTACATAAAACATAATTTATTATAATATACATTTATTACATTTTACGGTATTTTTTGTATTCCCACTCATTTTACTAATTTTGATATTTCATTTATGGAAAAATGTCATAACTGAGATGATATAAAAATAAGACCATATAAATTTCATTATATAGGTACATAATATTTTATCATTTGAAATATTATACAATTTTTTTCTCTATTCATGATGCTTCCGGTCTTCCGTATATTTGAATTACAGCCGTTTTATTGACACACACACACACACACACACACACACACACACACACACACACACACACACACACACACACACACACACACACACACGTTATTTTATATTAGATTTTTGTCTCTGTGGGGTTTGCTGATTGTAACCACCTTTACAATCACCTGTAATGATATATATCTACTTATTAACATCATCGTTGAACTGTTCACCATTTTCATTAATTTTAGAATATTTAACAACTTTAATGCAAAAAACTAAAATAATTTAAGAAATAATCAATAATTGTTGTAAAAATTTATTTTTCATTGAAAACGTTTTTTGCTTTCAGACAATATTATCCATATTCATAAGAAAAAATAAAATAAAAGGCACTAAAAACTTTTGAAATTAAATAATATCTTTGTTTTATTGAGTTTTGTATGTTACAATTCATATCTGATTTTAAGGTAGAGGGTGTCAACTAAAAAAAAAAAAAAAATGAAGAAAAACCCATAGTTTAATTTCCTCAAAGCCTTGTGCTTTTAACTAATTAATCACTAAAAATGTACACATTTGAATTTCAAGAGTTTTCATAAAGTTAGTTAATAGGGTGGGTAATAAATATAATTTTTTTTTATCATTTAAAAAAAAAAAACAACATATTTATAATAATTTTGATCATTTGTGAATAGTTTCTGAAAGTTTCATTAAAATCCGACAATTATTTTTATTTTTGCAAGATTTTCAAAATTAATGTCTGTCATAAAAAATGCACAAAAAATTTCCTATGTTATTTACTAGTAGTTCCGCCGCTGAAGAGAAACAAGGTTTTTCAATCAAAAGTTAGAATGTTCTAATAAAGACAGAAAGTTTTTTTAAAATAATTAAAAATTACTTTGTTCTTTCCTCTTAATAGTAACATAAACATTTTGACGATAAAATTTTGTTTTGGTCAAGTTTAAGGCCGTTATTATCATGCTATGTTTATTTTCCAGCGATCTCACGCCAGTACCTACTTGAAATAGTTAGATGTAGTCGTAAGTTCTACTCTAATAGATAATTTTCTCGCACTTCTCGTCGGTGGAACTCTCTTCCAGTTTCTTACTTCCCTCTAATCTATGTTCTTCAAAAATTTAAATGCAACGTCAGTCGCCATTTTTGTCTTCTTGAGCCCTGTCCTTTTATTGTGCATTCTCCTCGTTAAAGTCTTCTAATTCCTTTTCACTTCCAGTAAATTCTTGCGTCTTAGTGGCATTATCACTTTGCTTGTTACTAAAAGCTAGGTTTAATAACACAAGATGAAATAATCGTCCTTTTTTTTCTTTAATCGCTGGACGTATTTTAAAATAAAAAAATGATGTTTTCTTGAACTTAAGAATTAACGGAGCAAAAATCTAGTTCAGTGCAGCATTAGTGAATCCGATCATTAGAGTGCTTCATGGTCACCTCGCCGTGGTGCTATGGCGAGCAAGCTTGTCTCGCTAGAACAATTATGACTGAGCAGTGTGTTCAATCCTCACTAAGTAACCCATAAGTTTCGGCTTTGTGCCACATCTAAACCACGCTTAGAAAATCACCATGAGAGAGTGAGTGACACTTACGAGACAAAAAAACGTATTTTTTGTCCATTTCGTAAACACGAGTACGACTGGGCTAGTTATCTCCCCTTTGTTTCACTCTGACGAAGACTATTTTTTTTTGTTTTCTGATTGTATTACACGATTTTTTCTTTTAGTCGTAACTCGTTTATCAGCAACTGCACTTATTATTTATTTTTTTTTTTTAGCGGCATATCAGCTCCTTTTGTGTCATTTAATGCCGTAATTTAGTTTTCTTGCGAGCATTAGTAATTTCTTTTACAAAAATATTTTACTGGCATTTTTTTTTCTTTACAGATGTGTTGCTGGTAATTATTTTTACTATGAAAATGTATTGCTGGTATTTTCACGATAACAATTTTTATAGTTTCATAGTGTTTAAACCCCAGTTTTGGGAGTTAATTATTTGCCCAATAGACTTGTGGACAGCGGCAATTTAGAGGTGGTTCCATGCCCCTCAAAATCTCCCGATCAAAGGGATTTCTGTTCGATGTAGTGAATCGTCGTACCCAAATTTAGCTAAATCTTAGTTAAAAATAGATTACTCCGGTTTATATATTCCTAACGACACTTTTTTCCGTAACCGTGTTTTAAAGGGAGTATATATATATATATATATATATATATATATATAAAGAAAGAACAGTAAGATATATAATCCGGTGTTCTTATAGATATTTTTATTTTTACAAAATAGTGCTCAATGTAAATTTACTGAGCATTAATATTATATATATATATATATATATATATATATATATATATATATATATATATATATATATATATATATATATTCCTGGAACATACACCTGGGAAAAATGAATAAAATAGGCTTAATTACCCAAGAAAGAAAAAAAAACGCTCGACGACTTTTCTCAGAGTCATAAACAGTTTATGAAATATTAGGGAAATAATAAAAAATATTTTGAAAATAAATTTGTTCTCATTTTCCCCTGATAACCTGTACATTTATTTTAATCTAATAAGATAAATGTTGATAAATTTTCTGAATGTTGAGGTTGAAGGTATTAATATAGTGCAGAGTTTCTCACAGTTTGAAAGGAAATAGGTCTGGTCTCAACTTATTTACAAAACGATTCTCCTTTCTTTCTGCCAGGTTTCGCGTAAATTTTCTACACTAAACCATGTAAAATTGTTCTAGTCACAAGAACTTCGTGATGTCGCAAAGGAAAAAAAGTTATCTCCCTTGTCACGCAAATCTGTCGGGTTTTTTTTAACCTTATTACGACACGACAAAAGCCGATCCCTTCATCAGTCCGTAAGTGCTATAAAACATATACGTTGAGCGGCTAAACGTATATGATTTATGAAACTTACGGACTCGAAAGAGACTTGATAGGCTAAACTTTAGTCTCTTTCGATTCAAGAATGAATAGGCAGAAAATTTCCCGCCGTAGGCTGCGGTTTACTTTCAGCGGTAGGCTGTTTTTTTTTTAATGTCTGTCGACCAAAGCTAAAAAGACACAGTTTATCCTATAGGTAGTGGGAGAAGTGTTAGATTCATACCTTTCCCAAGAGAATCTACGCGAAAGTGAATGTAACCGGGACTGAAACTCGGCACATTCGAGATCTCATTCCAAGACGATATCGATTACATCAAACTGCACATCCCAAAATTTGACATTCAAAAGAGGTTGAAAGAAGAAATAAGAAAAACTGTCACCGTAGAGTGTATTTGGTACTTCAGTCAGAACTGAATGCTTCAAACAGAATAGACGCAATAAATTCGCTGACGATACAAGTTGTTACCTGCAGCGTTGGTGTTGTAAAATGGAATCTTCATGATATAGCACATATTGATTCCAAAATACGTATGATACTGTAGCGGACCGTGGCGGTGATGAGTATGTAAAACACACGTGAGTCAAAATTTCCTGCTAGTCGGTCCAACTACATGAGAATTTTAATTAAGTCCAAAGAAAACAAACAAGACCTATAAATATATGTAAACAATTATATGTATTGATAACAAGAAAGGTTACAAGTTCCATGGGCAGTTACATGGACAGAGTGCGTCTGGTGAATATTATGTGTGTGTGTTGTGGTGAGTGTTCGTACGTACGCGTATTGTTCTTAGCGTGTTCCCAGAATTTGGGAAACGTTGTATCTGTGAGAGCTCACATCTACGAGGTGGTATAAGGCCCAAGGCCCGAGGAAAAAAGAGAGATCGAGGCGAAGAGTCAGCCAGTATTTATAGCCAGGGGAGAGAGACCCCTGTTGAAGGATTAAGGAGGTGAGGAGGAGCTAACTCCGACAATACTAACTGATTATCATCGCATGCACCACCCTAGAGTTGATGATGATAGAATATCTCTCCCTAGGGAAACTATTGGACAATGACTCGTTCAGTTAGAAATATCTTTTAAAATAGGGGTCGGCAAACTATACGTGGCACGCTAAGCAATTTCCAATGACACGTAGCCGCAAATGATATCACGAAGTCCCAACCAGTAACTACGAAAACGCAAAGATCTTTAGTTGTTTCAATTTTAATATGTATTAAAGTATATAAACTATATAAAATATATTATAGAACAGGGATATTGGCCTTGACTTATATAAAAATACGTATGCTGTCGGCACTCTGAATGATTTTAAAACACTAATTCCGCACATAGCAAACGACTGCCGACCCCTATTTTAAAACATCAGTTACAGGTTTAGTGAAATACTTAGAAACCATACGAAACAAGTATCTGAAGGCTGCACTCAAGAATGGAAGGGGTTCAGAAAACTTCCATCATTAAACAAAACCAAGAAATACGAAACTACTTAAATGTAATGGAGACTCGAGGCGACAAATATCTTGAATCTCCCACCGCTGCAGCAAAGAAAATTAAGTTAATGGGGAAAACTGCATGTATAAAGACTCTTGAACAAAAATGGAGCTCTAAACCCTTGTTTAGAAAGTACTCAAAACGTTTGGATGAACCAGACATCGATACTCGCCAAACTCATCAATGGTTTACAAACAATGGTCTTAAGGGGGAGACAGAAGAACATTATGGCAGCACAAGACCAATTTCTTTCAATTAATGCCTATGAGATGGCTCAAATCCTGCTTGTCGCTTATGCCGTAAATTTGATGAAACTGTTGATAGTGTAGAGGATTGTGGCTTTAATACACTTGAAATGAACACGTGTGGTCTCCTGAAATAATGTTCACTACAAACATGGCAGGCACAAGTAAAAGAAAGCAACCCAAACTTTATATATATATATATATATATATATATATATATATATATATATATATATATATATATATAAAATACAAACAATTATATGTGTATTAACAAACAAACGGATACAAATTACAAAAACAATGTTTGACAAATAATTGTGTAAAGTTTGTGTCCCGAGAAATGCGTGAGTGAATGTTCGTACGTACGTGTGTGTGTGTGTGTGTGTTTGTATGTTTCATGACGTTTCCCCAAGGGAAAAACGTAATTTTCTGCGAGAGGCTACATTGTCGTTGTGTCCACTGAAAATGAAAGTTGAGAGAGAAAGTGTTTTTTCAAGTCTCTATATTTTAGGGATAGCTCACCCAAGTTGTGGTGTCAGAATCTAGGAGGAGATAACTCCGACAATAATATCAGCGTGTTCCGAGTAAGAATACATTATTAGACATGACAGACTAGGCGAAAATTCCTGAGGCAAGTTTTCCCACGGCAAAAATGTTTACGGCGTATGCTCCTAGAACCGACTTGCCCACAGGATTCCAATATTTATAATAAAGAATTTCGAAAACTGTCAAGTTATAAGGAACCTGCAATTGAAAGTAACAAAAATGTGGAAACTTAAAACTACGATTATCCCGGCTGTGATAAGGGGATTGTTTATGATAAAGAAGGCTCTCGGCCCGGTCGCTAGTATCAAAGTGTAGTACGCTGCCTTTGTGAGCTTCCAGCTTCCGGTTTTTCCGTCAACTACGATTTTCACCAATTTGAATGGAAGCTGATGTTGCTCTTCCATATCTTTTCCAGTTCTTGCTATCGTTGGTGTGGCAATCCGTGTGCGAATTTCTGCGCTGCAGATGCCATCTTTTGACGAGGTTACTCCCAAGTATTTGAAGCTGAGCACTTCCTTCAGTGATTCGCCGTCCATGGTGTTGCTGGCACTGTTATTTACCATTAATTTGGATTTCTGTTCCATTCCATCTGCACCGGCTCTTTCAACGAGTTTGTTGGTTAGGTCTTGCAGCTCATGGTTACTACCTGCCATAAGGTCAATATCGTCTGCGAAACATAGGTTGTATACAGGTCTACCAGCGATAGAGATGAAAGTGTTGTGGCCGTGGAGGATTTCCTTCCTAATTCTTTACAAAAACAGGTTGAAGTAGTTTGGGAGAATTATCTCTATTGCTTACCCAAGAGAACTGTAATGATGGGCAAGGTCATAGAGGGCCTGGGTGACGTATATGAGCGTTTCTTCTATGTTGAATCCTATGAGGGACTTGCCAGAAGTAACCATGTCATATCCGATCAAATTTATTTCTTTATAAAATGGTAAATAATGAAAAAATCCATTATAGTCGGTTCACATCTTGTAAATATAAAATTCTTGTAAAGAAGCAATCTAATAAATAAATAGTGTTTAATATCTTTGTTGTCAATACTTTAAATTAAAGAATATATATAAATCCAATTTCATATGTTTGTGTTTTTATCAAAATTCTATTCATTGCTTTTTAAAACAATAAAGGAGTCAAAAGCGTATACGGTGTCAAGGAAATAAACGTCCTTTGTACACATTGTTTTTTGCGGGAACGAAGGCTTATCATTGCCGAAACATTTACCATATAACAAATCAAGTCATGTCATGTTTTTATTAAAATTCTACAAATAGCTTTTTAAAACAATAAACATTATAGTGATTATGTTAATTTCTAATAAAAAAATAATCTTTTTTGTTTTTATAGTCAAACAAAACGTTTTTTTTATTTTTCCCTTTCCCGCCAGTTTAAAGTTCGCAACTGATCTATTGATCTTAGAAAGCTGATAGTTTAGATAATTCTAAATCGGTCTGGCGACATACTAGACATGTGAAAGGCTATTTCAAAGCAAGACTCTAGTTTTAAGCTTGATGAAGAAAATAAGAAGCTGAATATCTAATACCTAATCTCCTATAAGATAGAGAATGCTGGACAATTTTCTCCCTGTGAAAGAAGAGACTTGAAGCGTAAGAGAAAAGGTTCTACCGACGAATGCTTCAGAATACTATGGACAGAACATGTGAACTTTAAGTTTTAAGGGGTAAAAAAAGATTCTATAAAGAAATGTATACTTACAACCAAATAGAGACAGCTGAAACTTTTGCAACACATAGTGAAGTAAGAGGTCTTGAAGAATTTAACAACCATTGGTAGTCTTACTATTTAATCCATAGAGTTGGGGGATAGATGGATTCATAACTTTCCGAAGTGAATGTAACAAACTTGACTAGAATTAGAACATGTCTCTTCAATTTCCCATTTCAAGCTACTATTTATTGTACGGCCTGTATGTCTAGATGCTCGCTCATGAGTCATAGAATATGAAAGTGACCTGAACGTTGCCATAAAAAGGAATCAGATAGGATGAAGGAATGACAATGCTTCATCTGAAATTGTGTAAAATTGAAGGCCATTAAGTCTATTACGAGTTGGCGGGAAGCAAAAATAACAAGATGGACGGAAAATGAATATAGTTGTTTTCGTTGTTAATAATAATTGCTAGTTGATTTCTACTATTAGTCAAAAAGGAAAGAAAAACGAAACAAACGATATAGCAACCAATTTGCTGCCATGAGTATAAGATTTCTACAAGACGAGGTTACTTGAACTCACCCTGTACATTACAGTGGCATCCCAGTGACAAGACATGTGAGCCAACTTTGAATCTATACTCAGAATTATCGACAGTATCTAGCGTGAATTTGTGGCGAAGGTTTTGAAAAACAGAAATGAAGACAAACACCAAATGTTCAGATACTTCTTTACTCTTTGAATGTTCAGATACCTCTCTACTCTTTGAAAAATGGGGGTTGGATTTCGTGAAGTAAGAAATTGCGTTTTCTGCGTTCGGAGACGCGTGTTAGTTGGAAAAGCTGAATATTTTTCTAAAATATTGGATTTGGCAAGAGAACAAGAAATACATCCGATCATTATCTCACCAAGAATTCTGGATTCGCAATGAAGGATCGTGATGAATTTCCCAAAGAACTGCATCTGCTTTGAACTGTGTGATTGGCGGAAGAAATATCATTCGTTCTTGAAGGCTTCTAGCAGAAGATCCATTTGAAATATTGATAGTACGCTAATCTAGAGCTGCTTTTAAAATGTTTACACAGTTATGTATATTCAACCGGAATTCGATCCTATGAATATTCTTTTTTTTCAAACAAGTAGGTTAATATCCCATGAAAGATTGGCGCAACATAATCTTCATACCAAAATTTTCCTCCATTTGGTTTTACTTCATACTCACCTTAGAGACACTGGCTAGAACACCATAACTCCTGTAAAAAAACCCTCCACAACACGTATGATCTCATCATTGTTTCTAAAATGGCGACCACGCAGATGGGATTTGAGTTGAGGAAACAGGAAGAAGTCAGATGAAGCTAAGTCTGGTGAGTAAGGAACATTGGATAGCAATTCAAAGCCACACTTGACTGCTTCATCTACTGCAAACTGAGCAGTGTGAACGGGCGCCTTGTTTTGTAGCAAGAGCAGATCCGCCCTCAATCTTCCTCTGCGTTTCGACTTTATTGATAACTTCAGTTGGCTTAATTATGATGCATAATACTGTTCATTAATATTTTTTTTCCAATTAGTCTGTTATGTTTACCGCTTCAGAATCCAAAAGAAAAAGAAGCCATTACCTTGTCAACAGACGCTGCCTGCTTGAAATACTTCGGGGTGGAGAATCAGTGTTTCCACTCGTTGCTTTGAATCAGGTTTCATTTTGAGTTACTAATCAGCGATGTAAATTCTCAGGGCCAGCCTGGAAACGAGTGTCCTGGAAAAGTGAGCATGATCTCCCATATGGATATATAAACATCATAATTGATGTTTTTTGTACTAAGAGTCACTCAATACAAATACTGAGAGCCACTCAAGGTAGAGGCTTACAGTTAAAATAGTAATGATGCATTTATTGTTTGCTATGAAAGAGAAAGAAGCAGGTTGGAAGTGATTTTTTATAGTGATAAGGAGTATAGATAACGACTAACACTTTACTTGAAAAGGTAAAGAGTTGAAGTACTTAAGGAAGTCTGATCCACAAAGTGGCAGTTCTTCCGAAAAGCTATCTAATTGGAGGTTCAATTTATAAAAAAAATAAGTTACATGAACATCAAGATTTTAGAGATAAGCAGATGGGCTCTTAATTTTTTAAATTCAAAAAATATTCATGGTACATTCTGATTGGTGGTTAAAAAACAGCGTTTGTTTTCCATTTGCATCAATAAAAAGTTTTCCTTCCAAATTTGAGGCACTGCGAGCCAGTGTGTTTGGAGCCTTTCTTTCTGTTAGATAAAGGGGGGGCTTGAAATTGCTATTTGGGGTCGACAAAAAGCTGCTACAGGAATTAAGGTCGCCCTGGTCCAGAAGGAAAACGACGCAGAAGAATTTAGGCAACCCATCAGACTATAATTGAAATGAACTACCCAGTCGCTCACTTCACAAAGCATTTGAAGCGGTCACGAGGCAATTTATCCCATAAAATGCCAGTTGTTAGTAAAAATCTGCCTGAGTAGAGCTTACTTATACGAGGGTCATTCATAAAGATGTAAGCCTTACCCTGAAAGAGTTGGAGAAAAAAGACAGTTTTTCGCTGTTTTTAATATAGTTCATTTTTAAATCAATGCACTTGGACGAACGATGTTTAAGCATTGCAACCCCATTACGGATGTAGGTGGCGTCCCGGAACTGTAAAAAACCCCTCCACAGCACGTATGATCTCAACATCGTTTCTAAAATGGCGACCACGCAGGTGGGATTTGAGCTGAGGAAAAAGGAAGAAGTCAGATGGAGCTAAGTCTGGTGAGTAAGGAGAATGAGATAGCAATTCAAAGCCACAGTTGACTGCTTCATGTAATGCAACCTGAGCAGCGCGAAAGGGCGCGTTGTTTTGTAGCCAGAAAACATCCGCTCTCATCTTTTCCCTCCGTTTCGACTTTATTGATATTTTCAATTGTCTTAATTATTATGCATAATACTGTCCATTACTATTTTATTCCACTTTCAATTAATTTATTACGATTACGCCTTCAGAATCAAAGAAAAAAAAGTAAAATAAAGAAGCCATCACCTTGCTAATAGACGCTGCCTGCTTGAAATACTTCAGGGTGGGGAACCAGAGTGTTTCCACTCTTTGCTTTGAATCTTTGATTCAGATTTGAAGTGGTGAATCCAGGTTTTAACTTAAGTTACTAATCAGCGATGTAAATTCTCAGGGCATTCCTGGAAGTGAGTCAGAAGTGTCCTGGAAATGACAACTGCTGTGAACAAGTAAATGGTTAAGTAATAACAAAAGCCAGGTTTGCAGATATATCGTATATTAAACAATAAGTACACCAGAAGAGTATTACACGACTAGTGAGAGTGTATCGAATCGAATGAGCTAGCACTCAATCTATTCACTGTCCATTGTTCCTTCTCTCCTACTAAATTTATAGTAGGCGGGAGAGTCTGATAGAAACTCTTAGAGGGAAGACACCACAACAACAACCATTTTCAGCTTCTGCTCGCGTGTCAGCATTCTTGGGAAGCATCTTGAAGACAGCTTGCTCATTCACAAGAGCTCAGTTAAACTAGTATGGACCGAACCAGAACTAATGTCTAATGATTTAGCTCAGCCATTCCTCAACCTTTCCTCCATCATTGACTCCCTCGGCTTTATGTATTTCTCCATTTACCCCCTCCCCTACTCCCATACAAAAAATTCATAGCCATCATAAAGCATTGATATACAATTTCGTGACTAAATGAATGAATGATTTTTTCAGTCAAAATACTAAGGGTTTTTTTTTAGTCAAAATACTGTGCCAAAAAAAAAAAAAAAATACTAAGCAACACTCAAAATACTGGTTTCTTATTTATTACTAATCTACTAATTTTTTAGTATAAGTTAGTACTCTGTATAAAATTCAGTATTTTTATTAACGTTTGTAGTCATTAATAAAAAATTATTCATTTTATCCGCTGTATTTGTAGATCTACAAATTAATACTAATCATAATCATTCATTCAAAAAAATTTTCTTTTTTAGTATTTTTGTTTTTGGCAATTTAAAAAATTTTTGGAAAATACTAAGAAAAATTTTTTTTGAATGAATGATTATGATTAATACTGACTAATTTGTGACTAAAAATTGTGCAAATTAGTCATTAGTAAAAATACCAAAACAGAAATAAAAAATACTGACAAATACTGAATATTAGTAAAAATTCAGTATTCTGATTAAAAAATTAGTAATCCATCATTCATTTTTACATCAATGTCATAAAGTGACGGAAAAACAAGAAGGCCAGAAAGAAGCTTTTTATTGTTTAGGACTTTAGGTTTTGTATAAAAATAGTATTATACATTCTTATAAAAAAAAAAAAGAAGAAAATCAAACCTTTCTAAATAGAAAATTATGAAGTTAATTTGTATTACAAAAAATAATGAACAGAAACACCAGAAGCATTATCAATAGGAACATTGCAGATTCATTGAGTCAATCAGTTTGTTTATGCGAGGAGCTGTTTCTGATAATGCTACTCTCATATCATCATCAGCTTTCAGGCGTTTTTTTTTAAATTATCAGGTACTTCAATTATTTACCCCCGACTATATAATTTTTTACTCCCTAGGGGTAAATTTACCCCTGGTTGAGAACATCTGACTTAGCTATTTGTGGAAAAGTAAGATGTCTGTTATCCAAAACCGTACGGTAAATGGTACCAACTTTTTCATCAGTGATTGAGTTTTTGGACTACATGACCAAGGTTCATTGTCTGTGCTGCCATTGCCCAGATTGAATTCCGCAGCCGACAAATTCACAGTTTCATAAAAAGTAGAGTCTTCAGTAAATGTCTGTATAATGACCCCGTTGATTTCTATGGATGTCATACCTTTCTTTTGCAGATAATTTATGACTACTGGCGCCATTGTTTTGTCCATTTTTAAATTTGTCGCACACCTTTCACCTGCAGGGAAATTAAGACAGAAATCTGAACGAGTTTTTATAGTTTTCTAAGTTTTGCCACAACAAAAATGTTCAGCTATGGCTCTTCTTTCTGGACGAGGCTTAGTATTTTTTTAACCTTTGTCTATAAATACTTGCTGCATAATAAAATACATTTATCCTGATAATGTCCGTCAAAGAAAGAAACGCATCGGTTAAGATAAATCTTACTTTTGTCCTCATTCGTATATATCTCTATCTATAAAAGGCGGGATGTGCGTGTATCTGTAACGAATGCACGGCCGCAATTTTCGACGGATTTGCACCAAAAGTTACATGCACATGCTCCAAGTTAGCGGGAAGGCCAAGACCGACTTTGCATTTCCCAACTCCCATCGATAGTGGAAATAATCGATTTTTTCATGCTACTACGGCAGTTTTCATGTAGTTTGCGGCCATTTTTTTACTGGCCAGAGTAAGAGCCTATAGCTGGCTCCCACGAATAGGGAGGAAGATTCTGTTGGCCAGCGTGAAGGACAATAGCTGACTGACACGAATGTTAACTAGCATGCAAAAAAAATTGATAGCTGCATTCGTCACAAGTGGGAAGAATTTAAATCTGCATGGCACTTTACTCCAATTGGCTCATTCGTTTCCTTAAACCCAACGTTGATTCTGATTACGCAGAACTGGGTTGGGTTGTTGTTAACATTCTTTTTTCATTCGGTTTTTCCAGTTACGAGTCCTTTTTTAAAGCTGATCGTTTTGTGTTCATTTTGTTTAGTTCTTTATTCGTAACAGATTTAATGTTTAGTATAGAGCTTAGAAAAAAAATCGCAGTGTGTGATAGGCAAGAAGTAAGTCATGTAGCAACATTAGCACGGCAAAGGGCACTCCTTTAAAAGCAAGAAAAGAGCAAAAATATTTTAAGTCAAGTGATAGCGATTGCTGTATGTGTCGTACGATTTTTAAATCAAGCACGGGTAACGCCGGGCCATGCTGCTAATATATATATATATATATATATATATATATATATATATATATATATATATATATAAAAGTGAACATAGAAGTCAAGACTTAGAGGCGACAGTCTTTCATGCTATATGCAATCGTCAGGCCTGACGATTGCATATAGCATGAAACAGACTGTCGCCTCTAAGTGTTGACTTCTATGTTCACTTTTATATTTACACACGCTCTATCTTTGATATTGAGCACTTTATTCCATAAATATAGCATACCTTAAGACTATATTTCTCTCTCTCTCTCTCTCTCTCTATATATATATATATATATATATATATATATATATATATATATATATATGATTCAACAACTGGATTTCTTTATTTCAGTTCATTTTTCTTTCTTTTTTGTTGGCATGTTTTGACTCTCGAATCTCGGAAGTAGTACAGATACGAGTAACGTTAAATTTCGTTTACTGCAATTGACTCAAGTTACTATTGGTACTTAAAGGCCAAGTTTAGTTCATTAATTGTTGTATGGATGTTTACTGAATTATAAAGCGCTTCTTTACCGCGACAAATTTTAACCACAGACTTGTCAACTTTATGTTCCACCCTAGTATAATGAAACATATTGAACAAAGTGGCTGTAAGGGCCGAGGATATGATGGATATAAATGACACGGACATCAATCTTGTGAAATGAAGAAACATCGTCCTGGTCTTATTTATTTAATACATTTGTTTTGGTATGGGAATATCATGTTTATATTTGATTGCATACATAAACTTTCCCGAGACAAGCCGGAGTAGTTTGAAATTAATATTAGCTCAAGCCCATGCGGCATCCTCCCAAGCATTATCTTTCCTTTGGCAAGGGGCTGGGGTAATTTCCCTGTGTCTGATTATTGTTTTTATTCGGTCGAGTTACTTTGCACATTCATGAGTCTATCACGCCAACCATCACGGTCCTGCATCACGGTCTGAAGGTCATTAGGGAGGCATTCTGTGTCATGACATACCTGGTTAATGTAGGTGGTTCCTGGGCGACCACCTCATTTTGCTCCATGGGTAGGTATTTTGCTCACCTTTGTATTGGCGATGAGTAAATGAACAGATGGTGGGCGATTGGAAATTTTATTCTGTTGAGATAGCTCGGACATTGATGAGTCTATCACGCCAACCATCACGGTCCTGCATCACGGTCTGAAGGTCATTAGGGAGGCATTCTGTGTCATGACATACCTGGTTAATGTAGGTGGTTGCTGGGCGACCAACTCGTCTTGTTCCATGGCAAGGTGTCCAGAATAGTAGATCATTCGCCGAGTTCTTGATTTGCTCGCTTGCAGTGTCTTGCTTAAGCGCATTCTAGGTTCGTGTAAGATTATAGAGATACCAGGGATGGATTGAGATCTGTGATTTAGTTGGAGATCTGTGATATATGTGTATAGTCACCACGAGATCTTAAATATAGCTCTCAGTATTCGAGTGTAAATTTCCATCTAGCTTAGCCTGTAGTATTTTTTTAAATTAATGTCCAGGCAGTGGCACCATACATTCACACTACCTCTAGAGTGGCTCGAAAGAATCTCCGTTTGAGGATGTCTGGTAGATCAGATTTCCAGATTATATCCATTTTATTGAAGGCGGCCCAAGCTTTTCACATCCTTTTCAGTAGGATTTAACTCGCTTTCTAGGTATATAAAAGTTTCGACAGATTTTATTGATTCCCTTGAGACAGTTTGTATTGAGTCTTGCTAGATGAATCCTATGAATTCAGTTTTAGAGGCGTAGACGTATAGTCTAAAATCATTGACAGTATTTTCTAGATGATGTAGGAGAATTGTGGCATTGGTAACCGTGTCAGCAGTGATAGCTTGGTCATGTGTATAGTCAATATCTGTCTGGTGTAATGGTTAGCAAGTTTGTCTCGCTAGAACAATTACGACTGAGTAGTGAGTTCGATCCTCACTAGGTGCCCCATACTTTCGGCCTTGTGCCACATCTAAGCTACGCTTGGAAAATAACTATAGTCAATATCTGTCAACTTAACTGTCAACTGTTAACTTGCTGGTTATCGACTTGAAAGTTTTGGTGATAAAGTAAAACATAAACGATGTATGTTCTTCGTACGTAGTCAAGGATGATAACAAATAGAAAAGGTATAAGGATGTTACCCTGGAGGAGTTCCAAATTAGAAGTGCCGGGAGGGGGGTGCTTGAGCAATTTTTCTACGGTTAAACCAACTTCAAACTGAGTCTGTATCACGGTCAGTAGCGACGCCGTGGGCGCACTGATAAATACATTATACCTGATTGCATTAATATAGTTCCCCAGCATCAGCTGGGGGTAGTTTAAAATTAATATTAACCCAAGTCTCAGGGGGTATCTTCGGCAGGGGGAGTAAGTCATTACCCGACGCCTGAGGCGTTTCCAAATGGGAAATTGCTGACGGGAATTGAGAATGATTTTTCTACGGTATTATCGGTAAACTCACTTTAAAACCACACCACATGTTACATTCTGTTGCGACGTGGGTGCACTGAAAAATACCCTTATTCATCAGTGACTACGTTTTATTACGTTTCTTTTTGCTGATGATAGTCAATTTTAGTTTTTCATAAACTACTATCCTTAATTTTTTTCATTTTGTTTTACGGCATATCAATCTTAATAGGTTATTTAATGCCAGTAATATTGCTGGTAATATTTTGTTTTGTCAAAAATCTATTTTTGGTAATATTTTTCTTTCAAAATAGCTGGTAATAATTTTTTTTTAAAAAAACATTGCTGGTAATAGTTAACTATTTGACCATAGCTGGGACCCTAACAGGTGCTACCACCCCGGGTCAGGGTGGACTTGTGAACACCAGCAATTAAGAAGTGATTCCACGCTCCTTCAAAACCTCTTGATCAGAGGCCTTGCTGCTGGATGTAGTTTATCGTCTTACCCAGGACGGCCTTTATTTTTAACTTAAAATGACCACACTTTGTTGTATTTTTCTTTATACTATATTTTTTACTAAAATTGTCATTTCTGTGTTTAATAGTATTTTTGACGTTATCTAGGGGTCTGGCCTGGCACAGCGCTTAACACGACAGAGTCAGCCGTGATAATAGTATTCAATACTCAGCGAGAGAAGTCACTACAATAGTATTATCGTTTCTCTTTGAGAATTACTCAGGACTACTTATGAATGAATACTACTAATGAATGAATGGATTAATCCATTCATAATAGTAAGCAGGGTAACTGGCTCTTACTACAACATTTTTATTTTAACAAAAAAATGACAGTTAATCATTTTCAGAAATATACATTTGTACTATTGTTAACTGCATCATTTGATTTGATTTGATTTGAAAAGCCAAATGTGTTCAGTTATTTCTTTATTTTTAAAAACAACTTCATTTTGTCAACCAAAGACGAAATAATGTTAGAAAAATATCTATTGTCAATAAAAAAAAAAAAAAACAGGAGACGTAGTGAAATAATACCTAATCCCAAGGGAGCATGTTGACTTATGATGGTCTGCTTACCGCATATCAGCGCAAACCTACCCATTAATTGCGTAAGTAAATTGATATTTGCTATTGGTTCATAAGAACGGATATTACTTATAAATCAACTTGGCAAACACGGATAAACGTACCTGCAATAAGACGCATTGTCAAAAGGGACAGTTTTTCCCATGACACCGTTTTTTTTTAACACCAATCTCTCTTCTGTTAACGTATAGGTTTTATCCCAATTCTAATCATTGCTTTTTAAGACAATAAACATTGCGGAAAAGTGAAGGTAGTTTTTAAAGCGGTGTCATGGGAAAAACGTTCTTATTACGAGCACGTTATTCATGTCTGCCATCTTATATATATATATATATATATATATATATATATATATATATATATATATATATATATATATATATAGAGAGAGAGAGAGAGAGAGAGAGAGAGAGAGAGAGAGAAAGAAAGAAAGAAAGAAAGAAAGAGATTAAATTAAACCTGGTCTCAGATATTATCTCATAACTAGTTTATTTACAGACATTAAGTACTATCGAAGTTAGATTGCAAAATGTCGATTTTCTGAAAAAGAAAGAAAGAATAGATTACGTAGTGAAATAAATCCTGATCTCTCGAACGTATGTTGATTTATAAACGGCCTACCTGACACATTTTTTTTTAACAATTCACCCCAAGAAAGGCGATGATTCTACTAATACACAATGGGCTACTGGATGTGAAAGAGACCGAGAAGACTTTAGAAGGAACCGGAAACCCAGTCCTAAACATGAAAGCTCGGATAAATCTCTACTCCCGTTCAAAAGATCGGAGAGGAGTGTGAACCGCATGATAGGCATATCAGTAGAAACCTATCAATTAAATAAAACATCTATCAGGATATTTGTTCATGTTCGTTTTTGTGTCTTTAAATTTAGTTGTTTTCCTCTTGAAGTGATGAGATACACGACGGATTACCTTCCGATTTCCAAACTCTAACAAACTTGACTGCTAATCTGGGAGCGAAAAAAAAAAAGCGTTGCACTAATTCCTGTAGTTTTGGAAACAAAAAAAAATGAGAACAACTTATCAGACGTCGTTTAATATCTTTCAGGATTTGCCGGTCTATTAACCAATTTGATATCGTTGCCTTGTAGACAAATATATCTTTTGTCCAAGTTTTCCTCGAATATGAAAAGAGGCCTATTTACTCAACCCCACTGCACTCTCGGATCGTACGTCAAGGTATATGTTTTTGTTGGTATTTAATTACAGTGTAACCCGGATATAAGAGAGTTGTCGGGACCGGATAAGAAGTCTCTTATATTCGGGTTTCTCTTATATCCGTGTTTGGTCTATTTTGTTTAGGTAAGTATGGCTCTAATTTGGGACCAGATAAAGTCTCTCTTATATCCGGGTCTCTTATATCCGGGTTACACTGTAATACACTCATGCTAGCAATGTTTCTCGGAAAATGCCCCAAACTTCTAAAAAGTATAAAATTACCTTCACTGTACTTAGATGGAAACGTTTAAAAAAGATTGATTGATTGATATATTTTTTTACCTTTTGGAGGTTATTGCAAGCCGAAAATATTTTTGGATTGTATGAATTTTTTTTAGTTTCTTAATATTAGGTTGGTGCAAAAATAATGTCGTTTTCTCACATGTGAGAAAACGACATTATTTTTGCACCAACCTAATGATTTACTGATGCAAGTCAATAGCTTAGAAAATTTAGATTTATACCTTTCCCAAGGGTATTTAAACCCAGAAAACATTTTTAGATTGGAAGAAATTTTTGGAGATAATAATGGTTTACTGATACAAGTTCTACTAATTGACTTATTGCTTTTGAGAGATCGATTCATATTTTTCCAAGAGTATTTGCACGGAAGTGAATACAAAAAAACAAAAAACAAAAACGAAACTGAAGCCTGGAATTTAAACCCTGTTCTCCGATTTTCCAATTCTGAGCCGTTATCCATTACACCATCTGCATATCCAAATTTACAGAACCTGGTATTCCAATGCGGTCCCCCATTTAGGTACTGACTTGGCTCAACGTTGCTTAACTTCGCGTTCTGAAAAGAAAGAAAAAAAAAGAGATGAGATTAGGC
>OZ010602.1:54065086-54070086 GCA_963932145.1 Acanthosepion lycidas | reverse complement strand
CAATTACCAGTTTTCCTATTGTCATTTTTATTCATAAATTTGTCTCTCTACTGATTAATTCGGAGAAATTTTCATATATATATATATAGTAGAATTTTTGTGCGTTTACCTTAGCGAAGCTCTTGTGGAAAGAGAGAAATAAGGAAATTGAACTGTAATCTTGTGACGAAAATATAATGAAAGATTATTTCGTCTTCACAGATAATTTATAGAAATGAGTTTCGGTCGACCCAATCTGGTTGGAGGGCAGTCAAAATTACCATCTGTGTTCGAAGAGATATAAAAAAAAAATGATAAAATTGCTAACCAAATGTCGTATGTTTTTTTTCTTTCTTTCCTTACGACTTTGTTCTCTTCCGATGCTGACTCGACGTGTTACCGACACTGTTGTATTTTCTATCGTTACTTCTACAAGGAGAATTACTTGCAGGCAACATAGTATCTTTTTTTGTTGCAATTTAACACAAACGATAACCATTGCGAGATTACGCCAGCTACAAGTAAGAATTCGCTATCATTTCTTTCTTTCTGCGCTGAGTTTCGCTTTAAACATTAATAGTTGCCATTATAGTTTTTAAGTGCGACACTGAGATCTGCAGGCGTATTGGGATGGCTGAGGACACATTAAGATATCTTTCGTATCAAAGTAAAGAAAACTGAGCTGTTACGAGACATCTGTCCTTCTTTACACCTGCGAATGTTGGGCGATTTCCTCAAAGTTGAAGAAGTGACTCGAGATGTGGTTCTACAGAACGATGCTAAGGGTACCATGGACCAAGCGTGTGAGCAACGATGAGATCTTAGAGAGGTTGCAAACAAGGAGGAGGCTTATACTTAATACCAGGAAGAGGCAGATGGAGTTTCTGGGACACATAATGTGAAATGTTGTTGTTCATTTTTTTCTACATTTTTTGAGGAGTTATAACTGCAAACAATTATGAACACCTTAAAATTTATATATACAAAAATACGCTTAAAAATGTAAAACAGCAAGACGTGAAAACAAACAAAATGAATATTATTTACAATCTGTATATTATTTATTATGTGATGTTGGAGCCACGAGATAAAGTATTAGTGAGTAAAATTGTGAGTTTGGGGTCAAATGTAAATATGGATCGGGATCCAATATAAGAATAGGATAAAGAATAAGCAAAGTGTATATACAGACTTTCTCGTATTTTTTTTATGTCTGTAATGATTGTCCAGATTATTTAGTTGAAAAAATACAAGAAGTTTCTAGGTTTCCTCTTCCTCATCTTTCTTTTTCTCCTGTCCTATAATTGGTGCTTATATGATTTATATTAGTAGTATTGGTGTGATTAGGTATGACGGATCTTCTACTACTCTTTTCTTTCTTCTTCTACCTCTATCGTGCAATTGGTACTTATATTAGTTATATTAATATCACTATTTGTGTAGGTATAAGGGATCTTCTTTTTCTTCTTTTCTTTCTTCTTCTCCTTCTTCTTCACCTCTTTCTTTACCTCCTTCTTTTTTTTCCTCTTACTCTTCTTTCTTTCTTTCTTTCTTTCTTCTTCAATCCTACAATTTGTGCTTATATTAGTTATATTAATATCACAATTTGTGTGGTTAGATATGAGGGATCTTCTTCTTCTTCTTTCTTTCTTTTTTTCTTCCTTCTTCTACTTTAATCCTACAATTAGTGCTTATACTTTTTATATTAATATTACAATTTGTAGGGTTAGGTATGAAGTATTTTCTTTTTCTTCTTCTTCCTCACCTTCACCTTCTTCTTCTTCTTCTTCTTCTTCTTCTTCTTCTCTTTCTTCTTCTTTCCCTCACCTTGGTTGCCTCTTCCTTTAAACAAAAAAAAAAAACAAAAAAACAAAAAAACCAAAAAAAAAAACCCCAACCATCTTTAACTTATTTAGTGACTTATTTTAACAGATTGATTTTGTTTATTTGTGGTTTATAAATCCTTTGAAGGTTAAGCCGAAACATATTTTAGATTGTAAGATTTTTTTTGCGAGTGAATATTGCAAATATTATAAATACAGCCCCACCGCGACAAGTAAAATTTTTTTTAAAGGATTTTTTTCCCACAAATCTTCTTTGTTAAGTGTATTTAAATTTTTGTCAAAACCAAGATTTTGGTAGGCACCCACCAGAAACACGTGTGATAGTCTGGAAAGCACGGTCATGCTGAATACCTTCCTACTGACATAAAAAATTACAAAATAAAAAGAAAATGTTATTTATCATTTCACCCCAAGTAAGGCAACAATGCTACTAAGATGCAAAGGTTTACTGCGAGTGAAAGAAAACGGGAAGTTTTTAGAAGAAACCGGAAAATCATTTCTAAATAGGAAACAAATGATGAACCTCTACTCCTGTTCAAAAACGGAGGAAAGAGTGTGAACAGAAAGACGATCAACTCTTTGTTCGTTATATAAAATGGAAGCATATTTTGGATTGTAAGAATAATGGCTTTTTTGAGACTGAATAT
This sequence comes from Acanthosepion lycidas, assembly GCA_963932145.1. Classification (NCBI taxonomy): domain Eukaryota; kingdom Metazoa; phylum Mollusca; class Cephalopoda; order Sepiida; family Sepiidae; genus Acanthosepion; species Acanthosepion lycidas. The sequence continues at coordinate 54,067,616 of OZ010602.1, read as the reverse complement.
TGCATTAACAGTTTCCTTTAACATAACAATGATTTTTCCCGATACAAGTGACACTATTTAACCCATAGCTGAAGAGGAAGGGATGGATTCATATATTTATCAAGGGTATTTGCTTGTAAGTGAACTTGAATGTAACTCAAACTCGGCTCTCTGATTTCGCATTCCAAACTATTATTCATTTAACCAACCGCACTTTCTTATTTTCATGAAAATATAATTATTAAGTCGTAGATGAAATAGGTATTGAAGGTTTTATTGAAATCCAAGAAGTCGGTGACTTTTGGAAAATATTTAAATTCATCATGCCAAACACGCCCAAATATATTACTGAGCTAAGTAATTTATGATTATTTCCGTCTGTGGAAGGACGGCAAGATTATTTTCTACTGTGGAAGAACAGATTGATTATTTTCTTTTATGGAAGGACGTTACGATTATTTTCTACTGGGGAAAGACAGCATGATTGTTATCTTCTGTGCAAGGATGGCAAGATTATTTTCTACTGAGGAAGGACAGCATGATTGTTTTCTTCTGTGGACGGACGGCAAAACTATTTTCTACTTTAGAAAAACAACATGACCGTTTCCTTCTGTGGAAGGATTGCGCGATTATTTCCTTCTGTAGAAGGACAGCAAGATTATTTTTTACAGTAGAAGGGCAGCATCATTGTTTTCTACTGTGGAAGGACGGCATGATTATTATCTACTGAGGAAGGACAGCATCATTGTTTTCTTTTATGGAAGGACGTTAAGATTATTTTTTACTGTAGAAGGACAGCATGGCTGTTTTCTTCTGTGGAAGGACGGCAAGATTATTTTCTACTGTGGAAGAACAGATTGATTATTTTCTTTTATGGAAGGACGTTACGATTATTTTCTACTGGGGAAAGACAGCATGATTTTTATCTTCTGTGCAAGGATGGCAAGATTATTTTCTACTGTGGAAGGACAACATGATTGTTTTCTTCTGTGGATGGACTGCAAAACTATTTTCTACTTTAGAAAAACAACATGATCGTTTCCTTCTGTGGAAGGATTGCGCGATTATTTCCTTCTGTAGAAGGACAGCATGATTGTTTTCTACTGTGGAAGGACGGCATGATTATTATCTACTGAGGAAGTACAGCATCATTGTTTTCTTCAGTGGCAGGACGTTAAAATTATTTTTTACTGTAGAAGGACAGCATGGCTGTTTTCTTCTGTGGAAGGACGGCAAGATTATTTTCTACTGTAGAAGGGCAGTGTGATTGTTTTCTTCTGTGGAAGGATGACAAAAGTATTTCTACTGTAGAAGAACCGCAAGATTATTTTCTTCATTGGAAGGACAGAGCAATTGTTTTTTTTTCTATGAAAGGACTACACGATTATTTTCTACTGCAGAAAAACAGCATGATTATTTCCTTCTGTGGAAGGACTGCAACATTATTTTCTACTGAGGAAGAACAGCATGATTGTTTTCTTCTGTAGAAGCCAGTAAGATTATTTTCTACTGTAGAATGACAGAATGATTGTTTTCTTATGTGGAAGGACGACAAGATTATTTTCTTCTGTGATAGAACAACAAAATTATTAACTTCTGTGGAAGGAAAACATGATTATTATCTTCTGTGGAAGGACAGCATAATTATTTTCTGTAGAAGGACATCAAGATTATTTTTTTATGTGGAAGGACGGCAAGTTTATTACAATATAATTAACATTTATTTCGGATGTTTTTTTTATCGGCAATGAAAATGCTTTACCACATTCTCAGTTTAGAAATGCACTGTTTTTTATTACCCTATTTCTTTTTTAACAAATGTTGAAATTCTCACGAGGATTGGGTTTTCCTAGTCTGTGACAAACAGCTGGCAAACAACATTCCTCTTTCCTCTCGCTCCAGTTCCCAAAATATGAAATAGCTCTAACCAATCGCTGTTCTTCTCCAAATTTCTATTCATAAGATGTCCTCTGTTTCCGTCAACACAGATTTAATTAGCATAATGTATTTACTAGCTTTCTCTGGTTATCACTTCACTTTTAAAAAAAATCTTTTCACCCCAAGGCGATAATGTCACTAGAACGCAGTGTGTCTCAGGGAGTGAAAGAGAATGAAAAGACTTTAGTAGGGAGAATTGAGAAAAGGGCAATAATGGAAGACAGAAGATAGCGATTGTCATTGCATTTATTTTTTGAAGATTGTGGTTATAAGGGAAGCAAAAATTGGAAGTGAATTTGTTGTGGAGTAAACAAGACTCCCCCGGTAACACAAATAAGCTAGGCAAGAAACGCTCGGTTTTCCTCACAGTAAACTTGACCTTGTATCGCGTATAGTCCGCAGTGGACGACAGGTAAATACCAGTCCGTTGGAGTTTTCGGCTTGGCTCGCGACTTGTACCATTCTTTGCCTTCGAGCATAGGGAAACCTAGACGAGTCTATGCCTACGGACAGTCTCGCCAGGGGAGGTAGACAAACCCGACCCTGTCTATGCGGGGTCTACGGGGAATTTTTGCTCGAGCCTACGGGCTCATATTCGCCTCACATAAAAATC
>OZ010602.1:53880086-54060086 GCA_963932145.1 Acanthosepion lycidas | reverse complement strand
GGAAAATGAAATTAAAAGAAACTTAAACACTTAAGTACATTTCTCTAATCCTTTAACATCAATACACGGAAGGTTATTCGTGAGTTTGAACGGATTTTGTTAAAAATTAGCAGACACAATGTTTGTGATTTATTCAATAAGACATGCCTAAAAGAGAATTTGGTGCCTAAATACACAAATATCCTTGCGAAAGGCATGAAACCACTTCTTTTCCTTCCTGCTATGGGTTAATTAGTAGAACTTGTATCAGCAAATCATTATTATCTCCAAAAGATTCTTACAATCTAAAAATATTTTCTTTTTTTAAATAAGCTGCAAAAGGTTGATAAACCGTAAAATAACTAATCAATCAATTAATCGTAAAAAGTAATAAATGGTTCAAGGTCAAGAGAATATGGAGCGCACGGTAGAAGAGATCAATCGAGTTCCAAACTTTTTTCTGTGTATTCTTTGTTGTATAAGTCCTTGTGTTGTTATAGAGAATAAACATTTTGCTATTGAAATTTGAATTATTTCATACTGAAAGCCGGAATTATTCAGAAATTGAACACTTTATATATGGTGCGAAATACATATATATATATATATATATATATATATATATATATATATATATATATATATATATAAAAGTGATCATTGAAGACAACACCCAGAGGCGACAGGCTGTTACATGCTGGACGGAATCGTCAGGCAGCCTGACGATTGCGTCCAGCATCAAACACCCTGTCGCCTCTGAGTGTTGACATCAATGTTCACTTTTTATATTTATAGTTATACTTACATACGCTCTATCTCTGATATTGAGCAGTTTATCCCATAAATATAGTACACACTAAAACTATATATATATATATATATATATATATATATATATTTATATATATATATATATATGAAATTAGTTGGAATATATATATATATATATATATATATATATATATATATATATATATATATATTAAATTAAAGCTGGAGCGAGAAGAAGAGAATTCATACCTTTCCCAAGGGTATTAGCATGTAAGTGAATGTAATGTATTCGACTGGAATATATATATATATATATATATATATATATATATATATATATATATATATGAAATTAGTTGAAATCTTATTATTGTGGTGATTTAGATTTATTTACGACATTAAGGACACCGGACTCTTTAGAGATGACAGTGTAATTCTACCCCGTAACACAAGCCCACGAAATATAAACCGATCGAAAAAGGAACTGATAAAATTTTCACGAACTAAATATTACTACTACCACCGCTAAAGTGATCAACTTTCTCGATGTGATCTTGGACTTGAATAATGGTTATTACAAACCATATACCAAAGATCTATATAACCATGGATACGTCAATAAAGAAATTTAATGTTAATTACATAATTACATTAAAAGCAGGAAGTTTCGTATTGTTCCTCTCGTAACCTGCCATGAGTCCCATTTGGGGAGCTGTTAAAATTAAACTCACTACATGTTATTCCTTGTATTTACATTGAATTGCTTATATATATATATTGCATTTGCAGAGGTATATTTTACAACACTTACCCTTTAAAGTTTTTATTATTAGCCGTAAGAAGACACTTTCTGTCGTAATTTTACATTTCACGAGTAGAAAAATAATGACTATTTTAAAAAGTATTTTTTTTATTATTTCTAATCAATATTATTTTTTGTTCTTTTAGACACATATATTTGATGTTCTAGTTTCTATAAAAACGACAATGGTAACTACTGAAATTAAATATAAGGAATAAATAAACTCCTAAGACACCTGTCTGGGCCAAAAATATGCATTAAAAAAATTGTTATTTAATAGGTTAATTATGAATATATGTATTTTTCCATTCATGACCACATGAGTTTTCGAATTTGTCTTAAATATTTAGCATTTTGTTAGATTCTCATACAAATTAAAATCACGGATGTTTATTAATCATAACGCCTGTGTTTCAGTTATGTGCCATGCGTAATACACGCTTAGGCGATCATGTATCTTTCGATACACGCATGACTGACGAGACAGATTGTTTTTGCCATTTCTTTCTGCGGTAGACCAGTTGCCATCCAAGGCTATAGAATCCGGTCTGTCCTGCTATTTACCCATAGCTGGTGGGGGGGAGAAGACGGTTCATACTTTTCAAAAGATAACTGAATTATTCATAATAGTTAAGGAAGTGAGAAGAAGAGGATTTATTCTTTTTCCAAGGGTATTAGCACGTAAGTGAATGGACAGGAATTCGAACTCGGCCCTCCTATTCCTCAATCCAAGCAGCTATCCATTACTCCACCATGCCTCCATCGCCTGTGTTTAGGTGAGTAAAAACACATTATAAAATTTATATTTATAAACTATCCAGACTCTCTGGGGCTAATTCGATGAAAATAACTTATATTCCGTCGGGACGGCCTTAGCTTTACTGTTACTTCATTAGTTCGTAACCTATTTTGTTACGAATTTGCAACGTTTAAAATGTATATTTATTATACCGAAGAACCACAAACCGATGTAAACACGTGCATAAAATGTATATGTGTATATATATATGAGTGGGTATGGATGCGTGTACCAACTTTACGCGCGAGCGCACACACACACTGGCCACTGCCCTCTTTTATTCAAATTTCTAATGAGCTAATGACCTTGCTGCAAATTTACTGGATATGTTCATTTAAACATGGACATTTCGAATTGACGGATTTTCGTTTAGTAAGGTGGGTGACTGAGGCGAGCTTGGTTCGTTTGAATGGGGCTAGCCTTGATTTTCTCTTTTAGGCCAACCTATGTCACATCGGGGTCGTTTCCTGTGGAGCCCTTCCCCTGGTTAGGTTAGACAAGCTTTTGTGTACCTAGATAATGTGAGTAAATGTTGTTCCTAGCCTGTTCCCGGCTACATCTTTTGGTATGATCCAAGTTGAGATTCCCAACCTCCCCCGTTTGTTTTTGGCCCCTTTTATCTCGACTGGGTCAGCTTTATATTTTCCCATAGCCGTATAATTTTTCATCCTTTCCTCACTTCCTTAGCGAGAGAGCTTCTTGATTTTGTCCAAGTGGCAGAATACAGTGGCCTCTCTTTTTTGAGGGTTGGGCGGGTCCTACTAACATCAGTTATGTTTAGTTCAATTTTGTGTCCTTGTTTAGTTTGTTTTGGGGTTCATTCCCTCCCCTCTCATATTCCATAAGGGAGTTTTAAGTATTTATTATCATTAAATTTTTATGGCATGGGGCGCGTTTTGTAGGTCCTCCTTGGGAGGATGCGGTATTATGGTGTATGAAGGATTGATTGGTGAAGGATGAGTTTTTGTGGTGAATGGTGAATGGACAAATTGTAATGTATGAATGGGCCATGGATCGGATTAGCTAGGTATAGGATAGTTAGTTAAGACCAGCCACAACCCTCCCCTTTTTCAGCCTTGTGCCATAATTATATTTTTTTAACACAATAAATATTGACGGATTTCGTTTAGTGCATTATTATGTCAGAGAAAGGTAATTTAAGTGACATTCAACGCACCTTTACAAGAGCCAGATCAGACCGAAAATAGAATGCTGTTGTCATATTTGGGCAAGAACTGCCTAATCCTCATTTTATAGTCTCGATAGAGTCTAAAATCGTCTCCGCGTCCTTGTGGGTGATGAAATTTTACAAGTCTCTCACTTCTCTATCGCTACTTCCATGATAAATACTCGGGTGGACTATATCTCTTAGGTCCGCCAGTTCTAACTTTCTCAGATAAAACCCGACATGCCACTCTCATTGTAGCGAAGCACCCTCATTCCCTACATATTCCTTTGTCGAGAAGTAAGTTCCACTCCCACGAACTCTGGGAAACCGATTCCCAAGAGGATGCTTCCCCGATCACTACAATCTTAAATCCGGACCTAGGTTGCCTTTTGGCCAAGGCATCATCAAGGACCAATCGTTTGCAACTTTTAACTCATTTGGATTGATAAGAGATAGTACTGGAACACATTTAAAATTAAGAAATACTTAAAATTAAAAAAAAGAAAACAAATAAATTTACGATTAAAATACGTTAACAAAGAAAAAAAAAATTGATCCAGTGGAGCATAAAAAGGAAAAAATAAAGCTCACGTACTTCCGAATAAATTCAAGGATCTTAAAAAATTCTCCTTCTGCTTGCTGGAATAATTTTAAGCATATATATATATTAGGTTGGTGCAAAAATAATGACGTAATAATGTCGTTTTTCGACGTTAAAAAATACGTCAAAAAACGACATTATTACGTCATTATTTTTGCACCAACCTAATATATATATATAGCATATTTTTGCACCAACCTAATATATATATATATATATATATATATATATATATATATATATATATATATATATATATATATATATATATAGCATATATATAGCATATATAGCATTAATTAAAAAGAGGGCTCAATACCGATAGCAGAGCAATAATTATTTATTATAATTAAGAGAATTTTGTTTTTTTTTTCAAAATTTTTCTTTTCTGGGGTCATCCATCTCAATTTAGTTTTTATTTATCTATTTCACCAAATTCTCATTTAAGGAAGAAAAAATGATTTCACTTTGTACATTGATGAAAATACTCGTATGTGAGTGTGTGAATAAATTTGCAGTCTGATGCATAAATATTATATGAATTTAATCTGAAATTTTCACTGTCTAATGTTCAATCCATATGATTAATATTCACCCCTGGATTAAGAGAATTAACAAGAAAGGAGATTATGAAGTTGAATGAGAATCTGGTGGAATGGTAAATATATAAGACAATTTGAAAAAATTCAGCTTTGATGTTTCACTGATCAAACAGCATCATCAGACAAATGCATTTTATTTCAAGATGCATTTTATTGGCAAGACAGAATGGGACTCATGTTAGTTATACAAATCTTGCATTTTTTCTTTTATATTTTAACTATCATTTTTTTTTTTAAATTAGATTTTACTAACTTCAACTTGGTTTCTATTTATATATTCATTTGTTTTAAGATTTTTTCATATCCCACATTGTTTCAATATGAGTTTAGTGAGAACAGGCGATAGGCTGAAGAAACACAGTCATATATTAATCATTGATTGATTTATTGATTTGCTTTTTTTACCGCTTATCAACCCTTTTTAGGTTATTTAAAGTCGAAACATATTTTTGAATTGTAATATTTTTTGGAAATAATAACGATTTTCTGATAAAAAGTTTTACTATTTTACCCATAGCTGGGAGGTTAAGAGGTGGATTCATACCTTTCCCGAGGTTATTTGCATGTAGGTGAATATATCGAACCCGACTGGAATTCGAACTCGGCTCCTTGATTTCTAATTCCGATATTTTATCCATTACGCCACTCGCATATCCAAGCTTACAGCACCTGGTATTCCCGAGCGGTTACTTATGTATGCACTGGCCAGGTTCAATTTTGCTTCGGTGATTGGACGAAAACCAGGGTTTGAATGTGATCGGCCGTAAGGCCTATACAGAGTGGCCAATGAAAGACTGAATGGCATAAAACAAGATGAAGTTTTACAAATCAAACTCGAGTATCTTGGAGCATTAATGTTTGGACCATTTGAATCTTGTATGGAAACATTTTTAAAACCAATTTTAGAATCTTTTGAAGCGATGTTCTGGCGATGCCTAGTTGGGCAGAGTGACGACGTGTAGAAGCTGATAGATTCTCAAGGACGCCCTGCTATACAGTTTTCATCTCTGCGCCAGTGCGTAAAGAGCGCTTAGGATCTCTTTCCCCGAATATCGCCGACTGATTCCGATCTATTAAACTCGGCGATTACATTCCGAATTATGTTATCGCTAGTGAGATACTCTGACATTAAAATGTTATCGGCATTTCCTCTGAGTTTGAATATTTGATCTTTCATTGGAATAGAAAAAAAAAAAAAAAACCTCAATGAGTTTTACTCGTTGCTGGAAATAATACGTAGCCATTTTAATCTCTCTGCTCTATAACCTGCAAAATAAAAAAGAAAAAAAAATTGATTGAAAACGAACAAGTTACGGCTTTTTCAACCCTTTCAGTTTTTCAGTTTGCTACCTATATTAATCACGGGGGATTCATAGTTCACGACACATTTTCACTTCATCTGTGTTTAAGTAAACAAGTACAATGCATTTTGAAGATAAAAATTCCTTAAGTAAATTTCAAAACAAATGATCATATAAATAAAAAACTGAGTTAAAATTCTTCTTTATGTGTCGTGTCCCCTCAGGACGTAGGCGATCATGTCTCTCCACAACTTCCCACCCTTTGTCTTTTAGTTATCTCTCCTAAACCCTGTTCCGCCGTCAATTTATTCAATCTCCCTAAGTATGTTATCTATCCTGTGAGTATCAGATTTTCCAAGCCCTCCTTCCTCGTTATTTGCCACAGAAATTTCAACTGTCTCTTCCTGATGCCAAGTATAAATTTCCTTTTTGTTTGCATTTTCTCTAAAACTTTATCCTTGCTCAAATGTTCGGTCGATGTTATTCTCAGCATCCTTCTGTAGAACAGCATTTCTGTTACTTCAAGTCTCTTCTTCATCTTTGAGGGAATTGTCTAGCATTTAATAACATATAGGTGAAAAGATATCACGTCACAGTTCAGTGTATTCTTCTTTGTCTTTCTCTGTTTCTTAATACTGTGCTTAGCTTTTGGAATACATCTTTCGCTATTCCAATTTAACTTCGGATTTCGGTGTCGCACTTTCTGTCCACTTCTCTGATATTTAAATATTTGTACTTGTTTGATTTTGGTATCCCCAATATGTAATTTGCTTTTTGGGGTTGTCCCTTTTCCTAACAACCATGTGTCTTCTTGTAGTTGATGTTTAATCCTAGATTTTCTTCACTAACTTCTATAAAAGTTTTTGTAGTTTTCTTTCTGTGTTTGCTATCAGCACAGTGTCATCTGCATATCTTATGTTGTTAACGTTGTTGCCACCAATAATCTAATTAAAAAACAAACAAACAATATAGTTAAAATAAAAAAAAATAACCCAACAGTCATATAACAAAAGTTTGTTTGTTTAACGACATATCAACTCCTTATGGGTCACTTAATGTCTAAATTTAAGTTTCTTGAGAGCATTAGCAATTATATTTACAAATATGTATTGCTGGTAATTTCTTTTTAAAAAATGTTATTTATTAATATTTTTTCTAAAAATGCATTGGTGGTTAATACTATAAAAATTTATTACTGGTATTTTTACTATAAAAATATATATGCTACCATCCAGGGTTAGGTAGGACCTTGGAATAACAGCAATTAAAAGGTGAATCCACTCTTCTCAAAACCTCTCGAACATAGCCCATGCTGCCGGATGTAGTTCATCGTCATACCCAGGGCGGATCTCGATAATGTAGAATTGATTGAAATAAAATCCATTTTTCTGATGTTTGATCAGCGAACTATTTCAAAATAAATTTTCTTTGTTATTTACTAATAATCATTTGTGTGATGAATTATGTTGTCGGCATTTGCAACATTTTCGCGTGCAGAAGAAACAATTGATTTTGGAAGTCCCTCACAAATATCGTATTGTGTTGAGATGTCGACTGAAAATATTCGAGAATCACTAAATGCGATCTGTAGCCATTGCATTCATAAAGCATACAGCACAGGAAGTATTTCCAATTTCCATTTTAGGAAAAACTAAAAGAAACAGAAATCTTTTTAAAAATATTGATGAATGAAGTACGAAAAGATGACAAGAATGTGAAGGAATTGCTTTACAGTCTTCAATAAATAACGGAACCAAATGAATGAAAACGATATCTATCTATCTATCTATCTATGTTCATATCTATATGTCTCAGTCTTCAGGCCATTTACATACACACACTATCCTTGATATTTACCACTTTTTACCCATAAATATAGAATAACACCAAACTATATTTATATCACACCGACACCCACACTCATATATATATATATATATATATATATATATATATATATAGGAATCTAAATGAAATAATAATAATAAAAACGAAAGAATATTAATCTACAACCCAGTGTGTCTGAAAATTTTAATTTTTTAATATTTTTTATTGTTCAATATATATATATATATATATATATATATATATATATATATATATATATATATATACACGTTTAGTATCCGTAAAGGATTACATGATTTATGTATAGATTGGCAATTATGACGTGTATAAGATGATGCTATCATGTTGCCAACAATGATCAAATGCACATTACTAAGCCTGCGTAATTAAAGAAATAATAATATGTAAAAAAGGATAGTCATTCGGTTAATTAACTTTTATAATTAACTTAATTTGAGCATAAATTTCTGCTTGAATGTTCATGACTAATTTTAAAGTGTATATATATATATATATATATATATATATGTCAGAAGGCAGAAAAACAAAAAAACACTAATACAATCCGTTACCGGGTGTGGAAGAATTACAAACAGAAATATAAATAATGCGCTGGAAGAGGTAAGAGTAATTAGCAGGAGAGTAGATAATTACTGAAATTGCATTTCATTTTTGCAGATCAAACTTGGCTGAAATCCATGAAGCCGGAAGAGAGTTCCACAAGATAGAAGTGCGAGACGTGAAACCGGTTTGCATAGGATTTACGCTTGCATCTAGCCAGTTCAACTGTAAATTATTGAGATCTCGACACAAGTCTAGTACTGCGCTTAAGTACAAAAAGTTTAGGTACTTTTATGTCATCAAAACGACCCTTTGTTGCCACTTTTATGATGGCATCGTACGCTTGCTTGGTACTTCGTCAATGACAACGTAGTAGGCCTTTGTAATCGCAGATACCAATTATAATACGGCGTTGAATAATATTGGTGTCAGTCATCTTAGAATAACACTTGTACTAATAGTACTTCGTATAGTGAATAGAGATCCGAATAGTAATAGAAGATAGAGAAGAAAGCGAACACGCAGTATAAAGGATAGACTAGAATAGCGAACACGTAAGACGCCATGCAACTTCCTCTATATATGCATTTCCGCTATGGTCACGTGATCTACTTAGCCCAGTAATGGGATCACCTGCGTTTGTTCACTGGCGATACATGTTCAAATACAAGTATCAGAAGTGACACTTTATTCCTATATAACAGGTAGCAAAGCGCTCATACTAACAATTACCATTAATGTATTTAAAGAAAATTTAAAACGAGGCAACCTTACCGGTGGGAAAGTGAACGAAGTCGGGCTTCAAGATTAGGATCGATAATATTGCTGATTTTTTTGGATTTTATCAAGGAGTTCAAGATAAAATAGCACAGTTTCCGGGCGATATTTTAAGCATGGACGAATGGTATATATAGATTCTGGAGAGAAAAATTGTCTTGCACAACACAGTGAACCAACTTTCTTGTCAGCTGACCTAGGAATGGATTCAATATAGTCTTTCTACTTCCTGTCAGCTGAGAACTCTATCCTGAGAAGGAACAATGAGTCCATTTCCTGGAGGTTAGCATCAGCCTTACTGATGAAAGGCAAAGAGGGGGGTTCTTTCAGAAGTTATGGTTAGGATTAACAAGACATCTTTTGCCCCCAAATTTAAAAATCAAACCGTGTGCCTATACATCAGTGTGAATACATTGTGCATATAAAAATGTCCTGTGTGTACATTAAATGGCACAAGCATATGTAATTCACTCAGGCAAGATATGAATACACACATAACACAGGCTCATGCAAAGTCACACGTAAACACACACACACACACACACACACACACACACACACACACATATATATATATATATATATATATATATATATAATAAATGAAACTATAAATAAAACTATGAATAAAACTATATTGATATAGATATGTAATAAGTGAAACCACACACATGCACATACACAAATTTCTCTCTCTCTCTCTCTCTCTCTCTATATATATATATATATATATATATATATATATATATATATTAATAATAAATAAAATCGTATATATATATATATATATGTATATATATATATATATATATATATATATATATATATATATATATATATATATATATGTCTATTTAGGCAACATATCTTCATGCAAACATGTTTCATTGAAAAATATAGGCATTTTGTGTCTACTTATTTTTATACTGATCCTATCCAGTTGTTTAATCGGTTTCTTGATATTAAGATGAAATTCATCTAGGAAGGCACCGTAGTTTTGTTTTAAACCCAAGTAACTTCGATTTGTTCCAAGATCAAATTTAGGAGAAAATGACAAAGACAAACTTATCTGTAATCGCAATAAAATCTGCTTCCCAGCGTGATGGTGATTTTTAAAAGTACGCAGGAACGCGCTCAGTTATAGTTATTTCAGAATTTTAAATTTATCCTATATATATATATATATATATATATATATATATATATATATATATGATTGTTGTATACAGAATAAATTCCAATAACCAAAAATACTATTCTTAAAAGAGTGCACAATACAGATTAGAGCAAATATAATTTATTCGAAAATTATAAAATAAATATGTTAAAAAGTAACTACAAAAGTAGCCATTTTGCTTCAACATTTCTGCTGTCTTATCAAATTCAAAACCATCACTTGATAAGACACCAGAAGTGTTGAAACAAAATGGATATTTTTGTAATGATTTTATAACATATTTATGTTATAATTTTCGGATAAATTATATATATATATATATATATATATATATATATATATATATATATATATATATATACCAACACTTTTGACTTCATCGTAACTTTTAAACTTCGTGCCTCTCGTGAACGCTTTCAAGGGACCAAACAGGTGAAAGTCTGAAGGGGCAAGGTCTGGGCTGTAAGGGGGATGAGGGAGCAGTTCCCAACCCAGCTCGTTGATGGTCTGCACTGTTTGGGCTGTTGTGTGAGGCCTTGCGTTGTCATGATGCAAGATGACTCCTTCTGACAGATGACCCCTGCGTTTGTTTTTTATGTCATTTTTGACCTGCCTCAGCAGTTCACAGTAGTTCTTCTGTCAGACTGAATGAGGTCATTGACTGATTCGATCACCTCAGGGGACCTCACTTCTGTTAGGCCTCCCAGGAATGTCTTCATCCTCAACACTGCTCCATCCTTCTTTAAACAAGTTAGCCCACTTGTAGACATTTTTTAGGCTGAAACATGTGGCACCATACACAGTTGACATTCTCCTATGAATTTCGACTGGTTTGCACCCTTCAGCAATCAAAAACTTGATAACTGACCGCTGTTCAATCCTGGAGCATGCTTCATGGTCGGCCATCTTTGTTGATTGGCAAAACTCTCAAAGTTTTTTTAATCTTCAAAAGAAATTAAATCCATGTGAAAAAGAAGTAAAACAAAAAAAAAAAAAAGAAAAAAAGTAAGCTTCTATCTGTATTAGAAGTCCTTATAGCGAAAAATTCACTTTATTTATTGAATGAACCTCGTAGTTATAAATAATTATTGACTAATTTTATCATTGAAATATTTTTGCATTATCTCAAGTAGAGAATATAGTAACTGGGGTCCGCAAATTGAGAGAGAGCGTTATCAATGATAATGTTCTGACTTCCTTCAACCCTCTCTCTGTCTATTATTTTTAAATGTACTTTTTATCACATAGAAGTTGGTGAGGCGCGAGGAAATTTTACTTCCGAAAAATGCGGCCCATAGAAAAAAAAATAATTGGAAAGCATTCTCGTAGACGACAGTGATAATTATTTTGGCCGTTTTCTTCTTAAAACAAAATTTTAAATGATTCAAAAAAATACTCTTTAGTCTTAAAAATCTTGAGCGTGACCTGTACCGCTTAAAAACGACTTTCAAGAATTTAAAAATCTCTGCATTTATCTTCATATCTTTATTAATTTTGAAGGGATCTATAATTGTATTGCCTATAATACAAGCTCCAAACACTACTCCACCTTCACACATTTTCAACTTAGTTTTGCTGGTTTGACTGTTTGCACGAATGACCTCACTACTAGTCCAGCTATCAGGTTCATCAAATGTAGCTCTACATTCATCATTAGAAAATGCTATTAGGAAAATAAAATCTCGAAGCACCAAATATGTTACTGAAAATATTCATTTTAATAAAAATATATTATTAATTGACATGGTATATTTGCCATATGAAATTTAATTAAATCCTGAAAATCTTACTAAAATGGGGTGGTTCATTTACTTTACGTTGCGTATGTGTTATCTTTTTTTTTTTAGTTTTTCTGGTCGCCATCTTAAGTCAGCGTTATTTTTTTTTCTCTCATTAGCAACTTGACCTTTCCCTATACCTGGAATGTCACTTCCTTTTATGGTGGAATTCGTTCGGCAGACCAAACCCTTAAGCTACCTAATAAACGAGGATGGGTTTTTGGTCGATTTACCTGAATTGTGTTTGTCTTCGTGTTTGACCGAACAATAGCCAGGACTACCAAAACCACACACACAAAAAAAAAAAGGATTAAATTTCTATCAAATTTGGATGTCGAAATTCCACAGATTCGTCAATGTTTCATGGTCTTTAGTATTGGGTCGGTGTAAAAATAATGTCGTTTTCTCACATATGTTACTATGTGAGAAAACGACATTATTTTTGAACCAACCTAATATTTCTTTCTTTTTGTCTTTTCTTTTCTTTCTTTCTTAATGTTATACGTTATACCATTTTCTTTCTTTCTCTTTTCTTTCGTTTTTATATCTCAAGTTCTTTCTTTTTTTTTTTTTCCAACGTTATGTTCCTTCTTTTATCTTTCGTTCTTACTTTCTTTTATCTATTATTAGGTTGGTGCAAAAATAATGTCGTTTTCTCACATATGTTACTATGTGAGAAAACGACATTATTTTTGAACCAACCTAATATTTCTTTCTTTTTGTCTTTTCTTTTCTTTCTTTCTTAATGTTATACGTTATACCATTTTCTTTCTTTCTCTTTTCTTTCGTTTTTATATCTCAAGTTCTTTCTTTTTTTTTTTCCAACGTTATGTTCCTTCTTTTATCTTTCTTTCTTACTTTCTTTTATCTATTATTAGGTTGGTGCAAAAATAATGTCGTTTTCTCACATATGTTACTATGTGAGAAAACGACGTTATTTTTGCACCAACCTAATATTTCTTTCTTTTTGTCTTTTCTTTTCTTTCTTTCTTAATGTTATACGTTATACCATTTTCTTTCTTTCTCTTTTCTTTCGTTTTTATATCTCAAGTTCTTTCTTTTTTTTTTCCCAACGTTATGTTCCTTCTTTTATCTTTCGTTCTTACTTTCTTTTATCTATTATTAGATCGGTGCAAAAATAATGTCGTTTTCTCACATATGTTACTATGTGAGAAAACGACGTTATTTTTGCACCAACCTAATATTTCTTTCTTTTTGTCTTTTCTTTTCTTTCTTTCTTAATGTTATACGTTATACCATTTTCTTTCTTTCTCTTTTCTTTCGTTTTTATATCTCAAGTTCTTTCTTTTTTTTTTTTCCAACGTTATGTTCCTTCTTTTATCTTTCTTTCTTACTTTCTTTTATCTATTATTAGGTTGGTGCAAAAATAATGTCGTTTTCTCACATATGTTACTATGTGAGAAAACGACGTTATTTTTGCACCAACCTAATATTTCTTTCTTTTTGTCTTTTCTTTTCTTTCTTTCTTAATGTTATACGTTATACCATTTTCTTTCTTTCTCTTTTCTTTCGTTTTTATATCTCAAGTTCTTTCTTTTTTTTTTCCCAACGTTATGTTCCTTCTTTTATCTTTCGTTCTTACTTTCTTTTATCTATTATTAGATCGGTGCAAAAATAATGTCGTTTTCTCACATATGTTACTATGTGAGAAAACGACGTTATTTTTGCACCAACCTAATATTTCTTTCTTTTTGTCTTTTCTTTTCTTTCTTTCTTAATGTTATACGTTATACCATTTTCTTTCTTTCTCTTTTCTTTCGTTTTTATATCTCAAGTTCTTTCTTTTTTTTTTTTCCAACGTTATGTTCCTTCTTTTATCTTTCTTTCTTACTTTCTTTTATCTATTATTAGGTTGGTGCAAAAATAATGTCGTTTTCTCACATATGTTACTATGTGAGAAAACGACGTTATTTTTGCACCAACCTAATATTTCTTTCTTTTTGTCTTTTCTTTTCTTTCTTTCTTAATGTTATACGTTATACCATTTTCTTTCTTTCTCTTTTCTTTCGTTTTTATATCTCAAGTTCTTTCTTTTTTTTTTCCCAACGTTATGTTCCTTCTTTTATCTTTCGTTCTTACTTTCTTTTATCTATTATTAGATCGGTGCAAAAATAATGTCGTTTTCTCACATATGTTACTATGTGAGAAAACGACGTTATTTTTGCACCAACCTAATAATAAACATGTTCGCTGCATTCGGCTGGATAGTTTCAGAATAATATTAAGCTCAAGCTCCAGGAGGCCATCCCCTCAGACAGTGCCTCTCCTTCGGGATGGGGCTGGAGTTATTACCCAACATCTGAGGCATCCCAAAACGGGAAGTATCGATGGGGCTTAAGCAATTTTTCCACGGTAAACCCATTTTAAACCAGGACCATGTGTCACATTCTGTAGCGCTGTGGGTGCACTGAAAAATCTACCTCGTAATGAATAGTTTAGCTTCCCCATTCTACTATCTATTCACATAAGCTAAATTAGTAAGGCTTATATCATGAAACCATAATTAGGTGAATGTCTGACTTCCCCTCTCCCTTTTACCTTCGATATGTCCTGTGAGTGTCAAATTTTCCAAGCCTCCTTCCTCATTATGCATCCTTTCTGATTCTGTGCATAATTATCCTTTTACTTGCCAATTTCCGTCCTGGGTATGACGATAAACTACATCCGTGTTCTGGGTAAGACGATAAACTACGTCCAACAGCCAAGCATCTGATCAGGAGGTTTTGAGGAGCATGGAACCACCTCTTAATTGCTGGTGTTCCCAGGTCCACCCTGACCTGGGTGGTAGCAGCTGTTAGGGTCCCGGATATGGGTAAATAGGTAAGCCCCAAATTGGGGATCAAAACACTATGAAAGTGTAAAAATAGGATTTAATATCAGATATACTTTGTAAAACATATTACCAGCAATACATTTTTGAAGAAAAATTATTACCAGCAGTACATTATTACCAGCGATACATTTTTGAAGAAAAATTATTACCAGCAGTACATTATTACCAGCGATACATTTTTGAAGAAAAATTAGTACCAGCAGTACATTATTACTAGCGATACATTTTTGAAGAAAAATTAATACCAGCAGTACATTATTACCAGCGATACATTTTTGAAGAAAAATTATTACCAGCAGTACATTATTACCAGCGATACATTTTTGAAGAAAAATTATTACCAGCAGTACATTATTACCAGCGATACATTTTTGAAGAAAAATTATTACCAGCAGTACATTATTACCAGCGATACATTTTTGAAGAAAAATTATTACCAGCAGTACATTATTACCAGCGATACATTTTTGAAGAAAAATTATTACCAGCAGTACATTATTACTAGCGATACATTTTTGAAGAAAAATTATTACCAGCAGTACATTATTACCAGCGATACATTTTTGAAGAAAAATTATTACCAGCAGTACATTATTACCAGCGATGCATTTTTGAAGAAAAATTATTACCAGCAGTACATTATTACCAGCGATACATTTTTGAGAAAAAAATATTACCATCAATAAAAATCTTGTCGGCATTAAATAACCCATTGAGGCTGATATGACGTAAAACAAACCAAAACAAACCAAACCGTTCGTTTATTTAATATTAATTTCATTTAGTTTTCTCAGGCAATGAAATATGTTGTTTATTTTACGCAATCGTTTATATTAGGCTGAGTCATAAATTATTTCCATTTTTGTTAATTAGTTTCATTTTTCAAACGATAAATCATATTTTATTTAATTTGGCGAATTTACCAGAATTACTTTTTGAGAAAAAAATATTACCACGCAAGGAAAATCGTGTCGGCATTAAATAACCCATTGAGGTTGATATGCCGTAAAACAAATCAAACTTGCCAATTGTTTTTCAGACGTACTACAAGTATTAAAGATAACGACGTGAAATGAGGGTTTAGACCAATCATTTCCCGCTAAGGGAAGGCGTGAGCAACAAGTATCACCTGACTGTCATTTTGACATTTTCTTACTTGATGTGCCATGTCCCTACAGGACGTTGTCTATCATAGCTCGCAAAAATTTTCCTGTTTTTTAAAAAATTTTTTTCCATGTCTCCTTGCTGACCCTGCTACGCCATTCACTCACTGAATCTCGTCAGGTAGGTTATACTTTGCTTTCGTGTGTGTCTCTTACCAACAGTCTGTCCAGTGGGTATCACATTTTCCAAGCCGTTTTTCCTTTATGTGTACTAGAAATTCCAACTGATGTTAAGCATAAGCTTCCTTTTTACTTCAATTTTCTCTAAAAACTTCGTTGTTACCCACGTTAGGTCCCTGGTATCAGCATCCCCCTGTAGAACCACATTTCTACTGCCTCAAGTCACCCACTCATCTGTGAGAAGATTGTTCCGCATCAACTGCCATACAGGAGGACTGTGACAGTTTAGTGCACTTTTCTCTGTTTCTAACGAAATTTTTACTTCTTAATATTTTGCATAGCTTTTACATCTTTGGCTATCCCAGTACGCCTTCGGATTTCAGAGTTAAACTTACCGTGCTCTGTTGAAACACTTTCTTGATGTTTAAATTTTCGTACTTTGATTTTGGGATCTCCATTTTGTAATTTGCATGCTGGGCAAGTTCCGTTTGCTAATAACCGTAAATTTTGTCTTCTTACTGTTGATATTTAATCCTTACTTCTCGCGTTCCTTCACTGACTACTTTAGGAGTTTCTGCAGGTTCCTTTCCCGCATCTGTTATCAACACTGTGTCATCTGCATATTTTATATTGCTAAGATTGTGGCCGCCAATAAAGAATCCTGGTAAAACTTCTAATTCTCTTAGAATCGATTCATTAGAACTTTGGAAATATTAAATCGCAATTTTTGAGAAAATAACTCCTTAACACTGAATTCCTCAGCTAACTTTTTAACAACAAAGTCAAAAGCACACAAATACGTAAATTATCTGACAGTTGAAGCAGCCGTTTTATTTAATTACATTTTAACATAGCAATAAAAAAAAATACAAAAATAAAAAAAGAAATAGAATTAGCGTTTCTTTCCCGAACCTCTCATCCGTGTCGAATGTAATTACGCAAAAATTGTTTGTCTCTATTTGGTCGAAATCATGTGCCATTTTTTTTTGCAAGCAGAAACCGCTAGGCTTGGTTTTCCAGCCGTTACAGTTAAATAGTTTTATCTATGGATGGAGAATAATAGAAACATTTGTGAAACATTACTGTCATATTTCAGGGCTCCATATCAGTTGCTTGATTTTGCTTAGCGGTATATCAACCTCTATTTTTTAAGTTTTTTTAAAAATCGGTATCACCCATGCAAAACAACGATGTCACTAAGACACAAGGGAGTTACAGGGTGTTGAAGAATTAGGAACGGAAACGTTAATAATGAGTGAGAACAAAAAGTTAATCAGGAGGACAGTAGATAGAGATTGACATTGCATTCAAATTTTGGCAGATTAAACTTGGCTGAAAAGCATGAAGCCGGAAGGGAATTCCAAAAGCAAGAAGTGCGAGAAAATAAACTGTTAGCATAGAATTCACGATTACATCTAGTTAGGGTTATTTAATCTTGATATCTAAATATTTTGAATGCAACTGTATGCCGTCAACTGCAGATAAAATGTATTGTTGGTCATTTTGCTATAAATAGGTTTGTTCGTCATTTTACTATATAAAAAATGTATTGCTGGTATTTTTACTATAAAATGTATTTTTATACTTTCATAATGTTTGGGGGTTCCCTATTTGTCCATTTGTTACCACCTCGGGTCAGGGTGAACCTGGGAACAACAGCAGTTAAGAGGTTTCCATATCAGTTGCAGGTAGATTAGTCTGGAAACTCTCAGGTCTGGTCTCTAGGTCTGGAAACTTTTTGCTATATAGCAGGGTTTCTTAACCAGGGATCCCAGGGAATTCATGGATGGCTTTCACGAGGTCCGTGTGGATCAGATAAAAATTAACATTGATATTCACTTTATTTTCCCAATCAACGGTTTCTCATTGAAAGAAATAAAAGAAAATGCATCTCAAGACGTACCCAGCCACTATTTACAGTGCCGACCGCAATGTGTCTCTGTTGAGTCTATGCTTACAATTTAAACGTGTTACCATTGTCTTCACGACCGCCATCTTTTGCCACTCCATAAGAGCAAGTGATAATTCTGCTTTTCCACGGCTTGATTATCTTCTCATATAATCGTAAGTATTAATTGACTACAATTTTTTTCAAACGTGGCTGACTGAAAAGTAATACGTGTGCAGTCTGCATAAGAGTGCAGTATGGAAAATGCACATGCGAGTGTTGTGAAAAACCAATCAGATTGTGAGTATCAGCTTGTCTATCTATGAAGGGCTGGTTCTTATAGGGGCCCGTGACTCAAAATCGTTAAGAACCACTGCTATATAAATTAACTAGCAGCATGACCCGGCGTTGCCCGTCCTTGATTCAAAAATCGTACGACTCATATCAAATAATCGCTGAAATCGATTTTTATTTAGCCGAGCATCAAACAACAAGCCATTGTAACATATAAATCGACTTCTTTTCAATATAACGGCCTTCAGTCTGTTGTTAGCTGGCGTGTTAATTTTTACTGCCTCCATAACTAAACAGCTCCCTATTAATCATCTGGGAGACCCCTCTCTGCCTTCCATTAGCATGGCTGATGCTAACCTCCAGGAGAGTGACTTGTTACGCCTTCTCGGGCTTACATTCTCAGCAGACATGGAAATACTATATTGAACCCATTGCTAGGTCAGCTGTTTTCCGCTTTGTGCCCATCTAAGCTACGCTTAGAAAATCACGAGCAGCATGGCCCGGCGTTGCCCGTGCTTGATTCAAAAATCGTACGACTCATACAGCAATCGCTATCAGTTGACTTAAAATATTTTTGCCCTTCCTTGCCTTTAAAGGAATGCCCTTTGCCGTGCTGATGTTGCTACATGCCTTACTTCTTGCCTATCTCACACTGCGAATTTTTTCTAAGCTCTATACTAAATCTGTTACGAAAAAAGAACTAAACAAAATGAACACAAAACGATCAGCTTTCAAAAACAGGACTCGTAACTGGAAAAACCGAATGAAAAAAGAATGTTAACAACAAATACTTTTTCACACACAACCCAGTTCTGCGGAATAAGAATCAACGTTGAGTTTAAGGAAGCGAATGAGCCAATTGGAGTAAAGTGCCATGCAGATTTAAATTTTTCCCACTTTTGATGAATGCAGCTATAGATTTTTTTTCATGCTAGCATGCTAGTTAACATTAGTGTCAGTCAGCTGTTGACTCTCACGCTGGCTAATAGAATCTTCTTACCTATTTGTGGCAGCCAGCTATAGACTCTTACTCTGTCCAGTAGAAAATGGCCGCAAACTACATGAAAACTGCCGAAGAAGCATGAAAAAATCGATTATTTCTAATATCGATGAAAGTTGGGAAATGCAAAGTCGGTATTGGCCTTCCCGCTAACTTGGAGCATGTGCATGTGCATGTAAACTTTGGTGCAAATCCGTCGAAAATTGCGGCCGTGCATTCGTTACACACACACACACACACACACACACACACACACACACACACACACACACACACATCCTGCCTTTTATAGATAGAGATATTGATTTTTCGCTTTACGTTAATTCGGATAGCAGGAGAAACCTGTACTGATGTAGGTCTTTAGTACAAGTAAACTTTCAAAAAGCGGGCGATATCTTAATATCTTAAAAGTAAGCCTGACCTATTCGTCAACATCAGATTGGCAGCTGATCCATAAAATGACCTACAATCTTGTTAACGCGGGCAAGGAATGGCTTGTTAATTTTAACATTTCAAAAACGAAACTGCTCTCTTTTAATCGTCTTATAGAACTTGTTTGCCTTCCACCAGCATGGCTGATGCTAGCCTCCATGTCTCTGACTCATTGTGCCTTCTCGGGATAACGTTTTCCGCTGGCTTGAAGTGGAAAGATCATATTGAATCAATTGTTAGGTCTGCTCCTAGGAAAGTTAGTTTACTGTTTTGTGCTAAACAATTTTTTCTCGTCAGAATCTATCATACAAGTTTATAATCCGCCCATCCGTCCATTGAATATTTTGTTGTCACATCTGCTCAGGTGCTTCTGCTATATATTTAGAGATTATTGGTAATTTTTAAGGAAGAATCTGCAATGTTATCCGTTCTGA
Organism: Acanthosepion lycidas; assembly: GCA_963932145.1. Classification (NCBI taxonomy): domain Eukaryota; kingdom Metazoa; phylum Mollusca; class Cephalopoda; order Sepiida; family Sepiidae; genus Acanthosepion; species Acanthosepion lycidas. Next base: position 54,039,737 of record OZ010602.1, on the reverse strand, counting down.
CCTGGCATCTCGTCTTCAGTCGCTTTTCCGCCACCGTAATGTAACTTCCCTGTGCCGTTTTTATGAATATTTTCATGGTAATTGTTCTGATGAGATTTCCTCTTTGGCACCTCGACTTTACGAATTTAAGCGCAGTACTAGATTGGCAGCTAGGTCTCATTATTTTACAGATGTAACATTTTGTTCTATTTTGCTTCTCGGTTACAGAATTCTCTTCTGGTCACTTTCTTTCCAGTCACCTTTGATTTTCAAAAATTTAAATGCATTGTCAATCGTTATCTTCTTAATTAGTGTTTTTTTTTAAAGTCCTCTATCCTTGGTAATGTTTTCTTTTTCTCATATTCTTTTACATTCAGTAAGCTTTTGCGTCTTAGCGTCTTTATTGCCTTGCTTGGGGTGAAATTATTTACAAAAATACCTGTATAAATACAATTAACACATAAACTTAGTCAGCCATATATATATATATATATATATATATATATATATATATATATAAACAGTAAATTCCATTATTGTATTATCTGTATATTTAAATGTATAGCCGTCGTATTGCGGAAGTGCATAGGAAGGCTAACTGTTGTCAGCATGAGAAAACTGATCCCCAGAAACATTTCGAATTTAACAATATTCTTGGAAGAGGCGTGAACTTACCTCTCCCTGCGTTCTGTCCAATTACAAGATACCATGATAAAATATTAGGTTGGTACAAAAATAATTTCGTTTTCTAACATATGTTACTATGTGAGAAAACGAAATTATTTTTGCACCAACCTAATATTTCATTCGTCAGCCTTAATTTTTGAAACTGAAGTGTGTTGTTGAGTGAAAACCTTTCTATGAATAACTTAGAAGGATCCATGGAAATCCCATGATGCTGATAACCAAATTTTCCTTAAGTATAAGTTTTCAGTACTTCTGTTACGTTCATGCAAATGTTTATGATTGATTGACTTTTTTACGGCTTATCAACCCTTGAATAAAAATAAATTGTTTTCACGCTTCAAGAAGTAGAATTTCGACCTCACTGATTGTCCGCGTTTCGGCCCACCGGTTCAGTTCAATGAGCTCTCATCCACGAGGATTTGTGTCAATTCACTAAGAAAATGGACCAGCAGATGGTATGCTCTCATGATACCGTGTTCGGTCAGCTTCACTTAATGGGTAAGCTCCAGAAAGAGCCTCAAACATCTGCCCTAGTAATGAACTATTGTGTTGAAAATTAAATACATATTTTGTAAAAACAATTTTCACTCTTAGGGTATATATTTCTTTATGTAACTATATTGTTAATGGTCCATAATCATAGTCTATGAACACAACCACATTATTAGGCAACGGCCAAATCACATTAAAACATCAGTTCCCATACGATCACCGAAGTTAAGCAACGTATAGCCTGATCAATAACTAGATGGGTGAACGCTCGCGGATACCAGGTGTTGTAAGCTTGGATTTGCGGCCAGAGTAATGGATAACGGCTTGGAATTGTTAATCGAAGAGCCGAGTTTCAATCCCAGATTATGAATCCGCATTTGCTCCCCTAGCTACTGGTTAATTAGTAAGAATTGTCTCACTAAATCGTTATTATATCTCCCAAAAATTCTTATAATCTAGAAATATTTTCTGGCTACAAATAACCTTTAAAGTGTTCATAAACCGTAAAAAAACAAATCAAAGAGAAGCTCATTTTTTTTTTTACATTGAAACTAGGTCAGCATAAATGCTATAAAGGATATTTCTTAACATTCGATCTGGTTGGATGAAATTGCCCCGAACAGAAAGGACAATTTCAGCAAGTTCATTTATAATTTTACACCAGGGATCAAACGACTTATGCGAGAACAATAAAATCACACTGAAAAATACTTAACAGACATTCCTTATCAATTTTTTTAACAAAACATGTTTACTTGAAAGGCATATAAATGTCTATTGAGCTTAAGCATGGTTACTATAAAATATTATATATATTCTTTTTATACGGTTTTTATGGATATCACTTATTTGAGTAAATGCTCAGTTTTTTTTAATTAAACAGTATTAATTACATTTATCGGCCTGAATGTTTGAGAAATTTCGTAGAAAATATGCGTTCGCCGATAAGGGTCGAACCTGTATCCTATACAGAACCGTCATGCAGCCTGATGTACTATGGACGTTCAACCCCGAAGAATAATGACCTTCACTTCCGGGTGATGCTTTTTTTTTTTTTTTTAATTTTTTTTTTAAAGCGATGATTAGAATTTTAATAAAGCCTAAACATATGAAATGAATTCATACTTTTTCTTTGTTGTTTAGAATTGACAACAAAAATAATAGACATTACTTATTTGCTAGATTTTTTTTTTTATTTACACTATTTATCATATTGTTTAAAAGAAACAGTAAAAAACATCCGGTATGTTATGAAGTTGACATACACACAATAATAATCGTTGTCACAAATGACACTCTCCCCAGTCTATCGCAAGTTTTGACTATAAAGTGGTATGGTTATGCTAATTACTATTATTAGCCCAACCAATCCCATTACACCGTAGTTGATAAGCGATCCGGACTTTATAAAATAAGGATTTCCTTTATAGTTGGTTGACATATTTTAATAATTTTGTAAATGTTTATAAATTTACGAATAAAAAATTGTTTTTATACTTATTTCTTTATAAATTGGTAAATGATAAATACTGCATTACATTAGTTTTAATACAATTGTATTAGTTTTAGAATGTCAATATAAAATTATGTTTTGTAAGTAAACAATCTAATAAATAATTAGTATTTAATATTTTTGTGGTAAATTCTTAACAGCAAAAACAAAATGTATAAATTAACTTTCGTTTTGTGTTTAAATTTTATTACAATTCTAATTATCGCTTTTTAAAACAACAAATATTGGTGAGGAATTACGGTAGTTAAAATAATAGCTGTTCTTTTAGCAAAACTATTTTTTGTGGACACAATGTTTAAAGATTACCCATTTTCCATGCATTAGTATGATTCAACCAAGGTCACTGTTGCATTACACCAGGATTCTCTTATCTTACATAAAAATTAATCATCCAATGGACATCGTTATTGTGGATTTATTTATATTAAAACAATCGTCGAATGTAAAGGAAACGTTTTAATTTCGATTTAACTCTGTTAAAAGATTGACTTTTATTAATATCACTTTATTATGCCATTAGGTGCATTCGATTACGCTACAGTCTCCTATAATATATTGATTTTTTACCCGCACAAAAGAATACCGATTAGTTTTTGAATTTTACAATGAAAATAAACGACAGTTATAGTTTAATACGTTTTATATATTTATTTAATTGAAGTAGGAACCTGAAAAAAATTCTAGAAACGGCTTAGTAGAAATTTACTGATCAAAGTCAGCTCTATATAACTTGATTAGGGTCTCACTGCGTAAATCGCGCTCTATTTAAAAATCTTCATGGCCGGAGCTCGTTTCAGAGTCGGTTTTCATATCAAATAATCGCTGAATTCGATTTTTATTTAGCCGAGCATCAAACAACAAGCCATTGTAACATATAAATCGACTTCTTTTCAATATAACGGCCTTCAGTCTGTTGTTAGCTGGCGTGTTAATTTTTACTGCCTCCATAACTAAACAGCTCCCTATTAATCATCTGGGAGATCCCTCTCTGCCTTCCATTAGCATGGCTGATGCTAACCTCCAGGAGAGTGACTTGTTGCGCCTTCTCGGGCTTACATTCTCAGCAGACATGGAAATACTATATTGAACCCATTGCTAGGTCAGCTGCTTTCCGCTTTGTGCCCCATCTAAGCTACGCTTAGAAAATCACGAGCAGCATGGCCCGGCGTTGCCCGTGCTTGATTCAAAAATCGTACGACTCATACAGCAATCGCTATCAGTTGACTTAAAATATTTTTGCCCTTCCTTGCCTTTAAAGGAATGCCCTTTGCCGTGCTGATGTTGCTACATGCCTTACTTCTTGCCTATCTCACACTGCGAATTTTTTCTAAGCTCTATACTAAATCTGTTACGAAAAAAGAACTAAACAAAATGAACACAAAACGATCAGCTTTAAAAACAGGACTCGTGACTGGAAAAACCGAATGAAAAAAGAATGTTAACAACAAATACTTTTTCACACACAACCCAGTTCTGCGGAATCAGAATCAACGTTGAGTTTAAGGAAGCGAATGAGCCAACTGGAGTAAAGTGCCATGCAGATTTAAATTTTTCCCACTTTTGACGAATGCAGCTATAGATTTTTTTTTTCATGCTAGCATGCTAGTTAACATTCATGTCAGTCAGCTGTTGGCTTTCACGCTGGCCAATAGAATCTTCCTGCCTATTCGTGGCAGCCAGCTATAAGCTTTCACTCTGGCTAGTAGAAAATGAAAAACTATATGAAAACTGCCGTAGAAGCATGAAAAAAATCGATTATTTTCACTATCGATGGGAGTTGGGAAATGCAAAGTCGGTCTTGGGCTTCCCGCTAATTTGGAGCATGCGCATGTAAATTTCATACTGGTTTGTACGAATTCAAAAGGAACTTTTTAGTGTGTATGCATCGTGTCATTATTCATGATCTTTCATTCAGTATTTTTTGGGGGGTGGGGGTCTCGAATTGTTATTATTGTTAACTTTTTCCTCCTGGCAGACTTTTCATAATGCTGTAAATTTTTTACTCTTTTTTATATTTTCCAGATTACAATCGGATCTTTGTTATTTTTGCCTTTTTAATTAAAAACGTAACATTAAATAAAAAAAAAATAGTATTTTATTTATGGTGCAAATCCGTCGAACATTGCGGCCGTGCATTCGTTACACACACACACACACACACACACACACACACACACACACACACACACACACACACGCGCATCCTGTCTTTTAGAGATCTAGAGATTTCGGGCACTTCAACTTCGATGTAATGATTAACAAGTTTATATCGCTAGATGAATTACGACTGGCTAGTGAGTTTGATCCTCACTAGGTGCCCCTATACTTCGGGCCTTGTACCACATTGTTGTAGCATACCTACGGACGATAATGGGCATGTCCTCTTTCACATAAATACAGTAGTAAATACTGTATGTTGGTCTGCAGTTGGAGATTCATTGTGGAATTCACTTGACTCACTTCTAGCAGTTGACTACTTCTACGCGCCACTGCGTTGTTCGTGTTCTAAGTATTAACGTTCCTTACCAACCTTCGTGTGATTATTTTATTCAGTAATCATCACAAGGTTACAACCCACATCTAAGCTAAATTTAGAAAATACCAATACTTTTAACTGAATGTATGGATTGTTTTATGTATGTATATTATTATTATATATTATAAGAAAGGTTTATTTTTCCCAAATAAAATAGGAATATGTTACATTTCCAACGCAGTCAGCACAATGTGTAAATAAAACGTTCCTATAACTCTAAATACATACATTCAGATAAAAGTAGAATATAAAATTCATCCTTGATAATAGCTAAAATATATAGCCTAAAGCGGTCCAATATACAAAACATCTGGGCAATTTTTATATAATTTATGTCCAGAAAAGAAAAAAAAATTATAAGATCACATGGAAAATTAAATAAAATACTATTTTTTAAAATTTAATTTTACGTTTTTAATTAAAAAGAGAAAATAATAAAGATCCGATTGTAATCTGGAAAATATTAAAAAAAAAAATGCTAAAACTTACAGCAATATGAAAACTCTGCCAGGAGGAAAAAATTAACAATAATAACAATTCCAGAACTCCAACCAAAAAAAAAAAAAAAAAGAAAAAAGAAAAAAAAATACTGAATGAAAGATCAGAAATAATGACACGATGCATACACACTAAAAAATTCCTTATGAGTTCGTACGAACCAGTATGAAATTATGTACATTTTATATAATTCCCTTCTAATAAAATTTCAATACTTTTGCCTTTCTCCTCCCCTTCTATTATACGCCACGTTGTGCGTTTATTTATAAATGATAAAGCGTTAAGAAATAATTTTGGCCAAATCGCCAGAAGAAGATACCGAAATGTTGAAACCAAGGTAGCGTGATTGACTAATATGACTAAGTTATATATATATATATATATATATATATATATATATATATATATATATATATATGTATGTATTTTATTGTATTGTATTTTATTATCCCCTCCCCTTTTTGTTGAATAAATCTTTAACCCCCACCACCCAGGTGGTTTGTGTTTGCGTTTGTGCGCTTCTTTCTCTGGTCACATGGTATAATTTTGGCTATCGCCTATAAATATGCGTTTCCCTTTGCCTCTTTAGCCGACTTTCCCTGACGATCCGTTTAGGTGAAACCTAGGTAGGTTTGTCTGGCTCACTAGGTTTATCTATCTATCTATCTATCTATCTATCTATCTATCTATCTATCTATATATATATATATATATATATATATATATATATATATATATTTAAGCAAATATATGGATATAGATCCGACAGTATGAAGAAAAATATACGGAAAAAACAAACAAAAATCCTTATATGCAATTATGCTGTTTTAATGTTAATATAATGTCAACGTCGGACGTATGTCCTGAAGATGGTTTATTAGACCGAACCGTCCGACATTGACATTATATCAACATTAAAACAGCATAATTGCATATAAGGATTTTTGTTTGTTTTTTCCGTATATTTTTCTTCATATATATATATATATATATATATATATATATATATATATATATATATATATATATATATATAAGCATTTTCACTGCTAAACGCTTTGATGCGGAATATTTTATGTAATGAAAACTGAATTCAAGTGTTCGTGGAAAATTTTATTCAAATAATTTTATTCAAAATGTGCCGAGGAACAAGAAGCCGGGAGAAAGCTCCACAGGCGAGAAGTGCGAGAGACATAATGAGATAAAGTGGTCTAGAGCATTTAATTCTTTCAAAGTAAAAATTTAATAATTGAAAGTTTCCAATGAGCCGACCATTGTTAATTCTCGCCATTTAAGTGTTAATTAAACTAAAAAGATATAAACAAATCTATTATTACGAAAAAAAATAAAAAAATCGAGTAACTTATTTCACGTTTTATAAAGAAAACTTTAAAATTATTTTGGAAATGAAAACGTAGATTTGATGCATTTTCGAAAAAAAACTATTAAAATTAATGTCCTTTATAATTAACATTAAAAGTTAATTATAAAGGACATTAATTTTAATAGTTTTTTTCGAAAATGGAAATCGGAAGACACAGCGGAAATAACGAAGGATGATTTTCAAAGAAACAAAGAAACAAAGAAAATAGTGTTGTATTGTTATGTAATATGTTATTTCCTATATGATGACGAAAGCTGAACAATCTCTTCACAGACACAACAAAGAAACTGTTATTAGATTGTGCGATTTTAGAAAAAAACGTTTTAATTGTTTTTTGAATATATTATTATAATAGTTGCACAAAAAATAGGATTAATTCCTAATGATTAGTGTCTCCTCTTTGTTAATTTTAAATCTATCTTTTTCACAATTTAAATCAAACCATTTTATCCCGCTCATCTTGCACAGGAAAAAAAAAAGGCAGAGATTTGTTCATTTTTTTGCATGAGTTCAAGCCTGGTCGCAATTCTTCTCAAAGTTCTGTCAATATTAACATATTAATAGAGAGTTGTTTAGCTATGGAGGCAGTAGGAATTAACAAGCCATCCTTTGCCCCATTTAACAACAGACTACAAGCCGTTACATTGAAAGGAAGTCGAGTTAAGTGTTTCAAAGGGCTGGTTGTTTGATGCTCGGCTAAATAAAAATCGATTCCTGCGATTATTTGATTGTGAGCTGATTGTACGGTGCCGGTTTCCCAAGTACCACACTTGGGATACGAACGAGACTTGAAAAACCAAAAGGTGGTAGAGGACCTCCACCTGCAATTGACAATCAACACTAAAAAAGTCGCACAAAACCCACCTCAAAGTGCCAGAGAGTTGTCGCAGATAATGGGCACAAGTATTTCAATAATATTGGGCCATCTCAAGGAAATTGGCAAAATGAAGAAACTTGATAAATGGGTTCCACGTGAACTGAGTGAGTAAAAAATTTGGACGTTTTCGTGTTTAATGCTGCATCTGCTAAATTTGAATATTTCTTCATTGAATATTGACTTGTGATAAGAAAGATTCTTTAAGATAATGGTAAACAATCTCAAGGTAGACGTAAACGGCTCAATGTCTTGATCTTGACTAAGGACCCAAACGCTTTTAAAAACCGAAATTGTATCCACAGAATACCAAAATTGCAGCAGCAGATGATTACAACAGTTGGTGAGTAGTTATTCGTCTTCATCTCTGTACATTCCGTCCTTCTGTTATCTAACCAGAGCATCATTTTGCGGCCAGAAGCTGTATGAAATGCACATTCAGTTAATCAAAATAAAACCGGCACTGCTTAATCGGCGAAATCGAATTTTGCTTCATGACAATTCTCGATCACATGCTGAGAGGATGACTTTGCAGAAATACACCGACTTGGGATCCAAGACTCTTCCACATCCGCCATATTCCTCCTGATCTCTCGCCCACTGACTACCGCCTTTTCAATCATCTTGACAATTATTAAGCCAAAAATATTTCGTTGCAAAGAAGCAGAAACTGCGTTTAATGATTTCTTGGCGACGAAAACCCTTAGAGTTTTATCGAAAAGCCATAAATAACTTTGTAACTCGGTGGTGAACTGATTTAGACACTGTTAAAATATATTAATTCAGGAATAAAAGTTGATTCTAAAATCCAATATCATTTTCTGAACAACCTAATAAATCAAATAAAATATGCTATATTGTACAATTTCTATCTATTGTTTGATATTTAAATTTATCAGAAACACTTTATTTTTTAAAATTGTAGCGTTACCATACACGCATTTAATTACAACCAAAATATCATAATTAAATTTATCAATCAATAAAATTATAGAATTTATTTATCAAATGTGCTATTTGGTTGGTTGGCTGGTTATTTTGTTTAGCGGCATATCAACACTTCTATAGGTTTTTAATGCTGAAATCTAAATATTTTGTACGTAATGTTTTCAACTACAGATATTTTGTACATAATTTTATATTGTAAAATTAAAGGTATGTTTTTTTTTTTTAAATATATAGTTTCTACATCAAAATGTATTTTGTTAGCATTGCATTGATTGTCATTTTGCTATAAAAATATATTGTTCATTTTATTATAATTTTTGCTTGGTAGATTCACCATTTGCCCATAGCTGGGACCCTAACAGGTGGCATCACCACGGATCACGGTGGACCTGGGAACAACCGCATCTCCTCAAAACTTCCAGTATCCCGATCAGAGGCCTTGCTGTAGTTTATCGTCATACCCAGGATGAAAATTAATGAAAGTTTATGATTTGGTAAAAAATGTGATTTTCTTACGAAAACTTTGGTCCGGTATTAAAAATATTAATGTCGACGTTTATTCAAGAACGGCACAGTTCCAGTAAGTTTATTTCCTTTCTTTTTTTTTTTTCGTGTCATGCTCTTCCAGGACAAGGGGTGGGGTGGGGGTTGTCATGGCTCTCCACAACTTTCTGTCTTTTGTTGCCCTAATTAACTTCTGTGGCTTTGTTTAGGAATCCTTCTTCTGCCATCCGTTTACCAAGTAGGTTACTCGCTGTTCTCCCTACCTCATTTCTCTTAACATCTATGGGCCCTATAACTCCTAAATGTGATATATGTATTTTAAATGATTTTTTAAGCGACTGCACACAGATGTACACACACACACGCACATGCACGCAGATACAGACACACAAACACGCACAAAAAGACCCAGAGAGGCACGGTAGATAATATATAGAGGCTCGTATTGAAGAATCGGAAAGCCGAGGTCGAATTCTGGTCGAGTTCATTAAAATTCACTTAATGTGCAAATAACTTTGTTAAATGTATGAATCTATCTCTATTACTATTTATGTGCCGTTTAAATGTGTAAAGGAATGAAATCTAAAATCTGATAAAACGGAATTATGCCACAGGCGGGAAAGTTCCGTAAAATCAGGGAACATTCAAGATATAAAGAAAAAAAAAACACTGCAAAATATGGTTTGGTTTTGTGATAATATATAAGAATATGGCTGTAAATTTCATCATTAGTATTAAGATTGAGGCAAGGCGGAGGAATGCATTGCGGCTCGGGTTGAGGAATCGGTAGAACCGAGTTCGAATTCCGATCGAGTTCGCTAAAATATTTGCGAAAGGTATGAATCTAGCTCATTATGGGTAAATAGCAGAACAGACTGGGTTCTATAGCATTGAGTCTCAAGCATTCTCGGAGAAGGATAGCCCTGTATTCAAAACCTCTAGCTATGGGTAAATAGGGGCTCTGTAGCCATTGAATGCAAACAGACTATGAGAAGCACAACACTGAATTCAAAACTGTATGTAGCCCTGACGAAGGAAAGCGTCGTGGATTTGGCATTGACTATGTTGTATTAAATTATTTAAATAGAGTCATTTGTAGAAAGTAAAGTTGAAAAAAAATTGAATTAAATTATTGACGAAATATTATAATTAAAGGAAACGTAATCAAATAGATATATAATTCAATGTTTCTTGATCTTTTGAACGAGTACAGATTGTAAAAAAAAAATGACTGTTTAGTATTGCTAATAATTGGTTAATATGGAAGTTACGTTATTACATGTTGAGATACGCAAAGTATACCGAGAATATTCTGAACATCTGGTTTTGATTCTAAAATAAAAAAAAAGCTATAAAAATACTGTAAGATTTAGAATTTCTTAAATTTCAAAGTTTCAAATTCAAAATTTAAGATAAGAAAAAGTAAGAGGGGGAAGTAAAAAGAAAGATAATGGAAAAAAGACAAGAGAAAAGACAAGAGAAGTTATAAGATATGAGAAAAAAAGGGAATGCAAAAAAAAAAAAAAAAGACAGAGTAAAGGAAAGCAGAAGAAAAAGAAAAGAAAAAGAAGAGAAGAAATTGGTTCGGGGGAAAGGAAAAGAATCAGTCAATAATATGGAAAGAAAAAGAGGGACAATAAAGTCGGGAGGAAGAGAGAGAGAGAGAGAGATAAAAAGGAAAGGGGAGAGGAGTGTATGTAAGGAAGAGACGTAGAGAGAGAGAAAGAGAGAGAGATAAAAAGGGAAAGGGAGAGGAGTGTATGTGTGAGAGAGAGAGAGACGTAGTGCGAGAGAGAGATAAAAAGGAAAAGGGAGAGGAGTGTATGTCAGCGAGAGACGTAGTGAGAGAGATAAAAAGGAAAAGAGAGGAGTGTACGTGAGGAAGAGACGTAGTGAGAGAGAGAGATAAAAAGGAAAAGAGAGAGGAGTGTACGTGAGGGAGAGACGTAGTGAGAGAGAGAAAGAGAGAGATAAAAAGGAAAAGTGAGAGGAGTGTATGCGAAGGAGAGACGTAGTGTGAGAGATAAAAAGGAAAGGGGAGCGGAGTGAATGTGAGGGAGAAACGTAGTGAAAGAGAGAGAGAGATAAAAAGGAAAAGGGAGAGGAGTGTATGTAAGGGAGAGATGTAGTGAGAGAGAGATAAAAAAGAAAATGTAGAGGAGTGTATGTGAGGGAGAGATGTAGTGAGAGATAGAGATAAAAAATAAAAGAGAGAGGAGTGTATGTGAGAGAGAAAGAGAAGGAAAAAAGGAAAAGGGGAGAAGTGTATGTGAGGGAGAGACGTAGTGAGAGTGAAAGAGAGGGAAAAAAGAAAAGGGAGACAAGTGTATGTGAGGGAGAGACTTAGGGAGTAAGATAAAAAGGAAAATGGAGAGGAGCCTATGTGAAGAAGTGACGTAGTGAGAGAGAAAGAGAGGGATAAAAAGGAAAAGAGAGTGGAGTGTATGTGAGGGAGAGACGTAGAGAGAGAGAGATAAAAAAGAAAAGAGAGAGGAGTGTATGTGAGGGAGAGAAGTAGTGAGAGATAGATAAAACGGAAAAAGAAGAGGAGTGTATGTGAGGGAGAGACGTAGTGAGAGAGAAAGACAGGGAAAAAAGAAAAAAGGGAGAGGAGTGTATGTGAGGGAGAGACGTAGTTAAGAGAAAGATAAAAAGGAAAAGAGAGAGCAGCCTATGTGAGAGAGAGACGTAGTGAGACAGAGAGAGAAAGAGAGAGATAAAACGGAAAAGGGAGAGACGTAGTTAGAGAGAGAGAGTTGAAAAGGAAAAGTGGGAGAAATGTATGTGAGGGGGAGACGTAGTGAGAGAGTGAGAGAGAGAGATAAAAAGGAAAAGGGAGAGTAGTGTATGTGAGGGAGAGACGTAGTGAGAGAGAAATAAATAGGAAAAGGTAGAGGAGTGTATGTGGGGGAGAAACGTAGTGAGAGAGAGATAAAAAGGAAATGAGAGAGGAGTGTATGTGAGGGAAAGATGTAGTGAGAGAGAGATAAAAGAAAATGGGGGAGGAGTGTATGTGAGGGAGAGACGTAGTGAGAGAGAAGGAGAGAGAAAAAAAGAAAAAGGTAGAGGAGTGTATGTGAGGGAGAGACTTGGAGAGAGTGATTAAAGGAAAAGTGAGAGGAGTGTATCTGAGAGAGATACGTAGTGAGAGAGAGATAAAAAGGAAAAGGGAGTGGATTGTATGTGAGGGAGAGACCTTGTGAGAGAGAGGGAAAGAGTTTGATAAAAAGGAAAAGAGAGAGAAGTGTATGTAAGGGAGAGACGTAATGAGAGAGAGAAATAGGAAAAGGGAGAGGAGTGTATGTGAGAGAGAGACGTAGTAGGAGAGATAAAAAGGAAAAGGGAGAGGAGTGTATGTGAGGGAGAAACGTAGTGAGAGAGGGATAAAAAGGAAAAGGGACAGGAGTGTATGTGAGGGAGAGACGTTGTGAGAGAGAGATAAAAATAAAAAGGGGGACAAGTGTATGTGTGGGTGAGACCTAGAGAGAGAGGGAGATAAAAAGGAAAAGGAAGAGGAGTGTATGCGAGGGAGAGAAGTAGTGAGAGATAGAGAAAACGGAAAAAGAAGAGGAGTGTATGTGAGGGAGAGACGTAGTGAGAGAGAAAGACAGGAAAAAGGAAAAGGGAGAGGAGTGTATGTGAGGGAGAGACTTAGTTAAGAGAGAGATAAAAAGGAAAAGAGAGAGCAGCCTATGTGAGGGAGAGACGTAGTGAGACAGGGAGAGAAAGAGAGAGATAAAAAAGAAAAAGGGAGAGGAGTGTATGTGAGGGAGAGACGTAGTAAGAGAAAGAGATGAAAAGGAAAAGTGGGAGGAATGTATGTGAGGGGGAGACGTAGTGAGAGAGTGAGAGAGATAAAAAGGAAAAGGGAGAGTAGTGTATGTGAGGGAGAGACGTAGTGAGAGACGGAGAGAGAGAGATAAAAAGGAAAAGGGAGCGGAGTGTATGTGAGGGAGAGACGTAGGGAGAGAGAGAGAGAGAGATAAAAAGGAAAAGGGAGAGGAGTGTTTTTGAGGGAGCTACCTAGAGAGAGAGGGAGATGAAAAGGAAAAGGGAGAGGAGTGTAGGTAAGGGAGAGATGTAGTGAGAGATAGAGATAAAAAATAAAAGAGAGAGGAGTGTATGTGAGAGAGAAAGAGAAGGAAAAAAGGAAAAGGGGAGAAGTGTATGTGAGGGAGAGACGTAGTGAGAGTGAAAGAGGAAAAAAAGAAAAGGGAGACAAGTGTATGTGAGGGAGAGACTTAGGGAGAAAGATGAAAAGGAAAATGGAGAGGAGCCTATGTGAGGAAGTGACGTAGTGAGAGAGAAAGAGAGGGATAAAAAGGAAAAGAGAGTGCAGTGTATGTGAGGGAGAGACGTAGAGAGAGAGTGAGAGATAAAAAGGAAAAGGAAGAGGAGTGTATGTGAGGGAGAGAAGTAGTGATAGATAGAGAAAACGGAAAAAGAAGAGGAGTGTATGTGAGGGAGAGACGTAGTGAGAGAGAAAGACAGGAAAAAGGAAAAGGGAGAGGAGTGTATGTGAGGGAGAGACTTAGTTAAGAGAGAGATAAAAAGGAAAAGAGAGAGCAGCCTATGTGAGGGAGAGACGTAGTGAGACAGGGAGAGAAAGAGAGAGATAAAAAGGAAAAGGGAGAGGAGTGTATGTGAGGGAGAGACGTAGTAAGAGAAAGAGATGAAAAGGAAAAGTGGGAGGAGTGTATGTGAGGCAGAAACGTAGTGAGAGAGAGAGATAAAAAGGAAAAGGGAGAGGAGTGTATGTGAGGGAAAGATGTAGTGAGAGAGAGATAAAAGAAAAAGGGAGAGGAGTGTATGTGAGGGAGAGACGTAGTGAGAGAGAAGGAGAGAGAAAAAAGAAAAGGGTGAGGAGTGTATCTGAGAGAGAAAAAAGGAAAAGGGAGAGAAGTGTATGTGAGGGTGAGACGTAGTGAGAGAAAAAGAGAGAGAAAAAAGGAAAAGAGAGTGGAGTGTATGTGAGGGAGAGACGTAGTGAGAGAGAGATAAAAAGAAAAACGGAGTGGAGTGTATGTGAGGGAGAGACGTAGTGAGAGAGAGATAAAAAGGAAAAAGGAGTGTTTGTGAGGGAGAGACGTAGTGAGAGAGAAGGAGAGAGAAAAAAGAAAAATGTAGAGGAGTGTATGTGAGGGAGAGACTTAGAGAGAGAGATAAAAGGAAAAGTGAGAGGAGTGTATCTGAGAGAGATACGTAGTGAGAGAGAGATAAAAAGGAAAAGGGAGAGGATTGTATGTGAGGGAGAGACGTTGTGAGAGAGAGAGAAAGAGTTTGATAAAAAGGAAAAGAGAGAGGAGTGTATGTGAAGTAGAGACGTAGTGAGAGAGAGATAAAAAGAAAAACGGAGTGGAGTGTATGTGAGGGAGAGACGTAGTGAGAGAGATAAAAAGGAAAAGGGAGAGGAGTGTTTGTAAGGGAGCGACCTAGAGACAAAGGGAGATGAAAAAGAAAAGGGAGAAGAGTGTATGCGATGGAGAGACGTAATGACATATATATATATATATAATTATATATATAAAGGAAAAGGTAGAGAAGTGTATGTCAGGTTAGAGACGTAGAGAGAGAGAGAGAGAGATAAAAAGGAAAAGGGAGAGGTGGGTATCTGAGGGAGAGACGTAGTGAGAGAGCGAGATAAAAGGAAAAGGGAGAGGAGTGTATGTGAGGGAGAGACGTAATGAGAGAGAGATAAAAAGGAAAAGGGAGCGGAGTGTATGTGAGGGACTGACCTAGTGAGAGAGAGAGCGAGAGAGAGTGAGAGAATCAGTCGACAAAATGAGATGATGGGAAGAAAAAATGATTTGGGGAACGTCTGAAATATAAAAAACAGAGAAGTTTGAATAATGTAAAGTAACAGAGAGAAAAATGGAAAAGATACAGAAGAGAGAGAGAGGGAGAGAGAGAGAGAGAGAGAGGGAGAGAGAGAGTGAGAGAGTGAGAGAGAGGAGAGCGATAGTAAAAATAAAGGGAGAGGGAAATAAAAGACGAGAATAGATGAAAGGATGGATGATAAGCACAAAGTGATAGATAGATAGATAGATAGATAGATAGATATACAGAGAGGGAGAAAGAAGAGGGAGAAACCAGGGTAGAGAGCGACAATAAGAGACTGGATAAGAAGAAAGGGAGAAGAAACAAATAGATATAGTGAGAGTGAGAATCTAAAAGAGAAAAGGAAGGAAAATAGAGAAAAAGACAAGAGTATATAAAAGGAATGACGGAAGAAAGAAAGCGAGGGAGGGGGAAGAAAGAGGCAGGTATTATAATAGAAAGAAAGGAAAAGAGAAAAAGCGAACGTATAAAGGAAGGAAGAGTAATAAAGACCAAAAGGTGACGGGAAAATCGGAGAAGAGAATGGAGAAAACGAAAGAAGAAAGTAAATAGATATCTAGAGACAGAATGGAATAAATAAAAACAGAGAGAGAAGACAATGAAAAGAAGAGAATGAATAGGAGGAAGAAAGGAAAAAAATTACAGAGAAGGAAAGAGAGACAGACAGACAGATAGATAGATAGATAGATAGATAGAGAAATTAAAAAGTAAAAACAGAATAGAGAAAATGAAGAAAGAAAGTGAAAGACAAAATACAAAAAAGTTAGAGAGGAAAAGAAAAAAAAGAGAATGGATGAGAGAGAGAGAGAGATAAAGAGAGGGGGAGAGAGAGAGAGTAGCAGGTTTTTGTTTATTCTAGCAAAACCCTTTCTTTAGCAATGGACCGCAACGGCCTCAAGTGTCTGTCCCCTGCGGTTTCTGTGTGGTTTGTCAGACGCACCAGATGGTATGTTTTACAGTCAGTACCTCCACTACTTCGGTATGCGTAAGATTTAAAATAAAATTTTTAAAATGAAAAAGCTTTCCGGAACCCTTTATTTTAGCCTTAATTGTAAGCTAAAAGATCTTAAATTTACTATTTCCAGCAAGTAAAATTCAGCATAATTAAAATTGATAAAATTCGGCCGTTTTGACACATTTGTAAACAAAAGTTAATTCTCGCGTTTAAAAATATTGCAAAAATAAAATATATATTTCTGAAACATTAAATTAATCTGATTTGAAACAAATATTACTTATAGCATAAAATGGTGTATACAAACATATCTTAACTACTGGGTATTGTTTTTCTGACGTGTTAATCGCTTTATTGATAGCTGAATGTGTTCATATTTAAGTATTGTGGCGCAGTCGATAAAGTTGAAAAGAAGGGTTTTTTCCCATAAGTGGGGACAAATCTTAAAACACGTGACATTTTAATGTTAGTTATAGGTTTACTTTATAAATTTTGCACGTATATACACATACAAAAATAAATTGAAATTCTTTTAAAAATATTCGGGGTCGTCAGATTGTAATAAACTTTACAATATATGATTATTAAATATTGTTTTACTTAATAACAATATTTCCTAAGAGTTATCCCATTGAAAACGAATTTTGAAATATTTAAAAACTTTATTTACATTATTCGGACTATTGTCCTCATCTTTGTCGCCATATTTATTACAACGTTTTGGCTGTTGTACGCTCCGGTCTTCTTCAGGTGTTTGGAATGTCGAACTGAACCTTTTATTTCGCTCACTGGGGTAGACTGTTCTAGTTCCACGTTTAATGGATGTCAGTTATCCGTTATCTTCTGTTAATTTTCCCTCTGAATGTTCTCTACTGCCTTAACCGGGTGTTGAACTCACACTCTTTGGGTCCTGTCACTGGATCTAACCAACGACTTTATCCACTGTGCCATGTGTCCTTGAGGAGAACGTGGAACAGTGGATAAAGGGAAAATTAAAGGAAGGAAGAGCGAAAGAAAGAAAGAAAGACAAAAAGAAAAAAATAAAGAAAGAAAGAAAGAAAGAAATGAAGTGGATTAAAGTCAAATAAACTGGAGAGAGGAAGGGCAAGAGAAAGACGGACAAAAAGACGAAGAAGAAGAAAACGAAAAAGATTAGAAAAGAACATCTTAGACGACGTAAATTAGAGCAGCTGTTACTTATTTTATGGAAAATTATTATGAAATTTAGAAAAGTAATAAAACAGTGACATTATTGCTTGCTTCTAGGTCGGGTGGCGTTGATTCATGGCTGACATTTCACTCACAAGAAACGAGTGGCATTATTAAAAAAAAAAAAAATTTAACAAAATAATCGTTGCTTGCAGTAATAAAGAATTGAGGGAAAATGTTTTTGAAAAGTAGACTTAAGTTAAAACAAAGAATTTTATTCTTCCCAGAATAGAATCATAAAAAGAAAATAAATATGGTAAAGTAGACAAACGTGTTTACTAGTCTTTGGGAATGGTCTTTGGGAATATATAATTTCAAGATAAATATTTTATGAAATTTCTTCGTACACACATACATAGATATATACATAACTAAGCGATTTCTTTGCTTTCACTTCGTGCTAATGTTCCTGGAAAAGGAGCATTAGCACGAAAAGAAAGCAAATCCAATTTCTTCCAGTTATTGGTTAAATAGCAGAGCAGACTAGGTTTTCGTGCTTTGAGACGACAAACTACTCTAGGAGAAGGAAAACTTTGAATTCAAAACCAATCTGAAGATGGTTGGTTTCTGTCAGTCTGTCTGGCCCAAGAAGAACTCCTGCTGCCATGGCTGCTGCAAATATGGTTCCTTTAGGAGGCTAAAGAGTAAAGGCTTAACGAAACAAATGCGCGGAAATGAAAAGAATGAGTAAAGACTGATAAAGCAGATTAGTAAAAATAAGTGGATTAACATGACAAGAGTCATGTTATTTAACAGGATGTATGAAAGCCAATGATAGGACAAAAATTCCTTTGTGGTGAATATTAATTTGAAAAAGTGTTCTATAAATCTTTCGCTTGACACATAGTTATTATTTGAATTTTAATCGAACATTTGTATAATGTTTGATTTATTGTATTAATTTTTGCCACTTAATTGAATGCACAGACAAAGACAACGATTATCGTGGAAGAATAAATCTTTGTGAAAAATAAATGCAATTTATGGGACAGGCTTTTGCATGGTTGCTTCTTTGAACGCTACAATCTTAAGGGTTAATTTTCTTCTTTTTGTCATCAGGAGTCAGTTATATTTTTATCTTCAAAGGTCAATGGTTATCTTTTTCATCGTCAGGAGTCAATAGTTATCATTTATATCTTCAAGGGTCAATGGATATCTTTTCCGTCTTCAGGAGTCAATTGTTATCTTCAAGAGTTAATTGTTATCTTTTTTTATCATCAGGCGAGAGTTGTTATGTTTTTTTATCTTCAGGAGTCAATTATTATCATTTTTATCTCAGGTGACAATTTTTATCTTTTGTATCTTCAAGGTAAATGGTTATCTTTTTGATTTTCAAGACACAATTATTATCATTTTTATCTTCAGGAGTAAATTATTGTTATTCTTATCTTCAGAAATCAATTGATATATTCAGAAATCAACTGTTATCTTTTTTATCAACAAGGGTCAATGTTTATCTTTTTCATCTTCCAGAGTCAATTGCGATCAGTTTTATCTTCAGGAATCAATTGTTATCTTCAGAAGTCAACTGTTATCATTTTTATCTTCAGGAGTCAACTGCTATCTTTTCTTATGCTCATGGATCAATGGCTAACTTTTTTATCTACAGGAATCAGTTGTTATCACTTTTATCTTCTAAGGTCAATGGTTATCTTCTTTTTTCTTCAGGAATCAATTGTTATTTTCAGGAGTCAATTGTAATATTTTTTTTTATCATCAGACGACAATTGTTACCATTTTTATCTTCAAGAGTCAATGGTCATGTTTTTCATTGCCAGGAATATGTTTTTTATATTCAAGGTCAATGGTTATCTTTTTATTTTCATGAGTCAGTTGTTATCAGATTTATCTTCTGGAGTCAATTTCTATCTTTTTTTTTTGTCTTCAAGGGACAATGGTTATGTTTTTTATCTTCAGGTGTTAATCGTTATCTTCAAGAGTCAATTGTAATCATTTTTATAATCAGGGGACAATTTTTATCTTCAAGGGTCAAATGTTTTTTTTTTCTTCAGGAGTCAATTGTTATCTTTTTTTTTTTTATCTTCAATGGTCAATGGTTATTTTTTCATCTTCAGGAGTCAATTGTCATCTTTTTATCTTCAATTGCCATTGGGTTTCTTTTTCATCGTCAGGAGTAAATTGTTATCTTTTTCTATTATCAGGCGTCAATTGTTATCGTTTTTATTTTCAGAGATCTATCATCTTAGCAACCAATAACTGAGTAGTACTAAAAATAAAATCTAGTCAATATCCCTAGACATAGGTTGTGAAGAGCAAACAGCCTAACCCTGTAGATTATATAAAGTGTTCAGTTCATAATTCCCTGTATATCACCTGGATTGATATACCCATGATGGAGACTGTTGAGAATAACGTCCGAAACATTGGGATGACAGTAGTAAAGATGAGGACAACAGCCCGCATGTTAATAGTGTAAATAATCCTTCAAGGTGTTGCAATTTATTTAATTTAATTTTTATTTTTATTTCAAGATGTTTCAATTTTATTTAACATCGGTGTATTCTGACATTTTTGTTTGAAAAAAAATTAAAAAAAGGCCATGTACGATCAGGGCGTAAGCGACCCTAGCTCTCTTTATTATCGGTGGATTGTTCCATACTTTCTTGGGAAAGATGGTGAAGTGGTTTCCCGTTAAATTTTCCACGGTTCTGGATTTAGAATTTTGATTCTCTGAGACAGTTGTCAACCCAAGGCTAGAGAGTTGATTCTATCCTACCTCTCTTCATACACACAGATATACAAACAGAGATAGAGAAAGAGAGAAAGTAAGAGAAAGAAAGGGAAAGACAGAAATAGTGAGAAGGAGAGAGACAAAGACAGAGGGATGGAAAGAGAGAGAGAAATAGAGAGAAAGTCAGAGAGAAAAAGACAGAGGGAGAGAAAGAGAAATAAAGAGGGAGAGAAGAAAATGAGAGAAAGAGAGAGAGAGATAGAAGAAAGAGAGAAAAAGAGAGAGAAAAAGAGAAAGAGAGACAAGGAGAGACGAGTACATACCTTCCGCGCAGACATTTTTGCGAAAGTGAACGCAATAGTCGAAGGGCAAATTTGGAATCGGCTCTCTTTCTCTTTTTCCGTACAAATAACAGATTAATAACAAATCCAAATTAAGAATGTCTTTCTGTCTGTCTGTCTCTCTGTGTTTCTCTCTCTCACACATACACACACACTTATATATTAGGTTGGTGCAAAAATAATATCGTTTGTGACGTTAAAAAATTACGTCAAAAAACGATATTATTTTTGCAGCAACCTAATACATGTGTGTGTGTATGTGTATATATATATATATATATATATATATATATATATTAATAAAAACAATAATTATATATTTATATAATATAATTAATATAATTGCATTTAATAACATATAATATAATAAGACATATTTAATAAAAACACAGTTAAATTTAGCTATATATGTACTATTAATTTTAAAACCACAATAAAAAGACAAAACACCAGAAATAAAAAAAACAAAAAAAACAAACAAACAACTAGCAGCAAAATGTTGTTAAAAGTAATATATGCACTTGTAGAAATAAAAGCAAGTATCCATTGGATGGAATTTGCAAAACTGAAGCAGTAATTTACAAAGCAGAAGTAATAGATACAAATGGCCAGAAAAAATATACATATATATATATTGTTGTGGTCCGGTTCCTTGTACCACGGTGATAGTCCAAGGTAGAACCAATAAAGAAGAACTCGAACACAGGTATGGAATAACACAGATATATTACAAACAGGAATATATACAGAGAAGTAGAAGTGTTAGTATGAACAATCAGGTTTAGTAGAGAGAACAATGTAGTCTCGACCAGTATCACTATTCCAATGTCTTGCAGTAATTGTCTGAACGCGACTCTGTTTCGGACTGCCTCTGACTCGACTCTTGACTCGACTTGAACTACTGACTCTTTGCCTACTCCTGAGGCGCAGTATTAAGTATGGAATAGTCTCTTATTATTATTATGGGTAAGATCCCATAACATATATGTATTGAGGGTAACTTTAAAAAGATATAGTACAATCATAAATCATCTTTTTAAGATCGAAATCTTTAGAAATTCTACTAAACTAACCGAACCTGTGTAGAAATCAAAGGAGAAAAAATTTTAAAATCCAATCGTACACTGAAAATTAAAAAAAAGAAGCAAGAACTTACAACAATCATAACAACATCTGCAACTTTTGTCAACAAGAAAAAATAGCCGTAAAAACATTTCCAGACCCAGAAAAATCCTTTTGAATGAGAGATCGCAAATTATGCCCCGTTGTATACATACTAAAAAGTAACTTTTGACTTCATATGAAGTGCGATGAAAAGAACGGTTCTATATTTCATTTAATCCCCCACCGATAAATTTCCAATAAACTTGATTTTACCTTCCTCCTCACCTTCTACCTCACATTGTGCACTAATTCATTCATTATTTTTTTAAATATATAGCGTTCATAATTTTTTATTTTTTTAAAAATAAAGTCTTAGGAAATCAATTTACCAAAATCGCCTGAAGATCCCCAAAACTGTAACCAGTTTAGCGGAATCGGCCGATTTCCTAATTATATATATATATATATATATATATATATATATATATATAGAGAGAGAGAGAGAGAGAGAGAGAGACAGACAGACAGAGAGAGAGAGAGAGAGAGAGAGAGAGAGAGAGATTAAATTCGAGAAAATTATTAAATAAAGAACAAATAGGTAAACCTTATAAATGTTATATGTTTCACTATATGTTCAGCGTCATCAGAATTTTTTCGTAATAAGACAGAGCGGTGATGTTTTTAAAATTTAAGGTTTGTATGTATAGCTAGACGGATAGATACTATGTAATTGTATAGAAATGTAGGGTTTTAGGTATATATGTTTATGTGCACGTCTGCGTATGTTCGTATGTATATATGTGGGTAAATGTGTATGGACTGGATGCGTATGGCTGTATGTGTGTATATGTAGGTATGTGTGTGTGCATTTTTGTATGTATATATATATATATATATATGTATTTGTGTGTGTGTATGTATATATGTGTATATGTGTGCATGTGTATGTATTTATGTATATGTATGTGGAAAATGTGCGTATATGGGTATAGGTGGATATATGTGTATGTATGTGTATGTGTATGTATATATATATATATATGTACGTGTTATTGTGTATGTGTATATATATATATGTATATGTGTGTGTATGTGTGTATGTGTATATATAGATATATATGTATGTATATATGTGTATGTATGTATATATGTGTATATATATATATGTGGGCATCTACATGTATGTATGTGTGTATGTGTATGTGTATATGTGTATATATATGTGTGTATGTATGTGTGTATATGTGTATGTGTATATGTATATATGTAGGTGTAATTATTTGTATATTATATGCGCGGTACTTATTAGAAAGCGCTTAGTATCAGAGATAGAGCTAAGATATTGAATCAGATATATGTATATGTGTATATGTGTGTGTGTATGTATATGTATGTGTGTATTTGTGTGAACATGTGGATATATGTGTATATGTGTACATGGGTATATGTATGTGTGTATGTAGGTACACGTCTATGTGTATGTATATACGTGTATAAGTTATTGTGTATATGTGTTTTGAAAATAAAAATATAGGTCCTTGCTAGATAAGATAATCAAATTTATTCTTTATATGTTTATATTTGATTTGTAACCTGTAGTCGATATTATTTTTGTCAAATTTTCTCAATTATACAACGCCCCTTTCAATTTTAATTTCACACGCCCCATCTTTCTCCCCCACCACTTCTTTCCTTACCTCTCCCTCCTTCTTATTCTGATCTTTAACATTAGATCGTCCATGGATGGTGTGTGTATGTCACCACGAAATGTATCTTTAATGTATTAGACATCTGACAACATTCATTTTCCCCCTTCCACTCACACCTAGTTTTAAAAAAACCTTCTCTGTTAAGTTTTAATCTCCCAACTTCCCTCATATGTTACCCCTCTCTTTAGCACTAACATTCGTCCCACACTCTCATACTTACACTCTCTCTAAATTCTATTTTTATTTCCGGAGTTGTTCTTTTCCGTATTCTTTTTGAATTTGCAGGTCTGAAGAATTGGATCGTATTTACGATTCCAATGGAATAAATTATGACCATGGAATATTAGTGTTTAAGCCTTTTTATTATATATATATATATATATATATATATATATATATATATATATATATATATATATATATATATTATGTGCGGATCCTGTGTTTATCTCATGGTATCCATTTGTGTGTTTTATTCTTGAAATGGTAGGGCAATAAATACGTTGGTGTATTTTTATGTGCCTGAAAAATATGACGAAAGTTGGAAGTGATATCAGAATATGAGTCGAAACTTCATCTACAAATATTTGTTTTTTAGGGGGCGGGATTATTATGAGTTTGTTTCAATGTTTTATTTCTCATCGGATTGCTAGATGCCACATATTCATTTTGTAGCGTTATAATTTATGTGAAATTTTCTATTATATTTAATTGTTTTTATAATCCTAATTTTTTAATATACTGAATTTAAATTTAATTCTTTACAAAATTTTTAAATAATTAGTATAAGTATGATATAATTTGAATTATGACCTTAGTACTTGAAAATGTATTACTATTATATTGATATAATCAGATTAGTTATATTTAAATGAAAGTAATATATTAGTAATTTACTTAATTTTTTTTTTATTGTAACTTTTACTATTTAGTTAAAAATGTAGCATTGAATGGATTAATATTAACATCTTTTTATAAAATTATTAATTTTAATTTCTTACTCCCATTCTATAATATTTTAAACTCTCTAAAAAATGTTATGGCCATTTTTGTTCATACTTCTTCCTTGCACAGGTATTGATAGCTTACATTCATGTCAGTGTTCATTTTCAACCGTCACATTTATCGGTACCCGACTCCATCCCAACCAAAAAAAGATCCCTTACCCCTCTATACCTATATAACTCCCTCCTTTATTATAGGCCAATTCTTATTAACTCTCCTTTTATTGCTTCCTTATTTTTTTCTTCTTCTTTCCTTCCTTTGCCTTTCAAATTTCCTGTGAAGAAACGTCGGATTTTATTCATTTTAGTAAATGTATTTGTATTGATAAGTCCAGGGAAACTAATTTCCCATGGACGAAATGATCATCTGTATGAGGTAAATAGTTTGAATCTCATTAATTGTAATTCACACACACACACACACACACACACACACACACACATATATATATATATATATAATTTTCAACTCTTAGATAATACGTTAAACTCTTGTATATCAGTTAAGTAATAAATATATTTGGTACTCTATGTCATTTTTATAATCAAAGATACTTGGTTTTAAAATGTATCCTATCATTACGAGACACCTTATATATATGTGTTTTTGTGTGTGTTTATATATATATATATATATATATATATATATATATATATATATATATATATATAGATAGATAGATAGATAGATAGATAGATAGATATAAATATTTATATATATATATATATATATATATAGCGAGAGAGAGAGAGAGAGAGTGAGAGAGAGAGAGACCATATATATACGCGCATTTGTGTGTGTTTAGATATTATTTACTTTTCCATACGTTTATATATAGATATAAATTTTCATATATATATATTAGGTTGGTGCAAAAATAATGACGTAATAATGTCGTTTATATATATTATGCCGTCCGCTGGAGAGGGTTAAAAGGTTATTTCTGCATCCCCTGGTTCAACAGGTCATTTCCACTCATTCTCGCTTAGATTTGCAAAGGTTTTCTTTACAACTGTTTTTACTTTTTTGTTACGCTTGTTTATTTATTTATTTTTTTTTTTACAATTGTTTCTTCATTTTTGTTTTTTAATTGTTTTTATGTAATCCGCGACTAGACGTTTCAAATTAAGTAAACAAGTCTATTGTATTAATTGTTTGTACTTATGTAACAGAATTGCTGATAAGATATATTACAAATATATCCTTTCGCTTTCAAACTTGGAGGAGTGTCAACATGCCCTTCCTGCAACACAGTTACGCAAAATACATAATTTGCGCCTTTATATATATATATATATATATATATATATATATATATAATGGATGTTCCAGTAAATTGGACTTATTTTAAATGTGAATTAAGTTTAAGCGTCTAATGATTTATTTCATTTTCTTTCAGATTTGGCGGACATTTGGGCGATATTATTTTTGCACATAATTGTCAGGACTTTAGTAACATTATCCAATAGAGAAACAATAATTTTTCACCAATAACACTGATTTATTTACTGCTGACTTTGATCGGACTTAATGAAACACCCTTATGTATAATCCGGCTTAATTAAACACCCTTTATTAAGGATGAAAAACGCCTTCACTATACACAACAAATATTTATTCTTCATGATAATCTTTTTCTTTGTCAAAGCACTTAAACCAACGCTTTTCCATCAAAAACATAGATCAAACTGTACAGACAGTGATACTCATCTCTCGCTCTCTCTCCCCCCACACACATATATATATATGTGTGCGTGTGTGCGTGTGTGCGTGTGCGGGAAACTAGATATTAGTAACTAATATACTAATATATATATATATATATATATATTTACTAATGTACTTATATATATACATATATGTATATTTACTAATGTATTATATATATATATATATATATATATATATATATATGTGTGTGTGTGTGTGTGTGTGTGTGTGTGCGTGTGTGTGTGTGTATGTATATATTCAAGCACTGAAAAAGTATCGGGAGGGTTCTAAAAAAACAAAACAAATCAAAAAACTTCAGCACATATCAATTCGACATTTAATCTCCTTTGAAATAGTCTACACACTTTATTCAGTGTTGTATCCATTGATGGAAGCAATCCTGGAACTCCTTTTTGGGATAGCGAACAGCAGCCCCTTCGCATTATATTGGATTTCAATAACGTCTTGAAATCTTCTTCCTTTCAAGCGTGATTTGATTTTTGAATATGTTCGATTGAGGAATATGGCGGTTGTTAGACCTGTAGTATGTTGTTCTTGGCCAAAATCTGCTGCACAAGCCATGGTCATTTATCGAACTCTGTGATGTGTTGAAACGACCACACTCTACGCACTTTCCTTCCAAACACTGCTATAAATAACGGAAGTGACCGAGAACATTATAACATAGTATATATGCGTGACAAATTTAAAGGTCAGTCTATGCTAAGCGGCTTCACTTTGCGTAGTATGTTACTATGGCAACATTCCCGATACTTCTCAATAGGAACTCTACGGGAACCCACCAGAAATTATGGCTACAGTCAGTGAAAGGCGAGTGTGGTTTAGTTTTGCATCGGCTTGCTTATATTATGCGTTACAAATTATGAAGATCAAAAAGTAGAAACCTCACTAAACCACACACTGACAACAGCAGAACTATAACGGAATAACGAGGTTGCGCTATCGATGAGAGATATGCTTGGAAAGAAGTGAACACCAGTACTCGTTTTGAGGACGATCATCAGATAATATGAGCGAAAAGCATCCCAAGCAAGATAGTAAAGCCACTAAGACACAAGAGGTTACTGGCTGTGAAAGAATTAGAAAACAGAAACATTATTCAGGGTCGAGAACAATAGAAGAATAATCTAAGAACACAGTAGATAACGATTGACATTACATTTAAATTTTTGATCCTCAAATTTAACTGGAAATCATGGAACCGGGAGACAGTTCAATAAGCGAGAAGTATTAGAAAAGAAACTGTTACGGTTACATCTAGTCAACTGTAAATTGATAAGAACTTATTGCCAATCTAGTACTGCGCTGAAATTCATAAAGTCTAGGTACCATATCGAAGACGTCATCTGAACAATTAGCATGACAGAATTTCAAGAAAAGTCAGAGAGAGGTAACATTACGGCTAGTGTTGTGTAACATTTTGTATTGCCAAATAAACTGTTTCAGAAATTCGCAAAAAATAAAACCCAAAAAAAAACAATTGAGATGAGGTAGTTTGCATCTGGAAGCAAAACTAAGCTAAATGTCAGATGCCATAAAGAACAATATGGGAACCTATCAAAGATTACGGTTACAATCAGGGAAAGGCAAGTGTGGTTTAGTCCCCATTGCTGGACAAGTAAACAAAAAGTTGTACATTAGCTTATGCTATTGGATTCAAATTATAGAGAAAGATATCGAGGTTGAACGTTCATTGATCAATTCATAGAGAACAGCAGCGTTAGGACAGCAAGAACATTAATCGACCAACATATAAATGACACTGGAATCTGTAATGAAGAACTCGGCAGGGTTATGGATGGCGATTTTTTTGAAAGACGGGGTCAGAAGTATTTGATGATGATCAGATCAATAAATTTAATAATATTTATATTTTTTTCAATAAAGATTGAATAATATATTAGACAAAGTTTTTTTTCAGCCGAATATGACAGACCTACAAGAAACTTTTTTGACATGGTACACGGGATGTTTTGGCTAATTTTGAACACTTTAAAAAAAACAAAAACAAAACAAAAAACATTTTTCACCATTTCCAAATATATTTGAATCAACAAACGTTTAAGGACACAATCAGTGAAAGGCCAGTGCGGTTTAAAGGCTATTACTGGAAAAGTAAAGAAGTTGGGCATCTTATACTATTTGATCCAAATTACGGAAAAATATCTATGGATAGATCCACAAGGACCTTCATCGATCAACTCATAGCTGACACTGAAATTAGAAAAATGGAACTAAGTAGAGCTATGGAAGATAGACCTTTTTTTAAAAAAAGAATTTGTCAGACGTGTACGTTTAAAATAGTGAAAAGTCCATAACTTTACCAAGAATAAACTGCAATACTGTTATAGTAATTTACCCACGTACGTATGGACTCTCTCAGCTATAAATAGGAGCAGGTACTGCTTTTTGGCGAAGTAAGTTTCCAGCTGTTATTACTAACATTATTTTGTTTATACTGTTACAGTTTTTTTTGTGTATATGTGTATATGTAATGTAACTAGTGAGCGAGTTAAAATGACTTAACTCCCTTTATAGTCTACCAATAGAAGGTTAACCAATCAGAAACCGCAGAACATTCTATCGGTCGTGTATAAAGGCGGCCATTTTTGTTTTCCTAGCCGAATGACCAGTGCCAACTTGTCAGGCGAAGATGACAGAAGGAAGTACTACGCTCTGCTACGTTGCTGCGATATCCACTGCTATCCTGAACTACGCTTTCCTATTGTCTCCGAAATATTCACTGCTAACCTCTGGATTCTCTACTCTAAGACGACCGTCAAAATGCCTAGCTTATGTTTCTTGTAAATAGATTATATTTATATTGTACATACTCATTGCGGCTAGTTTTTAGATTGTTGTTTTATTCCCCTCCCCCCACAGACAATGAATTGTACATATGGGGACTAATTAGGATCTTCATGGAGACAATGTGATATTATGGTGGGTGTAGTAAGAAAGGTAAGTAAGAATACATTGTTTTGGTGTTAGGAACATTATTTGTATGTTTGGATCAGTGATTGTGGCTAGGTAAGTTTAAAGTTAAGACAGATGAAGAACGTCCTTTTTCCCATCCTCCATTTTGGCCACACTTTGTGTATTTAAACCGACATAAAGATCGGGAAGTTTCCAGCAGTCAGCTCTGACAGCCGGATCGAACATTCTTTGCTGTAACACTCTCGTTTGTATATGTTTGTATTAATGTTTCTGTTAATATATTCGTTTAACTCACTTCTTCTCTTTGTGTCTTTATTTCTGACCCGTAACAAGGCCACAACAAATACAAATTCTTATATTTGAAAAGTTGGTTAGATTTGGAGAATTTGGTCAGTTCGAGAAGTTTTCAGCCTCTTGTGTGCATTCTAGAGTGTAAGGGGTTCACAACGTGATGTGTCCATAAACAAACGTGTCCAAAGACGAAGCTTTAGAGAAAATGAAAGCTAAAAGGATACATACTTAGCCTCAGGGAGAAACAGTTGAAATTTATCGGGCCCGTAATAAGGAAAGAAAGATTGGAAAATTTGATACTCACAGTGTGAAATCAAAAGGGACAGAAGAAAACAATGCATAACCGATTTAGCAAACTAGAGTAAATGGAGGGTGGAGCAAGGTTTAGGAGAGAGAAGAAAAAGATAAATTTTATTAAGAGCAAGACAGGAAATTGAGGAGAGCCACGATCGCCAAAGCCCTGAAGTGACATGTCACATATAAGAAGAAGAATTCACTCGAAAATTAATATTGTGAGAGTAAATAACATCTGTTATGTACACCATTTACATTCAGACGATTTTCCTTATGTTTGTTGTTTTTATCCCAACGTTTCGGTCGTTGAGCTCTCTGGCCTTCATCGGATCTATATCGATCCGTGTAACCTATAGTGAATTCTGAACTGAAGTCTTTATTTAATCTCGGTGGATAGACCGTTCTCGGCTCACTCTCGTAGAACAATAACCCGGCAGATCAAAGGGTAGGTTCGTGAATTTGGTGACATCGTGATTGTGAGTACAATCTCTGGGTCGGGCAGTGTGTACTTGGACTCAGTGAAAACAGGGCGAGCAATAACTAATAATTAGAGGTAGATGAGGTGTCGCTACATGGGCAGTAGAGCGAGAAAAGATTAAATAAAGGGTTAAGTTCAGAATTTCCTGTAGGCTACCCAAATCGGTTTACACCTGGTGAAGGCCGGAGGGTGCAACTGTCGAAACGTTGTGATAGCAACAACAAAGATGGAGACAATAGTGCGCATGTAAATAATGATAACATGTCATTCCAGAAATTCAAACAGAAACGGCAACTTCTGACTTGTTGTGACCAAGTAAATGGTTAAAGAAATAACAAAACAAATGTTGCAGATATATCATATATTAAACAGTAAGTACAACAGAAGAGTATTTACCCGACTAGTGAGTGTGTGTCGGTTGACCCAGCGTTCAATCTATTTGACTCTTGATATTTCCTAGCCTCCCCATGAGGTAGGATGTGGCACAAGGCCGAGTTTAATGTGGTGCAATCCGAGCCCGTAGTCTCGGCCCAAAATTCCCCATAGACCCCGTATACAACGGGGACGGGTCGCTGTTTCCCGAGAAGAGACTCTGCTCCTCGTCTGGGGATCCTCTCTGCCCCCAGGCAGAGAGTTCGACCAGCACAGCTGGAAAAGATCTACTCGACTGTTATATTTACCAGCCTCCCCACGAGGTAGGATGTGGCACAAGGCCGAGTTTAATGTGGGACAATGCGAGTCCGTAGGCTCGGCCAAAAATTCCCCATAGACCCCGTATAAAACGGAGTCGGGTGGCTGTTTCACTAGGCGAGACTCTGCCTTTCGATATAGCCTCGTCTGGGGAGTCCTCTCTGCCCGGAGGCAGAGAGCTTGAGCCGCACAGCCGAACAGATCTATTCGACTGTTAATATTTAACAGCCCCCCCCCACGAAGAATATATGTGGCACAAGGCAGAGTTTACCGTGGGCTCCCCGTGCTCATAGGTTCTGCCAAAAATATTCCCGTAGAACTCGCATAAACGGGTCCGGGACTGTCTACCTCCCCGGACGAAACTGTGGCCTTCGGCAAAGCCTCGTCCGGATTCCTCTCTGCCTTTGGGCAGAGAGTTCGACAGTAGCTGCGAACAGTCACAGCCCGATAGAACAATCTATTCGACTGTTCCCTCAAGGCCTACTCTCCTACTAATCTTATAGTTGGCGGAAGAGTTCAACTCTTTAGAGGGAGGACACCACAATACAACTTAAGAGTGCGTAGAATAACAAACTGACAGTTTGCTTAACCTTTGCTGACACCAAAAGAACCGCCCTCCTAACTCCTTGTCTAATGTCTTTTACGCCTGCATGATATCTTTTACCAAAATGCCGTTTTGATTTATAGTTCGATGTGTAGATTCTGCAGGTTTTTGCTTGCTTTATACAGCTTTGAATGGAGAGTAGGAATTTTATCCCTTCCCGAACTCTCCATCAAAAGCTATGCCAGCCCAGTAATTAAGAGGTGGAAGCAATGTGTCAGATTGAGACACGTGAGAAAAAACTGGAATATGTGAACTCTCCAGTCTCGCCTGTCAACATTCACTGTTCATATCACTTTATGATAGAATCACTTGATAGCAGCATTTGTATTTCTACGAAGTGGATTAACTGAAAGTTTCGTTTTGAAATTCCATACACTTAAAGAAGTCCAGAAAACAAAACAGTCGAAACGTTGTGATATTAATAGCAAAGATGAGTACATCAATTCTTTTTTTATTGTTGTCTGCCTAATATAAGACCCCATAGCGACTCACAATAGACTGTTATGGAATAACGTTTTCGAAAGTACATAAAGTTTGACCTGCTTTCCTCTGTCTATATTTCCCTCAAGCTCTCCTGTAAGTATAAGATTTTTCAAGCCACCTCCCTCCCTCATTAATTGGCCCAGAAATCTTAACTGCCTCTTCCTGATGTTAAGTATACGTTTTTTTTTTGTTTCCATTTTCTCTAAAATATCATCGTTGTTCAGTCTATAGTACCCTGAGAATATTTCTGTAGAACTACATCAGATGAAAATGTATAGAAAGTGCTTTAATCGCTAGACCGACCATATTAAATTGATGTCTTGCATTTCACCTTTCTTGGCAGATCTTCTATTATCACAATGTGGGATATTTAATAACAAATGTGATAAAATCCTAAACAAAAAAAGAAACCAAATGAAATCAGTTAAACTGTATACTTGAACACATATTTTAAAAAAAAATAAATTTAATTTTAAATTTCAGCATCCCCTCTCCTTCATGTGCATGTGTAATCACATCAACGTAAATCTCATTTTGGTCCAATGATCTCCTAAAAGACGAAACGCATTACACCAAAAGTTTTTTCCATTTTGTCATAGATTTTAACATAGATGCCAGTTATGGGTAAATAGCAGGACAGACCGGGTTCTATAGCCTTGGATGGCAACTGGTCTACCGTAGAAAGAAATCACAACCTACTGCGGGGAAAAAATATGCCTCGTCAAAAGATACATGGCCGTCTAAGCGTGTATCACGCATGGTACATAACTGACTGATAGATTTTCCCTAAAAATACAGAAGGGCGTACGTGTAAGTTTCCGTCTTAGAAATGGGGAAACATGGATTTTATTTCCTTTGGGGTATTTTATACAATTAAAAATTGTAATTTTGCTATAATATTAACACTGATGACAATATTATTCACGCAAGCAGATGCATGCGGTTTGTTCTTAGTCTATTCATTTGTGAAGAGAAAAGAATTTAAAAGAAGAAATAGTTTTTATCTTCAGATAAATAATTATGAACGTTTCTTCTTTTTAAAGCTTAAAATGATTGCACGTATGATCATCCTTAGTGAAAATTGCCAATGGTTTGAAATGTTGGAAAATTACCTTAAGCTAAATGTTGCAAAATTCAAGAAATAGTGTACTTAATCATTTTTGTGTATGCCGTTACGTATGGGAGAGTGTGAGAACAAGTGAATCGGAAACGAAACATAGAAAACTTCAATGAAAGTTATTTTCCTCAAGAGATTAAGCATATTTTGAAGAGTAAAAGTAATGTTAATATTATCTCCTTCCCCAAAGTTAAATTTTGGCATTTACTAACCGAGCAGCCATTACTGCTTTCAGTTGAAATTTATAAAATCTTCCATTTAAAAAACATAAGCAGGTTTTCCAAGTCCAGTAGCTGTTATCGCTCTTTCCAGTATTGATGAGGGTTTCCTCCCAAATCTTCATTTCTCTTCGAGTTACATTTGCTATCCATTTTAGTTGTTGCTGCTGTTGGTAGTCCTCAGTTGATGCTACTTCTGTTATTTGGTACAGTTCTTTGTTATTCTGTGTCCACAACGTTAAAAGGAGAATGATCTTTGGCAAGACCCTCAGACTTTCCTCGCTCAAAGCCTTGACCACATACAGCCAGCAGTTTTACCATAACTAATGTAGACAATAATTTGAATGAATATAAATTTTATTAGAACCACAGTTTCTAAACTTTACTTCTAACAATTTGTAATAACTTAATTACCAATACACCAGGGATAAACCTAGTTGTAAAACAATCTCTACTTGGACGTATGACGCGTAGAGATAATAGAACTGAATGACGAAACAAAATTTTCAGAAGTTGAAAATCTAAGATCACAAAATTACAGAGATACAAACAAATGTGAATGATGTTTCAAACCCCATACAACAGCCTTTCTTTCTATGTTTTGATTGTAACAACATATACAGTTTCTAAGGTTATTTAATTTTTTTTTTTTTTTTTTTTTTACCTTACAGATTTCAGTTGTCTTCGTATTTGTCTATTCTCCTAACAAGAATATTATCTGAAATGTTTTTCATTTTCATAGGTCGGAAAGAAAGTCTTGTCGGATTTTGCCATTTTCATCCTGAAGGTAACTTTTCAATTATCGGAAATGTTTTTTTTTAATTATCTGAAATGCTTTTTCAATTATCTAAAATGTTTTTTTAATTATCTGAAATGCTTTTTTCAATTATCTGAAATGTTTTTTAAAATTATCTGTGAGGTTTCTCATTCTAATAGGTCAGAAAGAAAATCCTCTCGGATTTTGTCAAATTCATCTGGAATGTAATTTTTCAATTATCTGAAATGTTTTTTTTAATTATTTGAGAAATTTCTCATTCTAATAGGTCGGAAAGAATGTGATCTCGGATGTTGTGATGTTCATCATGTAATTTTAAATTCATTTAAAATGTTTTTTCAATTATCAGAAATGTTCCTTATTCTAATAAGTCCGAAAGAGCGTCTTATCAACATTTGTCATGTTCACCTTGAAGGTAATTTTTAAATTATCTAAAATGTTTTTTACTTATCTGAAATGCCTTTTCAGTTATCTGAAACGTTTCTCATTCTAATAGGTGGGAAAAAATGTCTTATCGGATTTTTTCATGATCATCTTGAAGCTAATTTTTCATTTACATGAAATGTTTTTTTTTGTTATCTAAAATGTTTTTTGTTCTAATAGGTCGGAAAAAAGGCCTTGCTAGTTCTTCTCATGTTCACCTTGAAGGTAATTTTTAATTCACTGGAAATGTTTTTGTTTCTCATTCTAATAGGTCAGAATGAAGGTCATGCCATATTTTGTTATGTTAATGTTGAAAATAATTTTTCAATTACAAGAAATGTTTTTTTTTTTCAATTATCAGAATTGTTTCTTATTCAAATAAGTCGGAAAGAGAGTCTTGTCGGATTTTGTCATGTTTATCTTGAAGATAATTTTTCAATTATCTGAAATATTTCTTCACTTACTGAAAGGGTTCTCATTCTAAAAGGTCGAGAAGGTTTTGTTAGTCGTTCTCACGTCCACGTTGAAGGCAATTTTTCAATTACCTGAAAAGATTTTTTCAATTATCTGAAATGTTCCTCGTTCTAATAGGTCGGAAAAAATGTATTGTCGGATTTTGTCACGCTCATCTTGAAGGTAATTTTTAAATTGCCTGAAATGTGTTTTTTTTTAATTACCGGAAATGTTTCTCATTCTAACTGATTGGAAATTTATTGTCGAATTTTATTATTTTCATCTTGAAAGTAATTTTTCAATTATCTGAAATATTATTTCAATTTCTCTTTCGAATCGGTTGGAATTAATGTCTTTTCGGATTTTGCCATGTTCATCTTGAAGTCAATTTTTCAATTCCTTCGTTTTATTCCCTGCAGTAATCCCTGCTCCTCCCCACGTGAAAATTCTGGTGACATTCAAGGCGGCATAGAACAATGGTTTGCCATTTTTTTTCACACCAAATATTTTGAGGTGAAACCGTCCCTCCTATGAGAGCTGGATCCGTTTTTGAAGTTACCTTTTTCAACCGGTGCCTGAAGAAACAGTATCTACAAGGCAGCAGGTTGTTGGAATTCAGAGATTCCTTCCTTTAGACTGGTTGCCAGTCTGTCCTGCTATTTTACCCGTAGCTAATAGCAAAAGAGGTGAA
This sequence comes from Acanthosepion lycidas, assembly GCA_963932145.1. Lineage (NCBI taxonomy): Eukaryota > Metazoa > Mollusca > Cephalopoda > Sepiida > Sepiidae > Acanthosepion > Acanthosepion lycidas. The sequence continues at coordinate 54,004,284 of OZ010602.1, read as the reverse complement.
TTCATACCTTTCCCAAGGGTATTAGTGCGTAAGTGAATGTAATGAATTCCAATGGAATTCCATCAAGTTTCTCCGATTCCTCAATCCACGCTGCTGAACATTACTTTGCGGGCATCCTAATTTGTCAATTCTTATAGTAAAATAACAATTATTTTTCACTTTCAAATGATTTTTCTTACTTTGCAAGTTTCTTATTTTATCGATTTTGCCATATTTTTATCGTTCTCCTTATGCTTCAGACCTTGCTCCACCTGTTATCATCTTTTCAGCATTCTTAAAGGGGAAAACTGTTTATTCCTTTTGAAGACGTTAAAATGATATTGAGTGACTTTTGCATCGAAACGTAAATAATTTTATTTATTCTTCTTGTCACTGCGCAATGCACAGTGAAATTGGACAGCAGTCTCCAGGTGCACCAACACACACATGTGTGTACACACACACGTGTGTGCACACACACACATACACACACACATAAACACACACACTTGCGCGCGCGCGCGCACACACACACACACACACACTCGCGCGCACAAATAAACACACTATCGTATAAAGAAAAGTCACAATGTTTCAAATACGTTGAAAGCTAAACGTTTAATCAGGGACACGATGTTTCGACCAGGTATCTTCTAGCCATCATCATTTATATAGGATATCTGTTAATTATTGCGATATACAACCAAATCCTATATCTACTCCGCCATCGATCCTTTGGATATATTAGATATTAGTGGATATACAAGTTGGTTATACATTAGTTACTCTCATCTAGAGGTCAAGAGTTCAATACTTGGAACTGGTAGTAAAAAACCATTTCAGTAGGAACGAAAAAAACTGATATTGCAGGGATAAATTATTACAATAATCAACAGATATCCCATATCACATAATCATTTGATACCTGATGATGACCAGAGTGTACTTGGTCGAAACGTCGTGCCTATAATAAAATGAGAAAAATAGTTCAAAATAATAAAAGTATATTCAGAATTACTACAAATGAAATACAAATCTACTCATTTCATGTTGTAAGGATATATCACAATAATCAACAGATATCCTGATATGTCCCGGAAAGGGATATATTTGAACGAAGTAGCTACAAGTAGAATACGGTAGCAGTAATCGACTGGTACGCGTCGTAGTCGCAGGTAAGAAGTGTAGATCAATGGCGTAGTCCAATGGGCGTCGTTATAAACTTAGTTCTCAGACTAAGGCTCTTCTGACTCTCTCTCCTACACGTCCGTCGAGATTTATGACGGCCACCAGCTAATCACACTCCAGTGAGGGGGAACACAGGTGTACGTATATGCCATTATATCATATCCCATATCGAAACAATAGGTACCTGATGATGGCCGGAAGGTACTTGACCGAAACGTTGGGTCTATAATAACAACTATATCACCCAAGATGAGAACAATAGTTCGAAATGATATATATATATATATATATATATATACAGTATAATCCAGATATAAGAGACCCGGATATAAGAGAGATTTTATGTGGTCCCAAATTAGAGCCATATATACCTAAACAAAATAGAGCAAATCCAGATATAAGAGAAACCAGGATATAAGAGACTTCTTCTCCGATCCCGACAACTCTCTTATATCCGGGTTACACTGTATATATATATATATATATATATATATAAACATTAGCATGTTCAGCCCAAATCCGAACTGAATTCGTTTCTCTCGTCTTATATCATTAAATACACCTTTTTGTACATTGATGTTCTCCATGTACAAGGCCTAAGAGCCACTCGAGATTGAGGGGTACAGAATAAGAGCTACAGTTTATGGGATATGTGGGGAAAATAACAATTAGCCTTAGACTTGAACAGGTTAAGATTGAAGTGGTCGAGAAAGCTTCCACTTGGGAGTTAATTCCACAAAATGTTTCGTAGGAAGAAGCTACAGGAGTGCAATTTACATCTCAACAGTGGGATACGAAAGTAATGAGGGAGGTTTGCTACAATGTACGTAGCATAGCGGCTCTTACCTGTGAAGGTTAGACCTTGTGGAACAACTACGTTAAGGATAATAATTAGGGATAATATAAGAATAAGATTCATCGAAATCAATTTGGTTATAACCATAATTCCAATTAATTTTGCTGAAGATTGGCCAACCGTTATATTCTTCAGGCAATTCATCAGAATTAGGTAGATTATAATAATTACGTTTGATGGCGGTAAGAACTTTACTTATGGAATTAACAAGTCGAATAGCATTATTATTTTGATGTTCTGCTGCCAGTGGGAAAAGTCATGACGCCAGCGCAGTCACTGGTTCAAATAGCGCCAAGATCTCATAACTGTTTCAGGTTAATGTCAACTTTTTTCTGACATCGAATGAAATACGATGAAAGTATTGAGGTCCTAGGTCTGTTGACGGATCAATGTTAAACTTGATTTGGAAATTTTTCAGTTTATCAAGTATAAGATTTCTTTTTTTTTTTTTACAGCCGCTCGAGGTAGAGGGTTACAGAGACGCAGTTTATGAAAATATGTGGGGCAAATAACGGCGGACTCTGGACATGAACAGGTTAAGATTGTAGAGATCAGGAGAGCACCCCCTTGGGAGTCGGTTGCACACAGCAGGAACGAGTACTAAGCTTTTTAAATTTACCATGTACTTCATTTGGATAGTCCTGTGCATACTACATTCGGTAGCAAGGTCTCTTATCTGGACAGTAGATTTTGAGGAGTGTTGAATCACCTCTTAATTGTTGTTTTCCTAGGTCCACTCTGACACGAGGTGGTAGCAGCTGTTAGGGTCCCAACATTGGGCAAATAGTCAACTTCAAAACAGACTCAAAACACTATGAAAGTATAAAAATATTTTTTTATTGCAGAAATACCTGCAATAAGTTTTTATATAAAAATTACCAACAATATCTATTGGTAGTAAAATTACCAATTATACTTATTGTAAATAAAATTACCAACACCACCTATTGATAGTAAAATTACCAACAAAACAAAAAAACAAAACAAAAAAAAACCATTACATTTCGGCATTAAATGACTCAATGTGTTGACATTCCGTAAAACAAACAAACTTAGTTGGGCATTTTTCAGCTTAACAAGTATTATATTTTTTCAGTTTTTCGAGTGATAATTGAAAAAAAAAATCAGTTTTACTGAGTACTTGAGTTGGAAACATTTTGTTTAGTAAGTACTAAACTTTTCCTCATTATGTTCCCTAGAAATTTGAATAGTCACCTTTTGGTGCTAAGTATCAATACTTTATTTGCCATCCCACCACTGAAAATATTTTTTCCTTTTGATTTAAATTAAATTTAAATTTGAACAAGGGAATGACTCCAATCCAAAATATAGAAGGAGAAAGCCAGAAGATGGAGGTCACTTTGGTAAGATAATTGAGTAATATGGAACTGCATCATTTTTTTCCACAAATTATAACAATGATTGGAAAATCATCAATCATCATTTTTTCACAAAGAAAATGTGTGACATGCAGCAAGGCGCGGGTAATTCGGCTCGTGGTTGAATAAATCTGGTGAGAAGATACATCCTTGTCTTACACAATTTTTCTATTTTTGTATATTTACTGAATTCTTTTTGTATCCATATGAGAGCGATTTGCTCTATGTATCGGAATTCTTTAATATCCTTCCGAAATATACCAAGCTTAACGAGGTAGTTTCCTAATCCTAATTTCCTAATCATAGTTATAATAGACTAGGGATTTTGATTCTTACTGGGTGCCTTACATTTTGATTAGTGTTTCTCAACCGGTGCACCGGGTGCACTAATGTGCACTGAAAAGTAGCCAGGTGCGGCACAGGTTAACAGAAGAGTAATTTTTGAATTATTTTTATATTTAAGAATCTTTATTTTTTTAAAAAAAAGCTAGGGACACCAAGCACACGGCTTCCATGTTTAAGCCAAGTCGTTTGATATTTTAAACTGGATGCTAAATTCTTAATCTTTAAGAGACAGTGGATAATCCTTTCCTTTTTGCCTTTCTCAAGGGATTTAAATCAGTCATTATTGGGCTCTCTAATAATTAGCAGATTCTTCTTTTATGCGCCGTGTCCCTTTAGAACGTAGTCGATCATGGCCCTCCACATCCTCCTGTCCGTTGTAGCTCTTAATAAGTCTTGTCTTTTTTTTATTTCTCCCAGACCTTGTTCTGTCATCCATTTGCTCAAGACCATTAACTAGGGTCCCGCGTTGCTTTTACCCTGTCCTTTTTTCCTTTATCCGTCCGATGAATGTCAGATTTTAACAAGCCCTAATGTACTGCTACTCTTTGATAACGTTTAACCAAAATTTCATATTTTCGAATGTATATGGCTATTTTTTCCTTATTAGAATTTAAAGTGCATCCCAGTGTTTTAATTATTCTACAAGGGAGCCCTGAAAAAAATGATTTCACCCAAATTTTGATGTTTGACAATTTGTTCAGATTTGGGCAAATGAGCCGGACTAAAACTGATTCATCCCCGTCACATAAACATCAGTCTGTTAATTTATTTCAAGCTGTATTATTGTGAGGTATTGTGAAGTGCATCCCAGCGTTTTAATTATTCTACAAGGGGGCCCTGAAAAAAATGATTTCACCCAAATTTTGATGTTTGACAATTTGTTCAGATTTGGGCAAATGAGCCGGACTAAAAATGATTCATCCCCGTCACATAAACCTCAGTCTGTTAATTTATTTCAAGCTGTATTATTGTGAGGTAATAAAATTTATGACCTACGTCTTTGCCTGGTTAGGAATTTTAAATAGAAAATAGAGCTCCCGTAAACCCCTGTCCCATTTTTGACCCCCCCCCACCAAAAAAAATAAAAAGTCTTGTTGAAAAACAAAACAAATTTCACAGATATATTAACACCTGAACATTTTTTTTTATCTGTAATTGTGTTTTCTCATTTATTTATTTTTTTTTTTACTTTTAGTCGCCTCGATGTGACACCAAGGTCATTAAAGGCAATGATCCCATCATAACAAGCAGAAAAGTTTCAGTTCCATAATCCACCAACAGCTGGCGCCACTTTCTTCGGTTTCTTTCTTTGTTGTTGTTGCCATTGTTGTTGTTGCTTTTTTCCCTTTTCTTTTTGCCAACCATTTGCACGTATGTATAACGACTGAGATAGATACATGCATATTCAAATAGAACGTTATTTTAGGGAAGGCGGTAAAGCTCATGCCAGCAAGATAGCGAAGAACAGAAGACAAAGCAGCATAATAAAAATTAAAAGGTAAGAACATATGAATAATCTTGTTCCGCATTGGCACCCATATATATTCATGTTTCTAATACTGCTTTAATAGTATTCTTTACAGTTTAAAGGTAACAAACACAAGGAGGATTTTAATAATTGTGAGGGGAATAATCTTTCTCAGTGTACAATAAACTGGTGATCTTAATAATAGGATAGGGGGTTGTAAAATCATTTAAAAGGTTTAAAAAATGCACGGAACGGTTAGAAAATTTCCTAAAAGAATCCCCCTCCGCACGTCTGTTATATGTCCGTATCTGTCTACCCGAGGTTCTATACATCTAATTCTCCTCTCAAAGATTAGCATACAATTTACGGATTTATTAATTTAGCGACCATTTCTGTATGGGGAGAATGTGGTAAAGCGTTTATGAAGGATGCGTTTCGTCGACGTATGTTGATCGCGGCTACTTCAGGTTAGAATGAAAGGCAAGACGGTGTGTAAGGAAAACGCATTGGGGTTTTTGAGGATTAGAGGGTCAATAAATTAAATTACCTTATCAGATTTGACGACCAGAAACCAGAAAGCGTTATATATATATATATATATATATATATATATATATATATATATAGTTTATAACTCACTCATGTCTTCTCTCTCTCCCCACTCACTTCCTCACTTCGTTAATTTACATATGTTTAATACGGCCCGTCAAAAATGTGTAAATTTTCTTTTCACTTTTTGTTTGGAAGTAAATTCTGATGATCCGCAGTCCTTTTAAAAGGGCTGTGGTGAAATAATTTATTACATGGAACCTTAAAGTGGTCTGTTTTCATTTAAATTATATATATATATATATATATATATATATATATATATATATATATATAAACAAATGGGTAAATATAGGTAGATGTACGAGAGAGCGATCGTATACGAATAAACACACACATATATATATATATATATATATATATGTATATATATGTATAGTTCTGTTATTTAACATTGGGCTGTGTTTTTTCTTACATTATCGAGTATATATATATATATATATATATATATATATATATATATATATATATAAGTGAACATAGAAGTCAACACTTAGAGGCGACAGTCTGTTTCATGCTATATGCAATCATCAGGCCACGTGGCCTGAGGATTGTATATAGCATGAAACAGACTGTCGCCTCTAAGTGTTGACTTCTATGTTCACTTTTATATTTACACACGCTCTATCTCTGATATTGACCATTTTATTCCATAAATATAGCACACCTTAAGACTATATCTCTTTATATATATATATATATATATATATATATATATATATATGAACAAAGAATCACTTTTTGGTTTCTGGTCGTCCGATCTGGTAATGTAATATAATTTATTGCCTCTATTATCGTCAAAGATCCCAACGGATTTTTCTTTGTGTTCTATTTTGAACTGAAGAAGCCAAGATCAACTGATGTCGGCGAAATGCCTCATTTATATGCTTTTCCGATTTGTCTCGTCATCACTAATTTTGTTTCGGATACTAATATACAAACATCCATACCTGTATAGACAAAAGTATGGTCGTTCTTTTTTATCCTCGAGGAGGCACCTGTATTTTTAAATTCTTATCTAACATCCTGGCCTTATGGTAATATGCATCTATTAGGTCTTTTGCAAGAAAATATGGTTCATTGTGTCGAGCTAGACCATTTTCCTCATCTGAATTTATCTTAGACATTTTAAGACTACCATTTATCCATACATTGAATATTGCTGTCGCATCTACTCTGGTGCTTCTGCTATGTATTTTGAGATTCTCCAAATAAGAATCTGTAATGTTATTAATCATGTCTTGAACTGCCATCTCGGTTTCAGTTCCTTTCCCATTGTCATAATGTTGCTTCTCTCTTTATAAGGTGTCTACAGTAACCATTTTACTAATAGACCTCGGAGGGACTTGGTAATTAGGCACTTAAAATTACTCTGTAGCAAGGTGATGCCACAGAATAATAATAATAATAATAATAATAATAATAATAATAATAATAATGTGGCACATGGGAACATCAACAATCCCTGTTGCAGTTGGAACCCTCGAATTGGTTGGAAAAGATTCCAGTAGACTAATTGAAGGGATTCTTGGAAGCCCATGCCTTAAAGAAATATAAAAAAATATTGTTCTAACGACCACAGCCTACACCTTACGAAGGGCTTTATCTATGTAAAATATGTTCTTTTCATATGTGTTTTCAGTGAAAAATGTCATGATGCCATTTCTAACCTTAGGTCTCTGGGCGAGATCCGGAAAGAAATATGTAGACACCAGAAATCAAAGGAAATAAAATAATAATAATTAAAATGAAAAAAAAAATCAAAATTAATTTTGATAATTACAAACTCATTAAAAGTAAATTAATATGCATTTTTTTTTTATTGAATTTACCTCATTAATGGAGAGGATGTGTTTGATGCGCTGTAGCAAGTGTTTCCATATTTTGTTGGAAATTGGTGAGTTTTAGACGTAAGTCAGCGCGATTGATTTATCGAACCCCTATTGAACCTCCAGACATTTATTGACTTCCTAGATCAGGGCTGGGCAACTTTTTTGAGAGTGCGTGCCAAAACCGGCAAAGTCTCTGACAAAAAACTTTTACACGTGCCAACAAAAGATTTTTGAAACCTCAACACTCGCAGCAACTAAGTTGGAACTGGGCCTACATGAAATACAATTCCTAAAAATATCAGCCTGTTCTTTTGTCTCGCTCAGTTTTATTGCTTATGTTCTTATGAACACTTTTAAAATGTCTCCTTACAGAAGAAGAGTCCTACAAACGATTGTTTCGGAACAGGAAATGCTGAATCATGCCAAATTTTTCAGTCCAATATTCTTTAAATTCTCTAATACCCTCTTCGTTTGCATGACATCGTTTCTTAGCTGATGATCATGACATTCTGTACAATCTGTAATGGGCAGAAAATAAAAATATACAAGTTAATGATATGCAGGAAAGAGGAGAAAGAATAAATGTAAGTAAAAAGGGGAATCTAATGAATAATTTTCGCGTGCCAGAAACAAGTCATCGGAGTGCCATGTTTAGAACGCGTGCCAAGTGTTGCCCACCCCTTCCCTAGATAGTTCACTCGATACCCAGGGTTCAATGTTCACCACTTTGAGAAACCCTGCTACAGAGATAAAACGTATTTTGTTTCCTGTGTGTAGGGGTAGGATTTTGATCCTCGACGAAGCACATCTAGTAAAAAAATAAAAAAAATAAAAGATTTTATTGATTGATAAAAAAGTAGAAAAGCTTTTTTTATTGATAACGTGTTTCGCTTTCGATAGGTAGTCAGGTGGACGTCTTCAAGCGTCTAATAACGTGCATCCAAACATATGTAATAATTCAGCCAGATCGACAAAGAACCCTTCATAAATGTAAGTCTCTTTAATCATAACTTCTCATAAATATAGATAATATAAAGACATCTCTACAAAGACACCTTCATTACCCACCAACTTTGTATTTTTTTAATCAAATCACTCCAAGTAAGGCGTTTAAGAAGCAAGAGGCTTCTGAGAGTGAAAGAGAACGAGAAGACTTCTCCCCACCAAAAAAAAAAAAGAGATAAACCTCTATTCCTGTTCCAAAGACTGGGAAGGAGTTTTAACCAAACGATAGACGAAACTATTTAATATGTTGATTAAAAATAATTAAAAAGACTGTTACTTTACAAGATATTAGAGGAATTTGATTTAAAAAGCAAGGTGCTTGGAATCCATGTTTAACTGATGTGTCTATTTCTTATAAAAACTAATAACTTATGTGTATTTATTTTTCATGCTCTAATCTAATATCTGTTTCCCTGAAATCTATTGCTAATTTTACTATAAGAAAGTATTCCGTATGATGTCATCATAAAGCATTACTAGTATTTAAATGACCAACGACGGGTGCGAACCGGACAATAGGCATAGGTATCGACTCCTATTGAGAGGGGGAATTAAATTAATTGTAAATAACATTTCAGAGTTTAGTCGGAGACGTTAGAACTATAGAGTTGAAGTAGGCTTTAGAGGGAATCGAAAATCCAACCCTAAACAGAAAACAAGGGATAAACCTCTACTCCTGTTCAAAGGACAAGGGAGGAGTGTGAGCCGGACGATTGTCAAACCCATCTACTTCTACATGTAAACCTTGAAAACAGAACAAAAATAAATAATTAAAAATAAAGACTGTTGAAACCAGTTCAAATCTACTAAAGCGATACAGTTAAAGTAAAAATGATGCGTCCAGAAGTGAATCGTCGCTTTCTAGTCATAACCGGGTTCAAAAGAGTCTACGCGGTCTTGTGGGTGATGAATTATTTTCAACCTAACAGACCCTACTCCATAGACGAAACGACGCATGCTTCTTATCGCTATTTCCATGGAAAATATTCTAACAAGCTGCCTTTCCTTGTTTCACCAGTTCAGACCTTTACATATAGGACCCATCATACTGCATACACACGGTCGAATCACCCCTTTTTACTTCATGATACATTGGTAAGAAGAAATTTCTATTCGGAAAACTTTTTGATACATACTGCCAAGAGGATGCTTTACACATCACTATAATTAAACTCTTCAAGTCTTACTTCTTTTTGGCAATGTAAAAGAGGCTCTAATCAACGTCAAATTATTTTAGCATCTTACTTCCAATGACCTCCTTTCGGATAAACAATGTGGCTAGCGTTTATCCAGATCTACCGCCGAGGTGCTAACGGCCATCACTGAATTTGTATAGCAAACTTTAGTATTCTTTTTATTTAGCTGGCCTAAGTAATAAAATATATTTTTGTTATTTGTACGTAATTTTGTATTCATTTTTACTCTTATACTAGAAGACTCGTATAAGCAGATTAATTAATTATTAAGAAGATTGTCCTAAACAAGATTGTCCCAATTTTTACTGGGAGTTGTTCCCGCAGAAGATGGAAAATATAACACCTAAATCCGAAGGTTAATAGGAATAGAGAAAGATGTCTTCCAAATGCTAAGTAAAGTATTAAGAAACGGGAAAATTTCGCTAGGAAAATGACCACTACACTGTTATTTAATATCATTCCTAATTTGTGATAGTGAAGAAGAAGAAATTGGGGTAGCAGAAATATGGTTCTACAGAAGGATGGTGAGAATATTATTAACTAAATATATGAACAACGAAGAAGTTATGAGGGGAAAAAATGGAACCAAAATGTACACATACTCTTAAAATCAGAAAGATACAGTTTTAGAGTATATAATGTGGATCGGGGTCTGGAGAATCTAACGCACGCAGGAAATATAGAAGTCAAGAGAATGCATCTCATAACATAACTAATCATTTTTTTTAAATAGATGGAAGAACATTCCTATCTTTTATGAACATCTGTGCTGATGATATGACGATATAGTCGGGCACCTTCAAATCAATCGATGACCAGAGCTTAGCGGCTGATCTCTTATCTGACTTAGGTTTAGCAGCTCAGTGGGGTAAAGAAAATCGCTGATCATGTTCAATGCCTCAAAAATCAAACTAGTGATTTTTACACCATCGCCGATCGGGCCCAGAACTTTCTCCAATCGTGATGAACCAATTTTCCTTAATGGAGGGCCCCGTGCCTTGACCGCCTATTGGGGTTTAAAATCAACGCAGGCCTCGTGCATACAGTCCATTGGTGTATATGCTGGGAAATTGGTCAGTTCCCTGTACCGCCCCAGAAAGTAGCTCACCCCTTCCGATATCCCCTGTCTTTACAAGGGCCATATCCGCGTCCTTGTTGGCGATGAATTATTTTACACTCTCCAACCCCTTTCTCACAGATGCGACGTTTTCAAGCTGTATCGCTATTTCCATGGTGTGTGTTCAGATGAACTACATTCGTTAGTTCCATCAGTCCTAACCTTTACGGCTAAGACCCACCATGCACATATTGTAGCGAACCGCGCCCATTCTCTTCCTACCCACCTCCCTGATGAGGTAAGTTCTACTCAAGCAGAAAATTCTCACGAACCGTTGCCTCGTGGAACCGACTCCCAAGACGTTGCTTCCACAATCTGTACAATTTTAACCTGTTCAAATCTAGGTTTAATCGTCATCTTTCACACATATCCGCATAATCTGTACCAATTACTCTGTAACGCTCTACCTTGAGTGGCCCCCGGGTCTTGTACAGGGTGAACCCCACTGTAAAAAGAAAAGAACAGAGATTGGGAGAGATAATGAAAAAACGAACCATAGTAAGAGATTTTTTATTTTTCTATTATTATTCAACCTGTACAAGGCTAAAGAGTTACTCAAAGTAGAGGATTATGGAGTAAGAGGCAGAGTTTATTGGGGGGGATATATTGGGAAGATATCGGTTAATCTTAGACTTGAATAGTTTAATATTGGAAAGAACGAGGAAGCACCCTCAAAGCATCTGCAGAGCAGCGGTTTGTGGGAAGAATCTGCCCCAGGGGAATACTAATCGAATGAAGGTGGTTAGAGAACAATGTACGTGGTATGAAGCATAGCTACAATAGAAACGTATTTGTGTAGGGACATGATCGTCCATATCCTGAAGAGCCCAGAGAAGAAGAAGGATATAAAAGTGACTAATGTGATGAAAATGTAAAGGAAACTTCAAGCCTACTCAGTAAACAAGAAAAACAAATAGACTAACATTGTCGAAAGTGTCATGAAAACAGGTTTGTGATTACGAAGGTTTCAAACATGTGAAAAAAAAAAGATGTCAGCACTTTGTCATGAGTCGTAGGTATTTCATCGGAAAGACAAAAAAGTTATGAGCAAACATGAGTAAAGAGGGGAAGAAAAGTTTTAATGAACGTTGTCCATATTCTTCTTTAATATGTCGTGTCCCTTCATTACATTGGTGATCATGGCTCTCCATAACTTCCTATCCTTTTGTTGTGGATTCCGAGATGAATTCGGTCTCCAAGGAATGACAAACGCAATAATTAAATATAAGAAATAAAATGTATTTACACAGTCATACAAAGAGTAATACTGTTAGTAAGTCCAGGAACGTGGTTAGTAGCAAATACCGATAGATATATACAGTCTCGAAATAGGACTTCCTTAGAGTCTACGTGCTTGTAACTGACTTCTACAAGTCCATTCGTATATTCTCTGACTCTCACCGTATATCCTATCACTATCCGACTACTGACTACCGACTACCCTCACTGACTGTAACTCTGGGTATTTAACGGCAGCAGTCCAAATAACTCTGGTAGAGTCCACTTATATGAAAAAGGGGTGGACCCCATAACACCTTTCTAGCTCCAAACAATATCTATCGATTTACTATCCTTCTTACTCTTTGCTTCGTCTTCTGTTTACACAAGCTTCTTAAGAATATTTTTAGCAAAAAAAAAAAAAAAAAAAAAAAAAGAAGCAAGCCACGCCACATCTGTGAGAAAATGACTGATGTCAAAATGGCTGGTCAGGATCAATTAAATTACACATCCGTCTTTGGATTGTGCTAAGAATCTTTTTTCTTTTAGAACTCTTTCTTTCAATCTGTTGTGTCAATGTCAAATACTCCAAGCCCCCTTTCTTTATTACAAATTCAACTGTCTCTTTCTAATTCTAAATACAAGTACCCCTTTTTGTTTCTATTTAAAAAAATGTTTGGCATTCTCAGCATCCTTCTGTAGAATAACATCTCTGTTGCCTCAAGTCTATGCTTAAACCATAGGAAAATCGTCCAACATATATAGGAGGATTGATATTACATAACAGTTATGTACTGTTTTTTTGTTTCTAACTAATTTTTTCTGTCTCTTAATCCTTTCAACCCTCCGTTTCTGAACAATTTTAACCTTTCTGTCTGAGCTTCTGAGTCGAAATTCGCAAATAACTGCTATATAATGTTTCACCATAGATATAAAAATACTTACTAGTGTTTACCCGCCGTTCTACCGGTGGCTGGACATTATATCATTTTTCTCTACCACCGGTAAAGCGGTGGTCAGTGTTCAAAAGGTTAAGATTTTTTTTAGCTGTTGGAAGGCTTATTTCGTTATTCCAATGCACCCCCAGGTCCTTATGCCCCCATTTTCAGTCATCTGTTAAATAACTTCTATGATAAGTAAATTTCTATAATTCCTTGATTTTGTTACCTCCATTTTGCATCTTAGGCTGACCCTCTTTTGCTAACGACCATAGATTCTGTCATCTTACAATTAATAGTTAGTTATTTCTTCTAGATATACTTTACTTTCTTTTCTTGGAGTGTCTGCAGTTTTTTTCTCCATCTGTTGTTAAGATTGTACCCATTGATAATTCTTTTACCCGAATGTACTCAGCACCTATAAAACATAAATGCTGTTTGAAAATACTGAAGCCGTCATAATGTCCTATCTTAAGGAAATAGGTTCGTACCAAAACATGTAACAACTACAATGGATTTTTAAAATTATTTCACCCCATGCAAGGGGGGAATCTAACGTGTACGCAGGGAGTTATAGGGAGTGAAAGTGAAAGAGAATAGGGAGGCTGGATGAAAAGATAACAGATGAGTGGTATTCAAGAAGACAGAAGATGGCGATTTACTAGTACGAAGGAGATTTACATCGAATGAAAGTGAGACAGAAAACTGAGAATCGGGAGGATTGAGGAAAGGACAAAAGATGAATGATAATTAAGAAAACAGAAGATGACGATTGACATTGCTTTTAAATTTTAAAAGATTGTAGTTATCTGGGAAGCAAATAAACAGAAGGGAGTTCCATAGACGTGACGTGCGAGAAAAGAAACTTTTGGAGTAGAAGTGACGGTCGCATTTCGCTATTTCAATCGTAAACAGGTGTTATCTTGATGCCATTCTAGGAGTACGCTTAAATTCATGTAGTCGGGACACAAGGGAAAAAAGCTCGTCAGAGCCTTTGCCATGAAAATATTTGTAGAAAAGACAGAGGGAAGCCACCTCACATCGGTGAGAAAATGACTGAAGTGGAGATTCCTGGTCAGGATCGATTACATTACAGATCTTTCTTTGGATTTTGTCCAAATATCTCGAGATATCTAGCAAGAGAACCAGACCAAATCTGGCAGCAATATTAAATATACGGACAAATATGTAAATGTGACTCAACTTTCCTAGCAGTAGATGCAGCTATTGATTCTTTTCACTTCAAGTCAGTTAAAAACGTGCGGACAAGAAGTCGCAGTGTTATTGCTCTCCAGGAATCTGGCTCCGGTCAAAATTATGGCAGGGAGAAAAGTTTTTTTTGCTGGTGCTTAAATAAAAAAAAGAACTATATATCTATAAGCATACATTTACATGTATAAAATTATGTATAAAATATCTGCAGTTGAATGCATAAAATTGAGTTCAAAATCTTTAGATTTCAGGATTAAATGACCCATAGAGGCTGATATGCCACTAAACTAAAGCAACCACGCCAAACATTGTTGTACGTTCCTTTCTATTTTCGTATATGCATTTGCTCAGTTTATCTTCTGTCTAGATTTACGCTTGAGTCTCATATAGACTGAATATTTGGAATGAAGGGACTTGGAAGGAATTTTTAAAGTAATTTGTTTTATAATTTTCAGTAAAATACGGGCTGCTTAAAGTAAGAGTTGGGAGAAGATTTACCGCATAAGAAAGTTCGATTCCTCCTCCCCCACCAATAAAAAAAAAAATTAATAAGCGTTCAGCCTTATCTATTTCAAGATCAAATGTAATATTTGATTAGAACCAAACAATTTTATAGGTTTCATTTATATATAAAATTTTGTGACATCTGTTAGTCAGTCCGTTCGTTACACCCTCTAGTCATACATTAACTGATCGAAAACTAAATTAGACAACAGACTACTACAATATTTCGTGTTTGGAACAGGAAATTAATGCCAAGAATAAACTTTATTCCTAAACCATGTAAATATCCTTTCAAATGGACTAGAATCCTGTTTCCAGTTTGCCGTGCATTTGCCAGAACTATAAACAAATCACAAGGCCAAAACGCTCCAAAAAGTTGGAATTTGGCTCCAGACAAAAATATTTACGCATGGCCCGTTATATGTTGTATGCTGAAGAGTAAGAAATCTTAAGAATTTATTCTTCACTGTTAAAAAAAAAGGAAAAAAAAAAGAGAAATTTCTTAAAAAATATTGTTTATATGAAGTCCTATAAAATTAAATTAAAGAAATTATTAAACCATGAAGTAGGGTTTTTCTCAGAAAGCATTTCCCAAATAAATCAGTTTATTCAAATTTCATGCATCGGTTTGCGAAATTGAACGAAATGTAGAGTTTGTAAATCTCGACAAATAAAGTTAGCGATAACGTCAATAAATCTAAACACGCAATCGAAACAGGAATCTCGACTTCAGTCATTTTCTCACCGACATGGCGTGATTGCCCTTCTCAACGCGCGCTAACCCGTTGCAAAAAAATTCTAGTTAATACAAATAAATGATTCGTCAATGAATAACACAGTTTTATATTCTTTTATTCATTGTTTTATCATAACTAGTTTTAAGTCGTGGAAATTTCACGGTTTGCCTATTTGAAATTTCTGATGGATCTTAATTCTTCAGCTAATCTTTGAATAAGCTCATGAAGAGTTCTACGACAATAAAAGAACCGTAGAATTTCCCCTATCGCATCGTCAAATATTTCATCTGAGGAATTTTAATAAAATATTTCAATAACAATCATAGATATGAATGCTGGTCGTCATTTTAAGAAGTGGGTGAGATGAAAAAAATTTACAACTTTTTCAAATTTCACTAAAACAGCCGTTAAACATCTTTTCTTCTTTCTTTCTTTTTCTCACTGAAACCAAGTAGCGTCTGTGATATCTTTTGTTTTCTCACGAGATCAAAAACTGAATAGTTCATTATTTATGTGGTGTTAGCGGGAAGACATTAAACATTTCTTTCTTTTTTTTGCACTGAAACTAAGTAGCATTTCCGATATGTCATGCCTTTCTGCGTGATCAAAACGGAATAGTTCATTATTTATGAGGTATTGGCAGGACGTAACGGTCGAGCGATCTAACGAAGAGAGGAACAAACACAATTATAGTGATCTTCCAAGCGTAGCTTAGATGTGGCCCAAGGCCGAAAGTAGGGGGCACCCAGTGAGGACCGAACTCACTACTTAGCCGTAACTGTTCTAGCGAGACAAGCTAGCTAACCATTACACCACATCGAGGTGCCCAATATTATCCAAGCGTAGCTCAGATGTGGCACAAGGACGAAAGCATGGGGCATCCAGTGAGGATCGAACTCACTTTTCAGTAGTAACTAACATAGTAAGGCAAGCCTGATAACCATTACACCACTCGCAGGTGCCCAACAAACACAATTATAATAGGATATTCTGGGTCGATATGTACTTTGAATGAAACGTTAGGATGCAAAAAAAATACGCAGCATTTAAAGATAGACTATGTGTGTAGTTTCTCGGCTGAAACAAAACTCATGTCACTGAGCGGTATTCAAATATTTATCAATGACAAATATATTTGTCTGAATTACTTTTCCCATTCATGGATTGCAACGTATTGAGATACCTAAATCTAGGTGTCCTCACCCACCCACCCACACACACATACACACGCGCGCACGCAAGCAAGCATAAATATAGATATCCATAAAACAAAAAAACAAAAACAAAAAAAGCAAAACACATACTACCAACAAAAATTACACAAAATTCATAATGCTACCCTCCAACACTTGAACTAAAGTTGCAAATGAATTAGCCATTCCTGACACGAGGAACGTTACTATCACCTCCAAGAAATCGGAGATATTATTCATGTACACACATTTACTTATGTTGACGATTTTTTTTTATTAAATTCCTTAGGATTTACTAAGTGTTTTGGTTACTTAATCTTACGCAAAGTATGAGTAATCATGTTTTTTTTAAACAGTTTGCTTAAATTTCTTATACTTTGGTCTAATATATAGCAAAAAAAACCCTGTTTTAATGTGATTAAAATAGTAGAATTGGCAGAATTCTTGAATAAAAATTTTAGTAACACTTTTAGCTTAACATTACATTTTTCATTTTTTTAAATTCTACATTTTTTTCTATTTTTCTACGTTGTTTTAGCCACGCTGGCCTCAGAAGTGCTTCAAATTCAATCAAATTTGAGTACAGTTGTTTAAGAACGAGTTTCTTATGAGAAAAGAAAGAGAGATTGTTAGCAGACGGCTGTTCTTCGAGGACTTGAAATCAAAATTCCCTTTTGTCAATATATGATTCGTCCAGAGTTTCTGAAAATAAATTCACTATTTGGCTAAACCTATCTATATGTAAATGGTGTTGCATTAGCGCATTTTCTTCACCGAAGTGTTGTATTACGAGTTCAGTGAAGCCCACTTCAGACATCTAGAATAATATCATTCACAAACATTTTCAATAAGATCATTTGAACGAGATGACATTTTGCGACTAATTTAAATTTGAAACCAGTTCTCAAATTTCATAGGCTTATGTTATTAAACGTCATTTGTGCAGAACTACTTTTTTAAATTAACGATTTTAAAGTTTAGGATTTTTCAACGAATTTCTCAAAGCACACTACGGAAAAAAAAATCTCTTTAGAAACAAAGAAAACAAGTATTGAGCTGTTACGTGATATCTGTTCTCCTGTGTGGCAGCGAATGCTGGATATTCTCTCCAAAAATGAAGAAGAGACTTGAAGCAACAGAAACGTGGTTCCACAGAAAGATGCTGTGGATACCATGGACCGAAAATCTGAGCAATGTCAAGGTTTGGGAAGAAATGGAAACAAAATCGAAAAATGAAAGAAGCAGATATAGATATTATCTGATAGTTAGTTTTGTTTATATTTTATCTAGTAGTCATTAAAAAAAAATATCTCATCTGATGTAAATTCGTTTGCTTATAACTTACGAGGTAATCATTTTTGCTTAAATCACATATATAAGATATGATATATAAATAAAGAAAAAACCCAGCAGATGATATCTAAGTAAAAAAGACTCCCAGATAAGACAAAGAATGACAACTCAATGAGATATAAGCAAAATATTTTCTAACTGATGTGAGATAAAGAAATATAGACATAATCTTATTTTTGCTTAAATCTAATCTGCGAGTAATATTTTCTTATATCTTATCTGGTAGTTATTTTATATATATATATATCGCATCTAGTAGCCATTTCTTTCAGGAATATCCAATCTGGTACTTATTATTTGGTTATGTCTTATCATGTGGTTACTTTCTGCTTATATCGTATATATGAGATAGGATATAAGACAAAAAATTCCAGATTATATTTAAGCAAAGAAATGAGTACCAGATAAGACATAAACAAAAAATTACTAACTGATAAGATATAAGCAAATATCTACCAGTTCAGATATAAGCAAAATAATTAGATGAGATATACGCATGAAAAGACTTCCAGAAAACATATAGGGTGTTCCAATAATTTGGACCGATTTTAAATGACAATTAAGTTTAAGCGTCTAATGATTTTTTTTTCTTTTTCATTCAGATTTAACAACTTAAGTCTTTGGCAATTTCAACCATGAATTAACAATCAACCAACGTGTTAAAGCTATCGAAATCTATTATGAAAATAGACGTTCAAATTTATAAATAAATTTATAAACTCAATGATTCCGGTAGCAAAAACTGCGCACCAAAAAGTGACCTTGTGTGGATGCAGTGGCTTTTCAACAATCTTTCTTGGGTTTTCATGAGTCGAAATACGACAATTCTGATTATTAACGAATCCACCAAGATGAAAAATGGGCTTCATCACTAAAGAGGATTTTTTGCGAAAAATCTTCATTGGCTTGTCTTTGTTGCTGCATCCAATTGACAAATGTACGGTGCTCCAAAATGGTCAGCAGGTTTCAGTTCTTGTGTCAATTGAATTTTGTAAGCGTGTAGAGACAAATCTTTTATCAAAATTCTGTGTAAAGTTGTTGTTGAGAGATTCAATTCCTGCGCGCAGTGACGAATAGAGGTGTCTGCATTTTTGGCCACATTCTCGTGCACTGCAGCAATGTTTTCACCTGAACGGCGTAAAGGAGCAAGCAACGGTGTTTTCACATCTGCAAACAGACTTAGTTTGTTTGAATTTACGAACAATTTTTCGAAATGCACTCTCGGTTGGTCGATTATATTGACCAAAAAATCGTGAAGTGCGCATTTCTGTTTGAACGTCCATTTTCGTAATAGGCTTTGATAACTTTAACACGTTGTTTGGTTGTTAATCTTTCCATGGTTGAAATTGCCAAAGACTTAAGTTCTTAAATTTGAAAGAAAAAGAAAATGATCATTAGACGCTTAAACTTAATTCACATGTAAAATCGGTCCAAATTATTCAAACACATATATAAGTAAAACATTATTATCAGAAAAGATATATTTGGAAGAATTTCTTACAGAAAATATATAAGCAAAGAAAATACTGCTAGAAAAGATAGTTGTCAGTAAAAAGAAAGACCCATATGGTGACTAGATGATGAAGATATCGAAATCAAGCGAGTACAAAAATTGAATTGGGAAGTGTTGTAAGATACAACAGAAAATGAGACACAGAAATCCTAAGATTGCTTGAAATAGCGAAAGATATCTTCTAAAAGCCAAACAATGTATCAAGAAACAGGAAAATTTCATTTGAAACACATAAGAATATTGAACTGCTATATAATATCTATCTTCCTATATGGCAGTGAATGTCTGAACAATTTTCTTTCATATGAAAAGGAGATATGAGGAAACAGAGGTGTGTTTTTACAGAAAAATGTCGAGAATACCACGGAGAAAGCATGAGATCCACGAGGAAGTTTTAAAGAAAATAAAAATAAATAGGACCCTTACTCAGTATCAGAAAGAAGCAATTTGAACATGAGGACGGAGGGCTTGGAGGAATTGACACTCACAGGACACATTGAAAGCAAGAAGGGCAACGGGATGTTTCGAGTAATTACTTAATAAGCCTGCGTAAATGTATGAAGGGACAGCGAGTGGGAAAGTAAGTACAAAAGAAAAACATTGTCAATCTTTACAAAGGATAGGATGTCGTGGAGAGACATGATTGCCAATGTCCTAAATGAGCACAGCACATAAAAGAAGGCCTGCTTTAGCTACATTACTGTTGCTTCAAGTCGCTTCTTCGAGTCTAACATACAGAACCTTAGAAATTGCATGGTACTTTTTCCTTTGTTTCTAATGTAATTTTCATGTATCTTAATATTTTGTTTAGCCTATGAAAGGCACCCATTCTAATGCACATACAGATTGTACGACAATAAACTATAATACAACCGGCAGCAAGGTCTCTGATTGGGCGATTGGAGTGTTTGAGGAGCGGGGGACCACGTCTTAGTTGGTGTTATTCCTAGGTTCACTTTGACCCGAAGTGGTAGCACCTGTTAGGGTTCTAGCTATGGGAAATTAGTTAATCCTCAAACAAAACACAATGAAAATATAAAAATACACTTCATAGTAACAATACCGGCAACACACACACACACACACACACACACACACACACACACACACATATATATATATATATATATATATATATATATATATATATATATATAAAAATAAATGAACGACAATGCATATTTAAGGTAAAATGACCAACAATACATTTTATCTGTAGTTGAAGGCATACAATTTCGTTATAAATATATTTAGTTGAAGGCATATAATTGTGTTCAAAATATTCAGATTTCAGCATTAGATAACCCATGGAGGTTGATATGCCGCTAAACAAAATGAACCAACCAAAATCCAAATATTTAGATTTCGGCATTAAATAACCCATAGAGGTTGATATGCCGATAAACAAAACCTACCAAACAAAATCCAGATATTTAGATTTTGGCATTAAATAACCCATAGATGTTAGTATGCCCAAAAACAAATCAACCAACCAAAATCCAAATATTAAATTTCAGTATTAAATAACCCATAGTGGTTGATATGCCACGAAACAAAACCAACCAACCAACTTTTCCAAGATATGGAACTCAAAATAAACCTTCCCAAAACAGAAACTATGATCTTGAATTAGAATGTAAACAATAATGGCATCTACCTAAACCCATCATAAAAATCAAGATGTGTATTTAGTAAATATAAAACACCTCAAATACTTCGCCGTATGAATAAGTTATAACAGATTTAGTATAGGAACTCCTAAAATAATAACCTACAATTTCTTTAAGAAATCAAATTGTATTCCAAAATATAACCTCGACAAAGCTACAACTTATAACATACATATCACCGCCTGTTGTAATTATATCTGTACAAACACGGAAACATGCAAACAAGCTGTGTATCATCTACCATCTATTCAATTGTGAAAGCAGAATAACATATATCATAGTTTTATTACTTCCAAGCTACCCGCAAAATTAGATTCCATAATGAGTTGATATATCGTTAAATAAACAAACCAAATCAACCTTCAGATTCTGTGTTAAAATTTCCGTTGTCTGTTACGACTTTACTTAGACTTTTGAAAAAGTTAATTCGTGTGGTATGTTAGCTCTTTGCGTCAGTAACCCCGTTCAAATCCGAAAAATAGATTAAAATTATGAATATTGATTTTCAAATGAAACAGACTTGCTTCACTTAATAGTGCGGGTCGACACAAATTCTCAGTGTCCTTTCATTTACTTTTAAACAGTAGAAAGTTAAGCTTAGTAATTATTGATATCATAGTGTGACTATAAATTTGCGTTTATTGAAGAAAGTGCGAATGATTTGCAACAGTTTTGTATTGTTACACGTTCGTGTCGACTTCTACAATGACTTCAATTTTGTTGCAGCTGCTTTCGTGTCTATTCATTTAAGCAGATGTACTTTTGTTTAAGCTGCCTCAGTATGGCGTTTTGGTTAACGATCTGTTCGGGTTAAACTATTATGTTGGTGCAAAAATAATGACGTAATAATGTCGTTATTTGACGTTAAAAAATACGTCAAAAACGACATTATTACGTCATTATTTTTGCACCAACCTAATGTTACAACTGAAACTGAGTTCGATCCTCACTGGTAGCCACCTACTTGTCTTTTGCTAAACAAAGCTAAGTTTACCAAATAACGATTGGACACCACAAAAGTAAGATAATGATTAGCTAGCTATTCTTGCTAACCATTATTCTTGAGTACTAAGTACGATCCTCACTAGGTGCCTATTTATAGCCATTTACAAAAATAATATAAATTAGAATTAGTCTTTTTGGAGTGGAGTTTTGGTTAGACAGCTAGTTTTTTCTTATTCTTCTTTTCTTTGCCGTGTCCTTTCAGGACGTTGGCGATCATGGCTCTCCCCAATTTCCTTTCCTTTTTAGCTCTTAATAAATTTCGTTTTATCGTTACATCCATTTACTCAATTTCACTTGGTAGGTTATGTGTTGTTTTCCCCCTGTCCTGTCTCCCTTGTCTTCAGTCTGTCCTGTGAGTATACATTTTTCCAAGCCCTCTTTCTTCATTATGCGCCGTAGACATTTCAAGAGCTTACAGCCACATCACATTGAAACACTACTTCTCGGCAGATCACTGAATTTAAACAACGACAAAATTACCCTGGATGTTAGTCTCGGAAAGGACCTCCAATCGGTTGTAGACTGGGGCAGGAATTGGCTAGTTAACTTTAATACGTCTAAAACAAAACTTCTTTCTATTACTCACCACAGAGAACCATCCCTGCCACCCATTAGAATGTCTGATGCTCAGCTCCACGGGACCACCTCTTTTACGGTAACTGCTGCTTTCGCTAGATCCCAGACTGCATGAATTTAAGCAGGCTACTAGGCTGGCATCACGGTCCCACCCTTTCACTGTCGAAACGGTTAAATGTGACCGTCTCTTCTACCCAAATAGCTTCATGTCTCGCACCTCCCGTCTGTGGAATTTCCTTCCTATTACTTGTTTCCTCGACAGCTATAATCTCCAACTATTCAAATGTAATGTCAATCGACATCTCCAGATGCCCTGACCTATTCCCTGTTCTTCTCTTCATCCTTTCCTCCATCACGCCTCTTTACTGTCGCTCCCACTCTGTAATTCCCTGCGTACTAGTGGCATCTCGCCTTGCTTGGGGTGAAATGCTTAAAAAAAAAAAAAGTAAATAAAACGTTGAACCTGATCAGGACCTAGATGGGTGACCGCTGGAGAATATTAGGGGCTGTAAACTTGGATGTGCGGGTGGTGTAATGGATAAAGGATCGGTATTACAAATCGGAGTGTCGAGTTCGAATTCAAGTCGGGTTTGTTATATTCACTTAGCCTTGTAAAATTCACTTAAATAGTAACACGTGTATTAGAAAATTTTTACAATCCCAAAATTTTTCGGCTTTAAATAACAATAAAAAGTTTCATAGGCCGTAAAAAAAGAGATAAATCAATCAATCCTAAAAATTTTAACTGTCTTTCCCTGATGTTAAGTAGAAGCTTCTTTTTATTTCCATTTTCAGTGAAACATCGTCTTGACTCACTTGTTCTGTCCATGGTATTTTCAACATCTTTCTGTAGAACCAAATTTTTGTGGCCTCTTGTCTGTTCTTCATCTGTGAGGAGACTGTTCTGCATTCACTGTTATATGTGAAAACTGTCAGACTGGTATTATGTAACGGTTCAGTCCTCTTTGCTGTGTTTCAAACTGACATATGTGAAGAATGTCAGACTGGTATTATGTAACAGGTCAGTCCTCTTTTCTTTGTTTCAAACTGTTTTTCGGTTTCTTCATTTTTTTTTCTCTTTCAAACTAATCGTATTCTTTTTTAAATGCAATGAATAAAGAGTTTGATCCTGGTTGCTTATACATGTGGTCTTTGAGCCAAACATAGTAAATCCTAATGTTGTGCTTTGGAGTAGGTTAAATGTCAGCGAATTAATCTGGCTGACCATTTATAATTCAATAATCACAGGATGTCCCATACTTGTGTCCTTAAGCCAAACTAACCTAAATTTACTAAGTAAAAAACTATAAAAAATGGTACCACCATTTTTCTTCTTCCTAAAATGGGTGTGCGTGCATGAAGCTGAAACCTCAATCTTTCAAAATTGACCGAAAAAAATATCTTTAAGTAACAGAAAGAAACTGATTAATTTGATAAAATTTGGATAATTATTCCGCATATTTAATGAGTATCTTTATTTTTTCTCTTTTCTCTTTTCTTTTTTTTTCTTTTTTTTATTTTGTCCTTTTCGTAATGACAATGCTTTTCAATTGTCCTGGTTAAGTTAAATTGTAGAAATTCCGAGCAAAGAAATAAGAATGCTCATCCAAACACCTAGGAAAATAATGTGTTTGTTGTCTGCTTTTTGTAAGAATTCCGTCGTCACAAATAAATAATAAAAACTCTCTGTAGCTGGAGTGGCTCTTGAAACATTGTCAGCAATTATTATTAGGTTGGTGCAAAAATAATATCGTTTTTTGACGTATTTTTTTAACGTCAAAAACGATATTATTTTTGCACCAACCTAATAATATTTCACTAATATTTCTTTCCTCTTAATTTCAGTTGCTTTATTTACACTTGTAGTGTTAGTAATAGCAATATTATCTCGAATTGTTGTTAAATGAAGCGCTGTCAGCCATTATTAATATTTCTCTAATATTTCATTCCCTCTTAATTTTAGCTTTTTTTTTTTATTTACAATTGTCATAATATTCATATTATCTGTATTTTTTTTTATTAAATGAAGTATTGCCAGCCATTATTAATATTTGACTGATATTTTTTTCATCTTAATTTCAGTTGCTCTATTTACACTTGTAGAATTAATAATAGTAATATCATCTTGAATTTTTATTAAATGACGCGTTATCAGTCCTTATTAATATTTCACTAGTATTTCTTTTATTCTCATTCCAGTTCCTTTATTTACAGTTGGAGTATTATTAGTAGTAATAATACCTGAAATTTTTTATTAGATGACGCATTGTCAGACATTATATTTGACTAATATTTCTTTCATCTTAATTTTAATTTCGTTTGTTACACTTGTATTACTAATAGTAATACTATCTTGAATTTTATTAAATGAAGTATTGTCAGCCATTATTAATATTTGACTAATATTTCTTTCATCTTAAATTCACTTGCTTTATTTCTAAAATTCATAATAGTAATATTATCTTGAATTTCATCAGATGAAACATTGTCAATCAGTATCAATATCTGAATGGTATTTCTTTCAACTTAATTTTAGTTGTCTTATCTACACTGGTACCTTTAGTACGGTAACAGAAATCTTTTGTTTAAAGCAATTCACCCCAAGCAAGGCGGGAGTGCCACTAGCACGCAAAGGGTTACAGAGGATTGAGTACAAGAGTAAAACGGCATATTTGAGGAAAGGATGCAGAGAAGGACGGGGAGCAAGCTCAGGGAGTCAGATGTCAATTGACATTACACTTGAATATTTGAAGATTATAGCCATCGAGGAAGCAAGTAAGCGGAAGGGATTTCCACAGGCGGGAAGTGCCAGGGAATAATCTGATTGAGTTACATTTAACGTTTTGACAGTGAAAGGGTGGGACCGAGATGCCACCCTGGTAGCTCGCTTAAATCCATGCAGTCCAGGAACCAGCGAAAGTAGCTCGTCGGAACTGTTGCCATGAAAATATGAAGAGACAGAAGGAGGCCACGGCATGTCTGTTGGATTGAGACTGTAGACTAGATGTCAGATCAGGACCTATCATCTTGCATATTTGTCTCTGGATTTTTATGTGGACCTCGAGACGTACATCGGGAACATCAGACCATATATGACCGCAATATTCCATGCAAGGACGGATGGTTGGTTTATAGATTTGAAGGATGGACACAGACGAGAACAACAGCTTGGCAGCGTTTTTAATCATTGATCTGAGAAAGCAGTTGTATACAAATTAGATATTTCTGAACGTGTTTGGTGCCATGCATGACATCCATATGAAAGACTTGATATGACAAGGCTATTACATGACTCAAGTTTTTTTTTAGAAATAGTAATAATTTCTTCATTTTTTTATTGAATGTAGCTTTGTCAGACTTTATAGTCTTTCTTTTATTTTAATTCCAGTTGATTTATTTACACTTGTAGTATTATTAATAGTAATAATACCAGGATTTTTTTTGGATGATGCATTGTCAGCCATTATATTTGACTAGTATTTCTTTCATCTTAATTTCAATTTCGCTGGTACACTTGTATTAGTAATAGTAATATCACCATGATTTTTAAAAAATGAAACATTGTCAGCTATTACTAATATTTGACTAATATTTCTTTCATCTTAAATTCACTTGCTTTATTTCTTGAATTCCTGCCAGTACACAAGGTTTGAAGAAGAATGGTCCCAGCTAAGACCGACAGACTTCATTAGTTTGGCAGCGTTTTTAATCATTGATCTGAGAAAGCAGTTGTATACAAATTAGATATTTCTGAACGTGTTTGGTGCCATGCATGACATCCATATCAGTCTTGATCTGACGAGGCTATTCAAGAACATGACTTGATTTTTTAGTTTGTAAGGGAGTTATAACTCTGAGGAAATAATTATAAACCCCTAACTTTTATATATATGGAAATAATTGTAGAAAATGAGAAACAGAAAGTCATGGAAACAACAAAATATGCATTATTTATTATCTAGGTGACAGTGGTTATGTCCTATTAGAAAACTGATTATATCAATTACTGTTTTATATTTAGTAATAGTAATTTTAGCTGTTTCCTTATAAGGAAACATTCGGCATTCATTGACCGCGCATCCAATAATATTTTCAGTTGGAGTTTTTCAGGAAAATACGTTTCTCAAGTTCATTAACTGTTATCACTTTTTTCCAGTTTGATGAGGATTTCCTTCCTAACCTTTTGTTTTAAGTAGTATGGAACATCAACATTTTGATTATGTCATTATCTTCTCTTTCAAGTTACATGTGCTATCCATTTTAGTTGTTACTACTGTTGAAAATCCTCAACAAATGTGGTTTTTATTATTTATGATTCTGTAGCACCAGTCCATCAGGTTCGAATAAGTATCATCCTTGATAAGCGCTATGGAGTTCATTCACTCAAAGTCATTTTTAATCATTGATCTGAGAAAGTAGTTACATATAGCGGACAATTTAGATGTTTCTGTTTGTGAGTTTATTTCCTCTTCGAGTTACATCTTCTATCCATTTCGGTTGGTGATGCTGTTAAAAAGCCTCAACTGACGTGGTTTCTGTTATCTGTTTCTTTGTGATTAGTTCCTGCCAGTACACAAGGTTCGAAGAAGAATGTTCCCAGCTAAGACCAACAGAATTTATTAGCTTGGAAGCGTTTTTAATCATTGATCTGAGAAAACAGTTGTATACAAATTAGATATTTCTGAACGGGTTTGGTGCCATGAATGGTATCCATATGAAAGACTTGATCTGTCGAGCCTATTACATGACTTAATTTTTAATTTTTAGAATTAGTAATAGTTTCTTGAATGTTTATTGAATGAAGCTTTGTCAGTCTTTATTAATATTTGACTATCATTACTTACATCCCAATTTCATTTGCTTTGTGAAGTATTAGTAACAGTAATATCATCTTGAAATTTGATTAAATGAAACATTATAAGCCATTATTAATAGTTGACTAGTATTTACTTCAATTTAATCTCAGTGCACTTGTCATTTTAGTATGGTAATATTAATATTAATCTTTTATGTAAATGGCACAGCTACTCGAATCCGAGGATTCCGGTCTACTAGGGCGGCTAGTTAATCCCTATTGCAGACGCTTGTTTGTTCAACACCCACGGAACCCAACTGAGGTTTATACTGCAACTATGCTGAGCAGATCTTAGTTACAGTTTCTGGGAGAGAGCACGTTATCTAGCGTGATCAACTGTCTGAACAAGGCCAGCCTGCTCAAACATTCAGTCATAATGACACGTCATGCTAGCACAGCCACTGAAGACTGCCAAAGGAGTTCCGTCTACCCAGTTTCATTCACAAGGCTTGGGTCAACCCCGCGCTGGGGTTTTCAGGCACTTTTCAAAATTGCCTGCACGCTGGGATCGCATCCTCCAGACAGATAGCATCAAGGAGTCACCTTCCGGACAAATCTCGACCATGGTTCGATTCGAACCCGGGGCTCATGGTCAGAAAGCAAACGTTCTAAACACTCGGCCACGTGCCCAGTAACTGTTTACTTATAAGGGAACATTTTGCGTCAATTGACCGAGTAGCCAGTGCTACTTCAAGTCAAATTGTAAAAAAAATCTCCACGCGATACCCTCCTAGTACAAGTGTATAAAAAAAAACAACAGATGAATGAATATATTGCGGTATTCTAAATCATTTTCCGATAAAACAGGTTAGATATAATCGTCTAAATCGCTGTAATTTATTTAGTAATCTAATCCCAGTTAATCACGAGTTTAAAATTATGCACATTTCGCAAATTTTGTAAGCGTGAGACTGGCCTCTTCAAGTGCTAAATTTAAGACTAAAATAAATCATTTCAATATCAATTCACTTTGAAAACACATCTACACCGGTTAATTTTCATTCGAAATTTTTTAAAACCATTTCACCCTAAACAAGGCAATAAAGCCACTAAGACACAAAGACTTTACTGAGTGTTATAGAGTATGAGAAACAATCCCATTGAGGAGAGAGAATAATAAAAGAACACGTATTAAGAAAACAGAACATAACGATTGACATTACATTTAATTTTTTGAAGATCAAATTTGACTTGGAAGCAAGAAGCCGGAAGAATGTATCGCAAGCGAGAATTGTGAAAGAAGAATCTGTCAGCATAGAACTTACGGTTACATCTAGCCATTTCAACTGTAAAATGAAGAGACCTTGCCACAAATCTAGTACTGCGCTTAAATACATGAAGTCTATTTACCCCAGAAGAAAGTTCGTCAGAAGAATTAGCATGAAAGTATTTATAGAAAAGGTGCAGGAAAGCTAGATTTCGACGGTGGGAAAGTGAGTGAAGTCAAGATGCCAGGATCAACAACACGGCAGATTCTTCTTTTGATTATATCAAGAATCTTTGAATGGATAGCAGGATCACCAGGCCACATGTGGCGCAATATTCAAAGCGTGGGCGAATAGTAGACTTATAAATATGGAAGATAGATTCTGGAGAGAAAAAAAAAATTCTAGCACTGACGAGTCTATTTAGTTGAGCAGTTGAGCGAGAGACCAACAAAACTTCTTGTAAGACCAAAACATGAACTGAAAGCCAGGATTCACAAACTTAAATAAGGAGACCACCCAAAAGAGTTGCAGGATATTTCCGAAATCATCTGGACGTCGTGGTAGAAGACAATGGCGATTTTATTGAATAAATTGACTCTTTAGTAATTCCTGAGATGTCTCAAGTTTTTTTTTTTTTTTTTTTTTTTTTTTTTTAGAAATAGTAATAATTTCTTCATTTTTTTTATTGAATGTAGCTTTGTCAGTCATTATGAATATTTGACTAGTCTTCCTCTGATTTTAATTCCAGTTGATTTATTTACACTTGTAGTATTATTAATAGTAATAATACCTGGATTTTTTTTTGGATGATGCATTGTCAGCTATTATATTTCACTAGTATTTCTTTCATCTTAATTTTAATTTCGTTTGTTACACTTGTATTACTAATAGTAATATTATCATGAATTTTAAAAAATGAAACATTGTCAGCTATTACTAATATTTGACTAATATTTCTTTCATCTTAAATTCACTTGCTTTATTTCTAGAATTCGTAATAGTAATATTAACTTGAATTTCATCAGATAAAATTATTGTCAACCAGTATCAATATCTAACTGATATTTCTTTCATCTTAATTTTAGTTGTTTTATTTACACTTTAGTACGGTAACAGTAATATTATCCCTTTCGTTATAAGGAAACATTCCGCATTAATTGACTAAGCAGCTAAGTTTTTCTCTTAAAACAATTTTTCAGGAAAATAGGTTTCTTAAGTCCAGATTCTTATTCAACCTTTTCTATGAAGTACTGTGGAATGTGAATGTCTTCATTACGTGATTATTTCTTCTTCGATTTATATCTTCCATCCATTTCAGTCGTTGCTGCTGTTAAAAAAGCCTCAAGTGATGTGGTTTCTGTTATCTGTTTCCTTGTGATTAGGTCCTGTCAGTATACAAGGTTTGATGAAGAATGGTCCCAGCTAAGACCGAGAGAATTCATTAGTTTGAAGCCGTTTTAAATCACTGATCCGTGAAAGCAGTTGTACACAAATTAACTGTTTCTTTGTGATTAGTTCCTGTCAGTACGCAAAGCTGCCTTGTCTTTCTAGATTAATTACGACTGAATAGTGAGTTCGATTCTTACTGGGTGCTACCTACTTTCTGCCTTGTGCCACACCTTAACCACGCTTAGAAAATCACTTCGGTGTGGTGCATTTGTGAGTAAGATCGTCGAGATACATCAGTTACATCTGAGTAGAGAGTTTGATCTTCACTGGGCACTCCCTTCTTTCGGCCATGAGCCACATCTAAGCTACGCTTAGAAATTAATTTGTGAGAACTTCGACTTGGTGCAATAATTAGTCAAGCTTGGCTTACTAGGTCAATTACAACTGAATAGTGAGTTCGATCCTAAGGGGGTGCTCCCTACTTTCCCCCTTGTGCCACATCTATGCTTAGAAAATCGCCATACATAAAATAGGAGTTAAGTGAAATAAATAAATCGACCCGAACAGAGGAATTCTTTTATTAGCAATTTTTAACTAGCATTTCTTTCACCCTAATATCAGACAGTCAGTATATAGTCAGCAATAAACCCTGGGGATCGGCAAATAAGCGGAAAGAAATAATTCTAGAATATAAATAATGGATGACAATAGATATGCAATAAATATAATACTTATTAAGTAATTAGTACTGATAATTTCATTTTTAAACTTTAGTTAAAGCATCGTCATTTTACAAAGATTAATAAAAAATGTAATGCCTGTTTGAATTTAATGTTTGTTGTGGGTTTTTTTTCAAAGATAAATCATAAACAATTCGAATTTGAAGAAAAAATTTATAGCGTTACTTTACTACCCATAATCCTCTTACAAAATGTCTGTTCCTCTGGACACACGAATAAATAAAAGAGCCGTTAGAAATTTTCTGTTTTCGTAGGAGAAATTGCTGTAAGTAATCTCAGGGTTTCAAATGAATATCTATGGAATGGCTGCAGTTGATATAAACTTAGTAAAGTGGGTGGGTCAGTATAGTTAATGGAAATGCTAGAGAATAAACAAAAAAACAAAACAAAACAAAACAAAAAAAAACCCAAACCCGTAAAACAGAAGGGCGTCATAATGTTAGAGTTTTATGCCTAGTGGCACATCTATCAATGCTGATTTTTACGTGTGCACATTTTCGAATCTCAAAGGAAAAGTTCTCCCAGATAGACCACATTTTAAAAAACAAAACAAAAAACATTCAATCACATCATATGCCACTTTACAGTCCTAACTTGTCACATGGATGAGATACTCAGAATGAAATAAGTCTCTGATGATGAGGCGAATGAGGTAACTCGCTCGTAGATAAGAAAATAGAAGCTTCTTCGAGGCGAATATATAGGCTCTAAGAAAGATGGAATATCAGAATTGAGATGGAAGGAGATGATTTTGATTCTTGAGGTAGTTATGCTCATTTTGGTATTATTTGGAATTCTATTATCAAAACCTATAATCCTCCTTGAGTCAGGTGTCTTTTTCCATATATTGTGAAGATGTTGATTAAAGTTCCGTATTTTCTTGCTTTCAAATAAAAATTATCCAACAGATTTCAGTGAAATTTCCACTTTCCAGAAGTGTAGTTTATAATTACAGTTTAGATATCTGGAATAAAAGAAGTCGTCTGTTTAAACTCACACCAGGGAAATATGGCTTAAATCTGTTGTAATTAAAGAACTAGCTTTGCATAACCTCTTATGTTACGAATTTTCAGCATCTTAACACACTAAGCCAATTATAATTATGCAATTTGATGCTTTCATAATAAAATTCGTATTAATCAACAGATTAATATTTTCGAAACAAGAACAAGTACAAGAACATGAAAAACAACAACAACAACAATAATAATAATAATAATAATAATAATAATAATAATGTCTTCGGAGCAAGTGCGACAAAGTAAAACTTAAAAAATCTCAAAGAAAAAAAAATAGTGGTTAACTGGGGCAAGGAATGGCTTGTAAATTTTAACGCCTCCAAAAACTGCTTTCATTTAATCATCATAGATACTCTTTTCGTCCTGCCATCAGCATGACTGATGCTAACCTCCAGAAGAGCACATTTTTACGCCTTCTTGGGCTCAAGTTTCCACTGACATGAAGTGAATTGAATCTCTTGCTCGGTATCCTGTTAGAAACATTGGTTCTCTGTGTCGTTCCAGACAATTTTTATCGCCAGAAACCATTTATATATATATATATATATATATATATATATATATATATCTACAATTCGTCGGTGCATTGAATATTGCTGCTATATATCTCGAGATTCTTGACACAATCAAAAGAATGCTCTGTAATGTAATCGATCCTGACCTGGTATCTCGACTTCAGTCACTTTCTAACCGACGTGACGTGGCTTCCCTCTGTCTTTTCTACAAATATTTTCGGTGTCAATTGTCCTGATGAGCTTCCGATCTTGGCGTCCCGACTACATGAATTTAAGCGTGCTACTAGATTGGCAACCGCATCCCTGTGTTTTACTGTTGAAACAGCTAGATGCGACTATATGTTCTATTTCTTGCACTTCCCATCTGTGAAACTCCCTTCCGATTTCTTGCTTCCCTGCTACCTACAATCTTCAAAAATTTAAATACAACGCCAATCGCCATCTTCTGTCTTTCTGTATTGTATTCGTTCATTGTCCTTTTTCCTAACTAAAATCCTATAATTATCTTTCATTTCTAGTAAACCCTTGCTTCTTAGTGGCATAATAATAATAATAATAATAATAATAATAATAATAATAATAATAATAATTAATATACTCACAAGCATAACAAGGTAGCGTCATATGTGCACTGGAAGATATGAAAGAAGCACAAAATCGAAACTACTGAGATATGGTATGGCCACTAGCCAAACTCATTTATCCTAACTAACGATGTAAATATCCTCTGGGGCATGTCAATTTAAATTGACAAAAAATAAAATCCAACAGACCTGATATTATCAGAAAAGAAAAAAAAATCAGGAAGTATATGCTTATTGATATAGCAGTGCCATCTGAGAGAAACACTTCCATGAAAATTATCGAGAAATTGTCCAAATACAAAGACCTGGAGATTGAGATTAACAGGATGTGGGGAATGAAGACTGGGACCAATTGTAATCAGAGCTCCTTGCACACGTAAAAATCGGCATTGAGAGATGTGCTACTAGGCATAAAACTCTAACCACAGTGTCCCAGGTAACACACCAGTTGCCCAGAAGATCACCCTGCTAGGAACATCCCATATACTAAGAAAAGTGCTATCAGTTAAATGACAATTCTCCTATAGGGTCTAAAGACCATAATTTGGACCCGGCTCTAGAGGATACAAAGCAAGAAACAAAACATATACATAATAATAATAATAATAATAATAATAATAATAATAATAATAATGACAATATTTAATCAATTATTCTATTAGCTTTGTGCAAAAATAATTTCGTTTTCTAACATATGTTAGTATGTGAGAAAACGGAATTATTTTTGCACCAACCTAATACATGGATGTCGTCAATCTTCGTCAAAGACGAAAATGAGTTGAAAGGTCCCCTTAATGCTGTAGAATATTTCAGTGGTGTCATAGGTATGGACTTTGGATTAGATAAACGTGCAAAAGTAAAATTCAAGAAAGAGAGAATTACCGAAACACACTCCATAGTTCTCGATTCTGTTACAATGATTGGACCAAGAAGAAGCCTATCAATACTTAGGAGTCAGCGAAGCAGATATAATACGGCATACCTAAATGAGGGAGAAAGTAAGAAAAAAATAAGATAACAAACATACTGAAAAATCGTGTTACCCAAAATGTGATGAATATCCAGGCCATATTTTATCAGGTTACACGGTATTAGCATCCACCAAATATAAACCTCGGCATGGCTGGGTGGGCCAATATCTGTACTGGAAAATCTGCAACTTTAACAGAAAGGAAACTGTAATAAATTGGTACGAACACTATACAGATCCGATTGCAGATATGGCCCTTGAACAATACACACGGACAGAGCAATCAAGTTAATCGCATAGACATCGTGATCAAAGACCGCAGGAACGGAATATGTTTTCTTATTGATATGGAAAACCTTGCAGATAGTAATGTGTCTTTGAAGATCTTCAAAAACTATCAAAATACAAAAATGGAAATCTCAAAAATGTGTCTCATGAGGACATCAACAATTCCATTTGTAGTTGGAATCTCTGGTAGCACATGCCTTAAAGACATACAAAAAATAGTATACACAGGTACAGAAATCACCTTTCGAAGGGCTTATTCTATATAAAATATGTGCAAATTTTTTAAACGGCACAGCAGAAAATCTCATGATGCCATTTCTGACCATCAGTCTCTGGTCGGGATCCGGAAAGAAATGAGTATACACCAGAAGCTAAGGGAAATAATAATAATAATAATAATAATAATAATAATAATAATAATAATAATAAACTGGTATGTGTTACAATTTTTGGATACATTATGTACTAGTGAGCCAGTCCAAATGACTTGACTCATTTTATAGTCCACCAATAGAAGGTTAACCAATCAGAAGACGTAGAATATACAATCTGTATAATCTGTACAATCGTGTATAAGGGCGGCCATTTTGTTTACTCTATCCGAATGTCCAGTGCCAGCTTGTCAGGCGAAGAGAAACAGAAGGAAGAACTACGCTCTGCTACTTTACCGGGATGTCCACTGCTAACCTGAACTACGCTTTTCTACTGTCTTCGAAATATTCACTGCTAACCTCTTGATTCTCTACTCAAGACGACCGTCATCATGAACATCAGTATGAACATCACCCAGATCCGATTACAGGGATAAGACCTCTAACAATCTTATGGAACTTTACAATACACACAGAACAATCAAGCTAATCCCACAAACATGGTGATCAAGGATCACAAAAATAGAATGTGCTTTCTTATTGACAGGGAAGTTCCAGCAGACAGTAATGTCTATCTGAAGATGTAAAAAAAACTATCAAAACACAAGGATCTTGAATTGGAAATGTAAAATAGTATGGCACACGATGACATCATTAATTTCTGTTCGGTTTGATTAGAAAAGGTTCTTATAAACACATTGAAAGGATCCCTGGTAGTCTATGCTTTAAAGCAATACAAAAAATGTTCTCACAAGTACAGATCACACCTTACAAAGGGCGTTATCAATGTAAAATGTGTGTGCTCTTAGGTTAAAAAAATGTTCAATGAAAATGTGATGATCGAGATTAACAGGATGTGGGGAATGAAGACTGAGACTGTACCAATAGTAATCGGAGCACTGGGCCTCGTGAGAAAAGAAATGGACAATTTTACTAACAGTGTCCCAAGTAACATCAACATACAGGTTGCTCGGAAGATCACCCTACAAGGAACATCCCATATACTAAGAAAATTGCTATCAATTAAATGAAATTTCTCCTATAGGACTTAAGGACCATAGTTTGAACCCAGCTCTACAGGATACAAATCAGGAAACATAAAATACACAAATAATAATAATAATAATCGCCCTGATCAACAAAGCTAATCCCACTGACATCGTATTTAGAGACCGCAAAGACAAAATGTACATCCTTATTGACATGGTAGTCCCTGCAGACTGCAATGTATCTTTGAAGATCATCAAAAAACTATAAAAATACAAGGACCTTGAAATAGAAATCTCAAAAATGTGACGCATGAAGACATTAACAATTCCAGTTGTAGTTGGAGCCCTCGGATTGATTAGAATAGATTCCAATAGACTCACTGAAGGAATTCTTGGTAGCCCATGTCTTAATGAAATACAAAAATTGTACTCACAAGTATAGCACACACCTTACGAAGAGCTTTTTCTTCTATTTCTGACCTTAGGTCTCTTGTCGGGATCCGGAAAGAAATGAGTATACACCAGAAACCAACAACAATATCAACAACAAGATTAAGGAACTAGTCCAAGATGGTACATAGAAATACTTAGGAATTAATGAAGGAGATGGAATGTAACATTCAGTTATGAAGAAAATGATCCGAAAAGAATATTATAGGAGAGTGCGTGTGATACTAGAAAGCGAACTTAATAGGATCAATAAAATAAAGGCTATCAACAGCTTAGCTATACCCGTAGTAACATACAGCTTCAATATTATTAAATGGAAGTTGAATAGCATTAAAAAATTGGACGTCAAGGTAAGAAAAATGCTTACCCAAATGAGGATGCACTACCTGAAATCAGATAGATAAACCCGACAAGAGAGAGTGGACCAGTATCTGCCCTGAAAAATCTGCAACACTTACGGAAAGGAAACTGCAAGAAATTGGTATGAACACCACCCAGACCCGGTTACGGAGATAGGACCTGTAACAATTTTTATGGGACTTTACAATACACACAGACAGAACAATCAAAGCTGTTCGCCCTGCCATCATGGTTAGAGACTGCAAAGTCGACATGTACCTCCTTATTGACATGGTAGTCCCTGCAGACTCTAATGTATCTTTGAAGATCTTCAAAAAACTATAAAAATACAAGGACCTTGAAATGGAAATCTCAAAAATGTGGCGCATGAAGACATTAACAATTCCAAATGCAGTTGGAGCCGTCGGATTGATTAGAAAAGATTCCAATAGACTCATTGAAGGAATTCCTGGTAGCTCATGCCTTAAAAAATACAAAAATAATCTCACAAGTACAGCTCACATCTTACGAAGGACATTATCTATGAATTGTTCAACATTCAGAACAACCAGTCGTTCAGTTCCTTTTTCTTTGTTTCTAACAAACATTTTCTGTTTCTTAAAACCTTCCTTAGTTTTTGGAAGGCACCTTCTGCTATTCCAATCCATCTTTTCACATTTTCCGTTCTCTCTTAAAACACTCAAGGAAACAATAAAAACTGCTGCAAGTAAAGCTAACTTTGAAAAATTAAAACAAAAATGTTAATATAATTAGTGAAGGAAAGACCGAGCAATGATTCGGAATTTCAAGGATCGTATGTTAATAAGTAAAATAATCTAATAATTGTTCCGCCATATGGGATAATGTGTTCATTAAATTTACATTTTCTTTGTCTTACGTCATTTGGATTGATCTATAAATGTTGCGAATATTTTTTATGTATAATAAACTAAGTTATAATTAATATGATCATCAAATTAAGTTATAATTAATATGATTTTAATAAGGATATTATTACATGAATGTCTCATTGTATTAGGTTGGTGCAAAAATAATGACGTAATAATGTCGTTTTTTGACGTTCAAAAATATGTCAAAAAACGACATTATTACGTCATTATTTTTGCACCAACCTAATATATAATAATATTATTATTATTATTATTATTATTATTATTATTATTTCCTTTAATTTCTGTTCTATAAACATTTCCCTCCGGGTCCCAACCAGAGACCTAAGCTCAGAAATGCCTTCATGACATTTTCCACTTATCATTTTTGCAAAAAAACAACAAAAACTAAAATCACACATATTTTACATAGATCATAGATAAACCCCTTTGTAAGGTGTGAGAGTAATTTTTTTATTTCTTTATGGCATGAGCTACCAGGATTCCCTTCAATAAGTTTTTCGATATCTTTTCTAATCAATCCAATGGCTCTAACTAAAAATGTCATCATGTGCCACATTTTTGAGATGTTCATTTCAAGATCATTGTATTTTGATAGTTTTTGAAGATGCATTACAATCTACAAGCTCAACCATGTCAATAAGAAAGCACATTCTGTTATTGTGGTCTTTGATCACGATGTCTGGGCGATTAGCATGATTGTTCTGTGTATGTGTATTGTAAAGTCCCATAAAATTGTTAAAGGTTCCATATTTGTAACCGACTCTGTGTAGTGTTCGTACCATTTTATTGCAGTTTCCTTCCTGTTAAAGTCGCACATTTTCCAGTGTAGACATCCAGTCATGCCGACTTTTATATTTGGCGGATGCTAATACCATGCAACACATAGAGAAGAGCGTCGTTTAATAAAAGGAAACGAAAATGGAAAAGTTAGGGATCAACTTTCTGGGAATACGTGATACCAGATGGATAAGCGACAACCACATAGATATATACGTACAGAGAGAGAGAGAGAGAGAGAGAGAGAGAGAGAGAGAGAGAGAGAGAGGAGTGGGACTAATATTAGATAGATAAGAGGAAATGTATTCTGGGATATTGGCAACTGTCGAAATGTGGTGGTTAAGTGAAATTGAAAAGAAGTCATTCAATGTAGCTAACGTAGCGTTATATATATATATATATATATATATATATATATATATATATATATATATATATATATATATATATATACACCAATGTTACAAAAGAAGAAACAGATATTGCTGCCACATGTGGTCCGGTGTTCCTGCTATTTATCTAGACATACTTTCTAAAACGTAAAGTAGAATCAGCAATGCAATTGGCCCTGATCTGGATGCACGGCTTCAGTCACTGTCCCACCGCCATAAGGTTCCTTCCCTGTGACTTTTCTATATTTACTTCCATGGTAATTGTTCGGATGAGCTTTTCGCTATGGTGCCTAGAACTTTTGAATTCAAGCCCAGTACTTGACTGACGTTGAGGTCTTATTAATTTATAGTCCAGCTGTCTATACATACATATATATATATATATATATATATATATATATATATATATATATATATCCTATGTTAACAGTTGCTTTTCTCGCACTTCTCGCTTGCGCTACTCACTTCCAGCTCCGAGCTTTCTAGTCAACTTTAATCTTCAAAAATTTAAATGTAATGTTAATCGCTATCTACTGCCCGCCTGATTAGTCTTCTTTTGTTCTCGATCCCTACCATTGTTTCTGTTCGTAACGCTCTCTTTTATTCCCAGTAACCTCTTGTGTTAGTGGCTTCACTGCTTTGCACACACACACACATATATATATATATACATATGAATAATACCAAATTGCAATTCGTAGGGATTATTCCAATATGACATTTAACCATATGAAAGCGCAATGTATGATACAGAGTAAATTATAGTAATGGCTAGCAGTAGAGCCCGGCGTTGCCTGGGGATGTAACAGTAAGAGATAGATCAAGCATCGACCATCATAAAGACTGAAAAATAAAATTGACAAAGATTATTGTTTAAGGTTGACGGACACGCATGTCTTAATTAGTTTTATTTTTTTTTTATTTTTTTACGAATTGGTCAAACCAGAACTCAAACAAAAACATTGTTTTCAATCGTTATGAGTCTACAGATTGAATAGAATTTTATTATGAACAATTGTTTGTAGATGGAATTTTTAAAGCATTCTGAATGTAAAAATAAAGAAAAAAGTGTGCAAGACAATAAGAAACACTACCTGCCAAAAAAAAGTGAAGTTTTTTTTAAATTGGTTGAAAAATGTAGGAAATCCGATCCCATATATAAACGAACACACACGAACAACGCACCTGGGTTTTATAATAAGTATAACTCGATATTAATAAGTATACCTCGATATGAGTTGTCCCCCTTTCATTAATGCCTCTTAATCGTGTTTTCAAATTGATTTCATGCAAAAAATATGGTTTTTTTCGCTACACAGTTCTTACCATGCTTCAAAAATGGAAGCTAAAAGCCCCGAATTTAATTTTGTAATTAAATTAAAGACATTAGTTCCATTTAAATGGAACTAATGTCTTTAATTTAAATCATTAAATTTTTAATATATATATATATATATATATATATATATATATATATATATATATATATAGGAATGTCTTTTCTAGATCAATTGGTAATCTGATCAGATGAATATACCTATATTCATCGAAATAAATTTATTACCGAATATGCATTTTTAATTTTTTCCCTTATTTTATATCTATCTATCTATCTATCTATCTATCTATCTATCTATCTATATATATATATACATATACATATATATATATATATATATATATATATATATATATATATATATATATATTAGAGCGTACTATAATGAAGTAGTTATTAAACAGACCGTGATTACTCTCGTGAGCTCAATTTCATGATTTGCTGCTTTTCCAAAAGTAAATCAAGTGATTTTTTTATCCGATTTATTTTGTACGAGTTTAAGGTCGACCCAATGTTTTTTCAGTTCCTCCTTTATTTTCTGATGGCTTAGAAAAGCTTTGTATGTTTTACCAATGCCAATTCTGGATTTACTTTTTAATCGATTTGTCCAAGGACAGTTAACAAAGTCTGAGTAAATAAAAAATAATTGCTTAATCACAAAGAACACAACAGTCATTTAATTGCATGTCCTACGCAAATGGTGCATATGTATTTCGCAGGATATCGAATTAAAAAAACAAAAAAAAACAAAAAAAAAACTTTAAATTAAGTTTAAAAATCCTTAAACTTATTTCCCACAAAATCACAGTGTGTCATCAAAATACAATACTCACATGACGTATAGACATAGTAGACATATTGAATGCAAGAGAAGCAGAGGAAAACAGACTTAACGACCCTGTGTAAAGGGATGGCAGAACAGGGTTTTGGTGAGTTAACAGTCTCCTTAAAAGATGAAGAAGAGACTTCACTCGAAATGTGGTTCTAAAGATGCTGAAAATAGCATGGACCGAATATGTGAGCAACGAGGAAATTTTAGAGGAAAATAGCGACAAAAAGGACACTTATAGGTAACATCGGAAAGAGACAGTTGAAATTTATGGGGTACAAAAAGAGGAAAGAGGGCTTGGAAAATCTGATACTCACAAGACAATTTGAAGGCAAGAGGAACCGAGAAAGCAACGCTTGACACTGTTAGCTGGCGAACTTGAGTAAATGAATGGCGGAGAAGTTATTAGGGGAAATGTTAAAAAGTCAAATTTTATTGAGAGCTACAAAGGACAGGAAGTTTTGGGCAGCCATGATCACCAACGTCCTGAACGGATATGTTATATCATGTATAGCTTTATCTTTCAATTTTTTTTAGTTGTTTACCAACACGGAAATAGCAAGAGAATGGAAAGGAGAGAGAAAATAGGATAAAAGAGAGAGGAGGAGACAGGGAATGAGAGACAGAGAGAGAGAGAGAGAGAGAGAGAGAGAAGGGGCGGCTAAAGAGACGGGAAGGAACGGAGAAGGAAAGGGATGAGGATAGAGAGGACGAAAACGACAAGGGAGATTGAAGGAGAGAGTGAGGAGAACTGAAAAAAAAAAAATAAGATAATATAGGGGGGGAATGGAGAGTGAAGGAAAACTGGGGAGAAAGGATAAGGATAGAGAAGGAAACGAAAGATAGAGAGTGGGGTGATAGATAAGAGCTGGTAAAAAGGATAAAGAGCAAGAGACAGAGGGGGAATGTTTGAGTAGAAGGATAAGGATAGAGAGAGAGAGAGAGAGAGAAAGGGAGATAGATAAAAAAAGAAGAGAAAAGAAGAGGACAGAAAGGCAAAGCAAGGTAGAGGAAGAAGATGAATGATAGAGAGAAAATGATCGAGAGGGAGAGAAAGGAGTTGCGAGATAGAAGAGGTAGGTACGAAAATAGGATAGACAAGGAGAAAGAAACAGGGAGAAGGGGGAGAATTTGAGTAGAAGGATAAGGATA
This sequence comes from Acanthosepion lycidas, assembly GCA_963932145.1. Taxonomy (NCBI): domain Eukaryota; kingdom Metazoa; phylum Mollusca; class Cephalopoda; order Sepiida; family Sepiidae; genus Acanthosepion; species Acanthosepion lycidas. The sequence goes on along the minus strand of OZ010602.1, from coordinate 53,962,271 downwards.
GAGACAAATAGAAAGAAGAGGAGAGGGAGACAGGCAGAGAAAGGTAGAGGGAGCGGAAAAAGAAGGATAGAGAGAAAGTGATATAGAAAGTGGGAGAAAAGGAGTGGTGATAGACAAGGAGAAATAAGCGAAGAGATGAAACAGAAGGCGATAGGTAACGAGAGAGTGAATGCGTATGTTCGTCTGTCCATGAAGCAGATTCTGTCTTCCACTGGAGACCCTTCTTCAGTGGAAGTCTTTGTCATTTTATAATTAAAATGACAGGAAAATATGAGAGGTGAAGGAACACTTTTTTATTCACTTAGTGCCCCTCCGCGTTAAATGAAAAATAAATAATAGATGGCATATTTACGATATTTGACAAAAAGTAAAAAAAAAGTCCATAAATTATAAAAAAAATTCTCCGCCAGATGTTTGTATAGTTCAATATATTCATACGCAACATACTCACACACACACGCACACACATACACATGTATATATATGTGTGTTTATGTGTGGGAGTTGCGTGTATGCGTGTATGTATTTCTGTATTTGAGCAGGAATCCGTTTGTAAAGCATATCTCGTTGAAAAAGAATGATAAGCTATTTTTGTTCAGTGTTTCATGATGCTTTTATAGTATGCGAACAAGTCTCTTCTTTTCTGGGCTGAATGCAGAAAATTGTCGAAGCGTATCTTAATGTAAACAAATGGTAAATAATTTGGCCTTACTAACCAGACGCTTCCCCTGTAGTTAAATACATGCTATATCACGGTTCCGTGTCGGATACAGGTTCGATTCCTGTCTGAGGAAACATATATTCTATGAAATTCTTCGGACATTCAGGCCGCTAAATGTTGTTAATACTGTTTATTATAAACAGAATATTTACTTAAATATTTTATCTATAAATATGACGTATAAACAATAAGTTTATTCAAATAATTGCCGGACTTAGTCCATTTCATAATATAGGATAGTATTTGTTCTTTATACTCTCATTCTGTCGTTATTCGCACCCATATTTGATGTATATTTGATCAATATATATATATATATATATATATATATATATATATATATATATATATATATATATATATATATATATATATCAGGTCCGAATCTTGAATAAAGAAAACAAGTGACTAAATGTTACATTTAATTACAGATTCAATCAACAATGTATTTTCCCTGATTATCTATGACTTCCTTCCATCTATTAACAAGCTTACTAATTCCATTACTGTAAAATTCTTTTGGCTTTGATTCGAAGAACTCACAAATGTCAGTCTTAACCTTTTCCTGTGTTACAAAAGCTGTTTCTTCCAAATGATTCTGTAAGCTACGAAACAAATGGTAGTCTGAAGGAGCAAGATCGGGAGAATAAGGTGGATGAGGAATTTTCTCCCAACCAAGTTCTTCGATCTTTTGTGATGTGATTCTTGCCGTGTTGCGTCGCGCATTGTCCTGATGAAACATCACCTCTTTTCGATTCACTAGAGCAGGTCTTTTTTTCCTCAATGCTTGGTTCAAACGCTTCAATTGCTGACAGTATATTTGAGCATTAATTGTTGCATTAGGGGGTGAGAATTCAAAGTGGATTATTCCTTGGGGACCCCACCAGACTGAAAGAAGAACCTTTTGTCCATGAAGTTCCCTTCTCGGCTGTGGCTGGGGTCCTCCCCCTTTACCAAGCCACTGTCTAAGACGCTTTGCATTTCGATAAAAGATCCATTTTTCGTCGCCAGTCACAAGTTTATCCAAAAAAGGTGAAACAAGTTGGCGTGAATGGAGAGAAGAGCAGATGTCAAAATATCAAAAATATGCACTTTGGCTAGATTATACACAACTTCGAGTGCAATACTCAATACTATATATAAAAATTGTAAAAATACAATAAAAAAATAAAGACAGACATTGTCGGCTCTTTTTAAACAAAGTTGTTTGTATATATATATATATATATATATATATATATGGACGTGGAGGTCAACTTCGAGTGGCGACAGTCTGTTTCATGCTTGACTACTATCGTCAGGCTTTCAAGTATGAAACTTGTGGTGATCTCACTTAATACTTTATATTACACACACTCTATCCCTGATATTGAACGCTTTAACCCATAAATATATCACACCTTAAAACTCTCTCTCTCTCTCTCTATATATATATATATATATATAGAGGGAGTATTTTTTAGTATTTTGGGCATCAACTTCTCATTTACACAAGTTTGCTTCAAAACCAATATAATTCCTTCCTGCAGAATTTTTAATCTTCTGATTCTTTTTGGGATTTCCATTAAATATTTAGATGGAAATTGTCCGGTGTTTGAGTAATATCCTCTATCATTAGGCATATCCCAAAATGAAAAAAAAAAAACGACGTTATACGAAAAGAAAATACTTGATAATTGCTAACTGATCATGACCCCCCCACAGTGTTCTTTTGTTTATTATTTGCGTAATGGCTAGACTTTATTAGGAAAAGATTGGGGATTGATTTACCGTTGCCCTCTACACAGTTTGGAATTTACAGTTTTCTTTTCATAGACTGGTTTCCAGTCAAGTCTAAAGAGCCCTGTCTAACTCGTAGCAAAAAACAATTTTGAATGAATATCATAAAGGATGATGGAGTTTTTTGAAAGGCATTATAAAAGACGTCAGGATGAACTAAATGGAACATCAGAATGTAATTTCCATTTTAACTGGTTGTCCCCATATTCTTATATACTGAATTGAATAGAGAAAACCTTTTCTACAAAAAGATTTGCAGTAGCAACCGAAATGAGAATTGAAAATGGTGGGAGTTTAGCAGATATATTTCTAAGATATTTTCCGGACTTTGTCGACCTGGGTAGCCTTCGGAGAAGGCCGAAATTAATCCTTCATTCAATATACAGTGTGATTTAACTTCAGTCAGTCAGTCAAGTGCCAAATACAATACATGACAGACGATTTTAGCGTTTTTTTTTTTGCCATTTTTGAGGGGCAGATTCTGACATTTCATTCTGCGGTAGACTCGATGACGACCAAGACAATAAGACCCAGTCTGTCCTGCTATTTAACCCATAGCTGGGGGAATAGATGGATTCATACGTTTCCCAAGGATATTTTCGCGTCAGTGAATGAAACTGACTGGAATTCGAACTTGGTTTTCCGATTTCACATACCGAATCGATATCCATTACATCCCAATGCTCACCCACTTCCTCAAAAAGCCGCACATGATCTACTGCCTTTTGTTAGTCTTATTTCAACGCATAATTCATAGAGTAGACTATATCAGAGAATCAAATTTTGCGCTGATATATTCATTTAAACTTTTACTAATTCAGTTATACTTTCAGATATTTATATGTGAGCGAATGGTGTCAATATTGACATGTTGGTTGAAAGGTTGTTGAGCTGTTGTCGTTCTTTTTAAAGCTGATAAAAATAATCGAAAATCGCAGATTAGATTTGATATTTTGCTTAATGTATTTTTGCTCAATTTACTGACTCTAAAATAATTCCCAACGGGGATAATCTTATCAGCATGATTAACGTTTAAATAAAAATGTAAAATTATTTGTGATTCTGTAATCTTTTAATATTAGGATATTTGGATCATTTTTGGCATGTTTATTCGTTTTGCGTGTTATAATACTGACGTTTTTTTAAAAAGAAAACTCCAAACCTACCTAGAATCAATATATTTTCCTTATTTCCTGCCAGGAGTCTCCACGAAATGCAACACAAAGAGTGCCTCATAATAAAACATTTTTGCAAGTAACACTAAAGCGATATACAATCAATAATGTGTTTGATTTCCCACCAGAAGTTTTCATGAAATCCACCCTAATAAAACATTTTTGAAAGTAACACGGAAGCGACATACAATAAACAATTTATTTCCCACCAGATTATTTTCTGAGATCCAACCTAATAAAACATTTTAGCAAATAGAACTAAGGCGATATACAATGAATAATTTGTTATATTTCCCACCAGTAGATTTTATGAAATCGAACCTAATAATGGATAATTTGCATTCGCAAAAGAAGATTTTATGAAATCCAAACTAATAAAACATTACTGCAAATAACACTAATGCAATATACAATCAAAATCAATAATTTTTTTGATTTCCCACAAGAAGATTTAATGAAATCCGACCGAAAAAGTCATTTTGGAAATAACACTAATACAATATACAATCAATAATTTGTTTGATTTCCGACGAGAAATTTTGTGAAATCCAACCTAATAAAACATTTTTGAAAGTAACACTATGGCGACATACAATCAACAATTTATTTATTTCCCACCAGAATATTGTATGCAATTGAACATAATAAAAGATTTTTGAAAGTAACACTAAATCGATATACAATCAATAATTTGTTTGATTTCCTACCAGATTATTTTCTGAAATGCAACGTAATAAAAAATTTTTTCCAGTAAAACTAATGCGATATACAATCAATAATTTGTTCCCACCAGAAGATTTTATGAAAACCATCCTAATAAAACATTTTCCAAGTAATACTAAAGCGACATACAATCAACAATTTATTTATTTCCCACCAGATTAATTTATAAAATCCAACCTAATAAAATATTTTGCAAATAACACTAATGCAATATACTATCAATAATTTGTTTGATTTCCCACCAGAAGATTTTATGGAATCGAACCTAATAAAAAATATTTGCAAGTAACACTACAGCGATATACAGTCAATAATTTGTTTGAGTTCCCACCAGAAGATTTTATGAAATCGAAACTAATAAATCATTTTTGCAAATAACACTAAAGCGATATAAAATGAATAATTTGTTTGATTTCCCACAAGATTTATGCAATCGAACCTAATAAAATATTTTTGAAAGTAACACTAAAGCGATATACAATCAATAATTTATTCTTTTCCCACCAGAAGATTTTATGAGATCCACCCTAATAAAACATTTTTGCAAGTAACAGTAAATCGATATACAATCAATAATTTTTTGATTTCCCACCAGATTACTTTCTGAAATCCAACCTAATAAAACATTTTTGCAAGTAACACTAAAGCGACATACATTAAACAATTTATTTCCCACCAGATTATTTTCTGAAATCCAACCTAATAAAACATTTTTGCAAGTAACACTAAAGCGATATACAATCAATAATTTGTTTGATTTTCCACCAGAATATTTTATGCAATCGAACCTAATAAAAGATTTTTGAAAGTAACACTAAAGCGATATACAATTAAAATTTATTTGGATTTGCACGAAAAGATTTCATGAGATCCAAACTAATAAAACATTATTTCAAATAACACTAATGCAATATACAATCAATATTTTTTTTTAGATTTCACACCAGAAGATTTAATGGAATCCAACATAATTAAACATTTTTGCAAGTAACACTAATGCAATAAACAATAAATAAGTTGTTTGATTTCCAACCAGAAAATTTTATGAAATACAACCAAATAAAACATTTTTGCAAATAACACTAATGCAATATATAATCAATAAGTTTTTGATTTCCCACCAGAAGATTTAATAAAATCTAAGCTAATGAAATTTTTTTGCAAGTAACAGTAAAGCGATATAAAATCAATAATTTGTTTGATGTCCCACCAGAACATTTAATGAAATCCGACCTAAAAAGACATTTTTGGAAATAACAGTAAAGCAATATAAATCAATAATTTGTTTGATGTCCCACCAGAAGATTTTATGAAATCCAACCTAATAAAACATTTTCGCAAGTAACACTAAAGCGATATACAATCAACAATTTATTTGGTTTCCCTCCAGATTATTTTCTGAAATCCAAACTAATAAAACATTTTAGCAAATAGAACTAAAGCTATATACAATCAATAATGTGTTTGATTTCCCACCAGTAGATTTTATGAAATCGAACATAATAATGGATAATTTGGATTCGCAAAAGAAGATTTTATGAAATCCAAACTAATAAAACATTACTGCAAGTAACACTAATGCAATATACAATCAATAATTTGTTTGATTTCCCACCAGAATAATCTATGAAATCGAACCTAATAAAACATTTTTCCCAGTATCACTAAAGCGATATACAATCAATAATTTATTTGGTTTGCCACCGGAAGCTTTCATGAAAGCCAGCCTAAATAGTGTCTCATAATAAAACTGAATCTACTTTGGAAATAACGCCAAATCAATATACAATCAATAGTTTTTCATTTTTTCTACAAGAAGCCTTCATCAAATCCAACCTAAAGAGTCACTCATAATAAATCTACCTTGTATGTAAGTAAAAGCTAGACAACAACAACAATGAAAAAAGAAGAAGAAAACAAATGACCAATACTCGAAATCAATAATTTTGAAGCGAGCAAAAGGCTGTTATTGAATATTGCTCACCTTGTAATTCTTTCAAAACTTTGTTAATCTTGTGCCTCCGGTGATGTCGCGAATTCTTCTACTGTTGGAATGAGTGCACAAGAATCTTTTCAATAATTTTTATTTTTAGGTTTTCCAGAGTTTAATTTCTAGATTTTCGGTTATATTGACGATAAGTGTATTTTCTGGTCATGTTCCGAATTCATCGTTTTGGAAAATGTTAATCTAATCGCGGCCCCGAATCCGGCACCACGTAACCCGATAACTCTACAGTAAGTAAACAAAGTACACAAAAGAGGCAAATATTTAAGTTAGTGCGTTACTCCACCAGAAAAATAATCTCCATTTTATTAGACACCATTTATAAAATATATTCAAATCAATATCATTATTACTTGTCTATTTTTAAAATTCATCATTACTCTTTTACCACAGAAGTTATCGCTAAATTCTTTGTGGCAAGATAGAAGACTCCTTTATAGTTGGATTTTACCAGTAAGCAGTAGCGATCATACAGTTAGAGGTGGTTGGTAAAACAAGTAGAGATATTAACCTTGCTTAAAACTAAAGGTACAGGAATTATATTGAATGCATATGGTCCTGAAAGCAATAAATTTGGACTATTAATTTACTGCATTTTTCTAAAGCTCTAGTATAAGGTTCAAATGAATAGATCCTCACTAGCAAAGGAAATCCACTTTGATCTGACAAACCACAGTTTCATCTACTTGGCAGGTTCCTTGCCTGATCCGTTGCTGTGTCTGGCAAAATGTCAACTCTACTACCAACAAGAAAAATTTTGAATGAGACCATTACGGCTTTTCTAATGTATATGTTATGATTGAAGAAAATTGAAAAAAGTCCCATCTTATAGGCAAGAAAGATTTTAAAAATCTCATACATAATACGAATCCAAGTGTACCTGGGTTATTATTATCATTATTATTATTATTATTTTAGTTATATAACTGTTGAAACATATATCTGCTCCTTAGGTGGAGAAGGTTTAACTAATGGTATAGACTATCAGGCAGAACTAAAGCCTAGAGGTGAACTAAAGAGTTTTATATTGGCGTTTCTGAATGGATGTGGAAACAAACATTCTACAATAACGAAAACATTTCAACAAGAAAGCATTATTAATATGACGCTTTCTATGTATTTATGAGAGTTGAAACACAGACAAAAGCAGGTATAGTCTGGAAGTGGACTGGTAAATATTAAGAGAAATATTTACATGTAAAACTCGATCCTGGAAGCGAAGAGTATTCCAGTAAGAAATGGTAGGCGTTTTAGAATTTTCCCAACTAGACAGGCTGTTGAATAAAGAATAATAATTACTTTCCAAATATAGGCATAAGAACAAGGACCTGCTTTGTTAAGTAGCTAACGAGTAAATGATCCAAATCAGAGATTTCCTGTGCGTTTGTTTAATCACTAAATAAGTAGTTCGCAACCTTTTCCTATCAAGCACGCCCATCGATTTTTTATGCCCCCTCCTAGCCGTTTACTTAAAACAAAGCTCATTTTACAATTTCCAGTACAAATAAATAATGATATTTCTCCAGATAAAACTTCAATACTGCTTGTTTTAGAAACCAAACCAGTTAAATGAAAAAAAAAATTTTTTCGTAAAAAAGGTTAAGGAGTTTGTTTTTAATCTCATTCCCGGAGGAGGGGGGCATCGTTTCATTAGTACATGTGATTGGAGGACACTGACGTTGTAAAAATAATTATTTTATTTGATTTCTTGTGAAGAACTCAAATCATTGGCTCTAGACAAAAGAACTGGAAAGGGGCATTTTTCTTCTTCTCTGAATTATCCAGAGTCCTGTATATATAGCCGGTTAATTAATGGCACTTATTTCAAAGATAGAATTGAGACGTGAAAAAGTCGGTCAACAGGAAACGTTGAATCCTATGTACACACACACACGCACTCACAAATACACACACACTATCTCCCTCCCTCCCTCGCTCTGTCTCTGTCTCTCTCTGTCTCTTTCTCTCTCTCTCTCTCTCTATATATATATATATATATGTATATATATATATATGTGTGTGTATATGGGTGTGTGCGCGCGCGCGTGTGTTTTGTTAAAAATGACGGACAGGATGCTTCTATATGACTTGTTTGGCGGAGGAGAGACGTATTCAGTATTTGATAAATTTGCAGCAATGTTGATCAAAACTGCCTAAAACCTTGAGGCAGTTTCTTTTTATGGTTAGCCATAAGCAATTGTAAATCTAAGACCACCTTACACTTAAGTAAAATAATAACAATAATAATATTTATTAAGAATTTATTACAGGAAATATCAAGTTTTACAGAAACATTGTTGAAAATTATGTATTTAGTTACATAAATAATTAAAAATAATATAAATTTTGATGCTCTATTCGATTTGATGTTAGGTATTTTTCATTTCTTCCTTTGTTATTGGCAGCATTTTAGAATACTTTGGCTGCAATGTGGCTATTTCGTTTACGCTTTGTTACCTCCCTTTTCCAGTGTTGTTTTTCGATCGCTGTCTTCCAGTTATTTTGATGGGCAAAAGCGAATTTCTGAAATTTAAAATGCTCTTTTTCCGTTTAAAAAATAAAGCCTGTAAAAAGGAATATTTTAAATTAATATACTACCAAAGTTAAAGTGCTTTTGACAAAAAAACCCTAATGATTTCACTTTAATTATCTAACAATAATGTCATGATATTCCGCAGACAAATCTACGGTTTATGTTAACTCATCTTATTGTAGGGTAACGAACTATAAACCTAAATGGAGCTTGAAATAAAGTGAAATCGGTTCTAATATTTTGTAAAATATTTGGATGTGATATAATGAATAATTTACAGTGAAGAAGGCAGAGAATTCAACCAATCAGCCGGTCAGCCGGTCGCCCGACTTCGGACTGAACGGTATTTAGTCACCCCCCCCCCCCAAGAGGGCATCATGTGGCACGAGGCCGGTTTAACGTGGGGTTTCCGAGCCCGTGGGATCGGCCAAAAATATGCCCCTTGAACCCGTATAAACGGGTTCAGGGTAGGTTTACCTCCCCGAAAGAGACTCCGCCATTCGGCGTAGCCTCCTTCGGGTTCCTCCCCGCCCGTAGGCAGAGAGTTCAACCGATCAGCCGGTCGCCCGACTTCGGACTGAACGGTATTTAGTCCCCCCCCCCCCAGGAGGGCATCATGTGGCACGAGGCCGGTTTAACGTTGGGTTTCCGAGCCCGTGGGATCGGCCAAAAATATGCCCTTTGAACCCGTATAAACGGGTTCAGGGTCGGTCTACCTTCCCGAAAGAGACTCCGCCCTTCGGCGTAGCTTTCTTCGGGTTCCTCCCCGCCCGAAGGCAGAGAGTTCAACCGATCACCCGGTCGCCCGACTTCGGGCTGAACTCCCTGCTTCCTCTTGAGACGCAGTATTTATTACGTATGGAATAGTCCATTTTGTTATTATGCGTAAGGTCTCATAACAATATGTGTGTGTGTGTGTATGTGTGTGTGTGTGTGTGTGTGTATGTGTGTGTGTGTGTGTGTGTGTGTGTACAGAGGCACAGTCGCATTTTTTATCTATCACTATGCCTCTAACATGTTTTGTCCTTGTCGCCATTTCGTGTTATATTTCTATAGAAACCCAAGATGCTGCCTCCCAGCCCTCTCTTATTTACTCTGAATATACAGTAAAGCCCGTCCTTCCCCGTATAAGAAATATATATTCATGCGTATGTCTTTTATTCTGTTGAAAAAGTCGGTAAAAGGTTTAATATGTGTACTGCTAATTACCCAAAGCGTAATTGTAACATTACATATTTTTCCTATAAATTGCCTTCGCTCGTGGACATATTTCCCAATCCCAGATATGACAGGTCGAATAAGAATGTCTCGTCTGTGTGTTTTGGGGGGTGACCATAAAATACAGGATGATTTTTGTCCTCATTATTGACAAACATTTTAATTGATGTGTTGAATTTTTGCGACTTGAGAATTATCTTATATGCATCAATTTTATTTTAGTTTTAATGTATCCAAACTTAATATAAAATTTATCACAATTACTTAAAAAAATACATGACTTTATTAAAACAAAATAGCGTCCTGGGTATGACGATAAACTACATCCGCGTCCTGGGTATGACGATAAACTACATCCGCGTCCTGGGTGTGATGGTGGACTGCGTCCAACCTCAAGGCCTCTGATAATGTTTTTGAAAAAATAATGTTGCCAGCTATACGTTTTTGAAAAAAAAAAATATATTACCAGCTATAAGTTTTTGAAAAAAAAATAATATTACAAGCTATACATTTTTGAGGAAAAATATTAACAGAAATAGATTTTTGACAAGGTTTACATTTTACCAGGAAAAAAAGTTGTCTTCATGAAATGACCCATTGAGGTTGATATGCCGTAAAACAAACCCAACCAAACCAAACCTAAAACAAAATATACAGTTCGTTCTATATAATGGTACTATATATATTCTTTACGACATTATGGCAATAATAATAATAATAATAATAATAAGAGAATCGTTAAACAAAGAAAATAGTGTTGTACTGCTATGTAATATCTATATGACGTTGAATGCTGGTCAATCTCTTCACGAATGAGGACTGAAGTGCACACGATGTTGTTCTACCGACGAATGCCAAGAACATGGTCGACAGAATATGTGAGCAATGAAGGCGTCTTAATGAAAATGAATGCAACAATGGAATATACGGGAAAATAGTATTAGCTTGTTCGGAAAATAATGTACGACGGGGTTCCTTCGGAGGATTTGCGAGATGGCGTCTCGATTAAGGGACGAGCCTCGCGAAACGGAGTGGCTCTTGAAGCGTGTCTCACTGGCGATGGTTCGAGGTAATGCTTTCTCCATCATTGCGGCTGGCAGAGGATAGCAAAAAAAAAAACAAACAAAAAAAACCAAAAAAAACATTTTGTCGATAGTTACTTTGTTCAAACTTTTTTTTCAATAAAATCTTAAAATCAAATGCGTCATCTCTCCTTGAATTCGGAACGCCACAAATTATGCTAACGTTGTTTTAAAAGAGTCGAATGAAGGTGGTACATGATTCATTAATTTTAATTATGTTCTAATTATTATAATTGATGCATAAAATTTATTACTCAATTCTAATGTTTAAAGCTTCGTGTTTGTTAATTTTATATACTGTCTAGGAGGAAGTGATGTTTATATCTCCAATTCGTAACTCGCATTTAAGTCTTTACTCATGTTGGTGAACATAATTTCTGTCTTCTTGAAGTTGATGGTTATTCCTTTTTTCTCTCATTCTTCTACGACTATGTTTAGGAGGACCTGGTGTTTATATCTCCAATTCGTAAATCGCATCACGGTCTTTTTCTCAGGTTAATGAACATATTTTCTATCTTCTTGAAGTTGATCGTTATTACATATTTCTTTCATTCTTATGTAACTCTATCTAGGAGGACCTGATGTTTATATCTCCAATTCGTAACTCTCACCTCGGTCTGTTTCTGTTGTGGTGTCTTCCCTCTAATGAGGTTATTGTCAACTCTTCCACTTACAATAAAGTAGTAGGAAAGTAAGCCTCGTGGGAACGGTGATATAAACTGTTCAACTGTCAAACTCTCCGCCGAAGCGGAGAGGAACCCGGGCGACGCTTTGCCGAAGGGCAAGGTTTCGTTCGCGGAGATAGACAGGCCCTGAACCCGTTTATGCGGGTTCAAAGCGAATATTTTTAGCCGAACCTACGGGCTCGGAGGATCCTCGCTAAACTAAGATGCCACATACGACGCACGTGGGTGGGGCCGTTAAATATAATGGTGATATAGATTGAATGCTGGTCAACCGACACACACTCCCAAGTTCTGTAACACGCTTCTTTTGTATTTACTGTTCAATACACGATTTATCTGCAACCTCTTATGTTATTTCTTAACAACAGTTTCTCATGTTGATGAACATATTTTCTGTCTTCTTGAAGTTGATGTTTATTCCTTTCTTCTCTCATTCTTCTTCGAAACTGTCTAGGATGTCTTAATATTTATATATCCAAATTCATAACTGGCATTTCGGTCTTTTTCTCATATTGATGGACATACATTTTGTCTTCTTGAAGTTGATGTTTATTTCTTTTTTTTCTCTTATTCCTCTGCGACTCTGTCTAGGAGGAGCTGATGTTCATATCTCCAATTCGTAACTCGCATCTCGGTCTTTTTCTCTAGATGATGACCATACTTTCTCTTCTCTTACTCTTCATGCCTATTCTTTTTTCTCTCATTTTTCTAATTCTCTCTCTATGACGTCTTGATATATATATATATATATATATATATATATATATATATATATATATATATATATATATATATATCTCCAATAAATCAGTCGCACTGCGGTATTTTTCTCATGCTGATGAAACTATTTTCTGTCTTCTAGCATCTGATCTTTTTCCCCCCGCTTTCTTCTACCATCCTTTCTAGTAGTTGCTGTTTTTCTCTTTACGTATTCGCCATCAACAGTGTCATCCACGTATATCATACTGTTAAGATTAAATCTATTGTCACATGTAAGAAAAAAATCCTGCCTTTTAAGTTATCAAAAGTAAAACTTTCCTGGGAAAGTTAGCATATACAGATTGATTTGTTTTGTTTTTCGGGTTTTTTTTTTTTTATGAATTATCATCATTTTACGGGTCATTTAAACCCAGAAAATACTTTTAGATTGAAATATACTTACAGTTATAAATCTGATTTATTTGTTTTTTTACAGATTACCAACCTTTTGATTTATCTGTTTTTACGGCTAACCAATCTTTTGCAAATTTATTTAGAGCCAGAAAATACTTTTAGATTGAAAGATAATTACTTTAATAAGATTGTTTGATTTGTTTTTTTTTTACGCCTTCACAAACTTTTGCATGTTATTTAACGCCAGAAAAATATTTTTACATTTTGAAAAATTGTTCGAGATAATAATAATAATAATAATAATAATAATAATAATAATAATAATAATAATGATAATGATGCATGTCCTACTAATTAACCCATATTTGGGAAAAGACGTGCATTCCTACCCTTCCCAAGGTTATTTGTGCATGTTGATATAATGAACCCGACTGGAATTGGAAGTTAGCTGACCGAGTCCCAATTCTGAGCCTTTATCTGATGGAGATCGTCACATCTAAACATACAACACCTGGTATTCCCAAGCTGTCCCTCATCTAGATACTGGCTAGAAACGACGTTGCTTAACTTTAGTTAATGCTTGTTTATTTTCGATGACAAACCATAATAGGTTATCCAATTGTTTAATATAACATCGCAATGTTCCCAAACGTGGGTGCTAGCACTCCCTTGTGGACTCTCTTATATTGAAAGGGAACACTGGGATTTTTATTTCATTTGGTGGTGGCGGTAGTCATAATTAGAAAGCGGTGGGTATATATGGTATATATATATATATATATATATATATATATATATATATATATATATATATATATATATATATGTATGTATACATTTTTAAAAAAAAATTCAAACTTATTCAATATTACCTACAAAATAAAATTTCTGAAATGCATATAAAACTGTGAGAAGCTATTTAGTTTTGCTACATTGATTTTCTAACTTCCTATATGACTGAATGTGGTTTCAACGCAGTTTCACAGCTTCTTACTAAACAAAGAAGCCGCCTTCAAATTACAACGAAATTTACGATTACTTTTAAACAGCATGGAACCATATTAACTTTAACCAGTAAGCACCAAAATCAACAATCGAATGGTAATCATGCTATTAAATATACTTTTTTTTATATAGCAATTTATTCATAGGCATTTATAAGAGAAATGAAAACAATATAAAAAAATATTTTTGCACTGATACCTAAGTGTTATTTTTGTATGAAAAATGAATTCATTACGAGATTAAAAATTTAATTTGACTGTGGGGTGTTGACAAAATGGTTTGTGCCCAAAGTGGGTGTTGGTTAAAAAATGTTTGGGAAACACTGCTTTAAAGGTTGAATAAATCTGGGGTAAAAACAAATCATTGTATTACGCTTCTTTCTATTTTAGTTTTGCTACTTAATTCATATTGTATCATTATGCAGGCGGTTTGCTTCCATCTTAAGTTCTGCGTTTGAATTTCTTTAATATTCTGATCGTGAATATTGCATTTCTTGTTCCGGCGTCCTTGACAAAGCCACGACATGATCGCTTAATTAAAAATTAAGTGATTATTTATACACTAAAAATTATCTGTTCACTGTTCAATGGCGTCTTTGCCCACCATTACACAAGTAGCCCCTACGGAACGAGCCTTTCTACACTCTGGATACGCTATTATGTCTATGCTATTTAGAATGTTTACAATGAAAAATTGTTGAATTGTTACTGTGGTTGTAAATTCATTTATTCCTTTTTCTAAGACTTTTCAACTTTCTTTATTTGAATTTTCGGCCATATTAATTTCTCTGCTAAATTTTCTTCTTTTACCATCTTTGTAAATTTCTTCTCGTTGTCCGTTTATTCTTTTTCTTTAAACTACGCGCCCACCCCAGGCTGTTGCAAATTACATTTACATATTTCCTTTCTTCTGGATCCCCTTCCTTCCTTTCATTAACACGAATCTTCGTCTGTTTCTCTTTCATTCTGTCTGTGAATCTAACCTAATTTCCTGTAATTGACCGCTTTCCTTTTTAATTATGTTCCATTCAAAGATATTTCTTTCTACGTAGAGATGATTCTGTTCATTCCCCACCCCTTGTTTTTCCTGTTGTGTCCTTTTGTTTTTGTTTTTTTAAACCCTATACTATTGATTCTTTCTTTTTTTTTCTTTCTATTCCTGTCTTTCTTTCTTTCAGGATTATTCCCATTCTTTCTTTCTTTCTTTCTTTCTTTCTTTCTTTCTTTCTTTCTTATTCCCATTCTTTCTATCTTTTTTTCTCCCTTTCTTTCCGCCTTAACTGCTTTCTTTCTTTTTATTCTTTCTTTTTCCTTCTTTCAGAACGTCATTTCTTTCTTTCTTTCTTTCTTTCTTTCTTTCTTAACTGCTTTCTTTCAGAACGTCATTTCTTTCTTTCTTTCTTTCTTTCTTTCTTTCTTTCTTTCTTTCTTTCTTTCTTTCTGCCTTAACTGCTTTCTTTCTTTTTTATTCTTTCATTTTTCTTCTTTTAGAACGTCATTTCTTTCTTTCTTTCTTTCTTTCTTTCTTTCTTTCTTTCTTTCTTTCTTTCTTTCTTTCTGCCTTAACTGCTTTCTTTCAGAACGTCATTTCTTTCTTTCTTTCTTTCTTTCTTTCTTTCTTTCTTTCTTTCTTTCTTTCTGCCTTAACTGCTTTCTTTCTTTTTTATTCTTTCATTTTTCTTCTTTTAGAACGTCATTTCTTTCTTTCTTTTTTTCTTTCTTTCTTTCTTTCTTTCTTTCTTTCTTTCTTTCTTTCTTTCTGCCTTAACTGCTTTCTTTCAGAACGTCATTTCTTTCTTTCTTTCTTTCTTTCTTTCTTTCTTTCTTTCTTACTTAACTGCTTTCTTTCAGAACGTCATTTCTTTCTTTCTTTCTTTCTTTCTTTCTTTCTTTCTTTCTTTCTTTTAGCCATAACCGTTTCCTTCCTTCCTTCCTTCCTTCCTTCCTTCCTTCCTTCCTTCCTTCCTTCCTTCAATCGTGACTTCATTTCTTTCTTTCTTTCTTTTTGTCTTTCTTTCTTATCGGGATAATAGTACAGCTCTTCTTTTCGTCTCTTCCTCCTATCAACTCTCTGCTGAACTCAACACCACTACACGCTGCTCACAGTACAAATGGACAGCATCGGAACTATTCAACTGTTTCCAGGGACCCGGACACCTTTTAATATTTTTTCTGTAGACAGAGACACAATCATTTCGTTTTGTCTGAAGACAGAGACAAAATTGAGAAATAAAATATAGTTTATCTGTCCGTGGACAGAAACTACACTTTGATACAAGCCAAAATGTCGAGACCCAATGGCGACCGCGATAAAACCGGCATTTTTTTCTGACGCACAATATCGAACGGACAACCAAGTCATGCAATCGCCAAAAATTCAGTTACCATAAATAAAATAACATCATCTAATGAACTAATTTTAAATTGATATGAAGAGAAATGGACGTAAGTTGGAGATTTCGTCAATACTACTACTACTACTAATAATAATAATGTTAATAACAATAATGATAATGAAAAAAATAGTGCCTCCTTATTGATATGGCAGTCCCTGCTGTCTGCAATGTATCTTTGAAGATATTCAAAAAGCTGTCAAAATACAAGGACCTTGAAATAGAAATCTCAAAAATGTGACATATGGGAACATCAACAAACCCTGTTGTAGTTGGAGCCCTAGGACTGGTTGGAAAAGATTGCAGTAGACTAATTGAAGGGATTCCTGGAAGTCCATGCCTCAAGGAGATACAAAAAATTGTAGTTTTTTTTTTGTCAGTGGAAAGTGTCATGATGCCATTTCTACCCTTAGGTCCCTGGGCGGGATCTGGAAAGAAATGTGTAAACTTCAGAAATCAAAGAAAATAATAATAATAATAATAATAATAATAATAATAATAATAATAATAATAATAATAATATAGTGTAGCGAGTACAGGGACTGAATTGCCAAGAGGAGATAATCGCTTACCCAGAGGAAACTGATTACAAATATCTGGCATTTAGAAGTTGGATAGCATTCTTGGGCGACAGATGTAAGAACTGGTTACAGAAGCATACATAAAAAGGTTAAGGGTTCTTCTGATGTCCAATTTGAGTGCCCGTAATATTATTACTAGCGTTCATTCCTCGGATCTATCTGTGATAAGGTATAGTGGTGGCGTGGTTGAGTGGACAAAGGAGAAATAAAAAGATCTGAATACTGATGTTTCTGAAAGGTACTTTGTACCGAAAGCCAACTATAAAGAGTGCGTGCACGCCAAGGAAACGAGTAGGTAGAAGCCTTATCAATACTGGAGAGTGTGTAGCAAGTTTATGCAGGTACTAGGTTGGTGCAAAAATAATGACGTAATAATGTCGTTTTTTAACGTATTTTTTAACGTCAAAAACGACATTATTACGTCATTATTTTTTGCATCAACCTAGTATTTGGACTTTTATCTGGTAAACAGCAAAGATACACTCCTCTCGTAAATGGCGAAATCCCACCCCCCTCCGCCAAAAAAAAAAAAGCTTAGAGAAGAGAAAATCAAAGACGAATACGGGAAGTACGTTCTGAAAGAGAAATCTAAATCGTGAGTGGCCATCAGATTTCATGGAAAGTTTGAGAGAGACACTAAGATGCGTGGGGTTGATTTGTTAAAGGCGACTTGAAATGTAAAAGTAAACCTCACTGGTATCCGCCCAAGACCATATCCTGAATACTAATTCTGTCGAGAAGAATATCAGCTACAAAGTGGACTCCAACAAGTGTAGGCTGTGGGGCAAGGAAGTGGAAAATGACACCAACATCATTAGCGCTTGGGGAACGTCTGCGCAGAAAGAATACAAGCGCTGTAATGATAAAGTGGCCTCTCAACTCTTATTGGTGCCTATGTAAGTAGGGAGTTGATATCGACGAAGAATGATACCACCACAAGCCAGAAATGGTGATTTAAAAAAGATCAATTTAAAATCTTGTGGGATTCCAACATCTAAACTGACCGCGTCCTTCAGGTCACAAACCAGACGCAAAAAAAAAAAAAACCAAAAAAAACAAAAAACAAACAAACAAAAAAACAAATAAAACAAACAAATAAATACCTGCTTATCGATGGGGAGCTGTTCTCGGTGAGTATATTATCAAGGTCAAAGAAATTGACAAGCTCAAGAGATACATCGACCTCAGGATAAAAGTTGGTAAAATGTGGAACGTTCAGTTTGTATTGTTTTAATTATCATTACGGAGTTGGTGTTTTTTTTATACCTTTGAAATGCAACCAGGAAATCGTAATAAACCTAGTAACCCATCTTTTCGGATATCTGAGTTGCACCTTTCGCAGACTTCTGCAGTGGGAAAAGAGCGGTTTATTACGTGACACCGTTTTTTTTAAACTACTATCATTCTTCGGCAATGTTTATTGCTTTAAAAAGCGATGATTAGAGTTGTAATAAAACCTAAAGAGATGAAATTGAATTTATACATTTTCTTTGTTCTTGAGAAATGACAACAAAAAATAATAGAAACTATTTATTTATTAGATTCTTTATTTACACTATTTATTTTTTTTTACTTTACAAAATTCCCAGGGGAAAATGTCATGATGCTATTTCTAATCTTAGGTCCCTGTTTGGGTTCCAGAATGAAATGTGCATACAACAGAAAACAAAGGGAATAATAATCATAATAATAATCATAATAATAATAATAATAATGATAATAATAAGGCGAATGAAGACTGAGACTGTACCAAAGTAATCAGATCAATGGGAAGAAAAGGAATGGACAATTTTACTAACAGTATCTCAGGGAACATACAGATTGCCCAGAAGATCGTCATCTGTTAACGGGATGATATGCAAGAAGCACAAAATCGAAACCACTGAGAGATAGTATGACCACCAACCAGACACAATTACCAAAAATGTAACTATCCTCTGGGACATGCCAATTCAAACTGACAGGGAAATAAAAGCCAACAGACCTGATATTATCATAAAAGACAAAAAATTCAGGAAGTGTATGCTTATTGACATATCAGTATAATCTGAGAAGAACATCTTCATAAAAATTATCGAGAAATTGTCCAAATACAAGGACCTGGAGATTGATATTAACAGGATGTGGGGAATGTAGACTGGGATTGTACCAATAGTAATCGGAGCACTGGGCCTTGTGAGAAAAGGAATGGGCAATTTTACTAAAAGTGTCCCACGTAACATCAATATGCAGGTTGTCCAGAAGATCACCCAACTAGGAACATCCCATATACTAAGAAAAGTGCTATGAATTAAATGACAATTCTCCTATAGCGACTAAGGACCATAGTTTGGACCCAGCTCTACAGGATACAAAGCAGGAAGCATAACACAGAACAACAACAACAACAATAATAATAATAATAATAATAATAATAATAATAATAATAATAATAAATGCAAGTATTTAGGCGTTTAGAAACAACTGTATCGAAATCTTGGCTATATAATTGGATGGTCAACTTTAACGCTTCAAAAACAAAACTGCTCTCTATTAATCACCACAGAGATCTTTCCATGGCCTCCATTAGAATGTCTGACGCTCAACTTTTCGAGAGCAACTCTCTGCAGCTGCTCGGCCTCACGTTGACTGCTGACCTGAGATGGAACAAATACATTGAGTCAATTGCTTCGTCCACCGCAAGGAAAGTTGGCTCCCTGTGCCGCGCTATGAAATTTTTCTTCTCGGGATCGATCCTCCAGATCTACAAATCAACAATTCGCCCTTGTATGGAGTATTGCTGCCATATATGGTCTGGAGCCGCTTCTGTTTGCCTCGGGGTTCTTGATAGGCTCCAGAGGCGGATATGCAATGTAGTTGGCCCTGTTCTGGCATCTCGTCTACAGTCACTTTCTCACAGACGCCTCTCTCTGTCTTTTCTACAAATACTTTCATGGAAATTGCTCCGAGGAGCTGCATTCGCGGGTTCCCAGACTTCATGAATTCAAGCGCCCTACGAGGCTGGCATCCCGCTCTCACCCCTTCACTGTCGAAACTCCTAAATGTAGCCGTCTCTTCTACTCCAATAGCTTCATGTCTCGCACCTCTCGCCTGTGGAACTCCCTTCCCTATTCCTGTTTCCCTGAGAGCTATAATCTTCAGCTATTCAAGTGTAATGTCAATCGACATCTCCAGTTGCCTTGATCTATCCACTACCCTCATCCTTTCTTCTATCACTCCTATCTGATCTTGCTCTAAATTTTCTGTAACCCTTTGCGTCCTAGTGGCTTCCCGCCTTGCTTGAGATGAAATGCTTAAAAAATAAATAAATAAACACATTGCTAGAAAAGAAGGCTTTTATAAGGAAGCATAGAGATGTACTAGAAAAACGCTAAAATCTCAAGAGAAAGCGAAGAAATAAAGGAATTAAAACAAACAAATACCAAGAGAATCAGCCAGTTCCAGCAGCATAGATTACCCGACCGCTATTATCTTAATCTGTTCAAAGTCTAGGCTTAACCGTCATCTCCACATATCCGCATAAATTATACCTGTTACTCTGTAATCCTCTACCTCGATAATCTCGCGAGCCATGGAGGGTTTGAACATAATTGTAAATCAAATAAATAATAATCTTATTTTCTATAGAAAGATATTCAAATTCTTTTTCTCTGTCATCTTACTTATTATAAAACGCAGATTGTGTGTGTGTCTGTGTGTGTGTACGTTTATATATTGGATCGGATTTCCTACATTTTTCAACCAATTTCAACAAAACTTCACAAGACTACGTAAAATTACCTCGCGGTGGTTCTGACAGCGCCCAAAATTGGAAAAACAATTTTTTTGCACGAAATCATTTTGAAACACAATTAAGAGGCATTAATGAAAGGGGGACAAGTCATATCGAGTTATACTTATTATAAAACCCAGGTTGGTTGTTTGTGTATGTGTGTGTGTGTGTGTGTTCGTTTATATATGGGATCGGATTTCCTACATTTTTCAACCGATTTCAACAAAACTTCACTTTTTTGGCAGGTAGTGTTTCGTATTGTCTTGCACACTTTTTTCTTTATTTTTACATTCAGAATGGTTTTAAAATTCCATTTACAAGACAACTGCTTATAATAAAATTCTATTCAATCGATAGACTCATAACGATTGAAAACAATGTTTTTGTTTGAGTTTGGGTTTGACCAATTCGTAAAAAAAAAAACAAAAAAAGCAACAAAAAACAAAAAAAAAAACAAAACAAAAAAAACAACTAATTAAGACATGCGTGTTCGCCAACCTTAAACAATAATCTTTGTCAATTTTATTTTTCAGTCTTTATAATGGTCGATACTTGATCTATCTCTTACTGTTACATCCCTGGGCAACGCCTGGCTCTACTGCTAGTCAATAATATCATGATTTTCTAAGCGCAGCTTAAATGCGGCACCAGGCCGAAAATATTGGACACTCTATCGTCAACATTATGAATTGCAATTAAATCTAGTATCCCCATTTATGTTGTTTTCTTTTCAAAAGCATAAACTGCTTTGACCTACATTTATAAATTTTGCTTTCAAGTGCTGTCTCAGCGTGGTTCGTGCGAGCACAGTGTATACACGCTGTGTCGCTGGGAATGTGTCGATGTACCAGTCTGATATGTGTTCACTTAGGCTTCGTACGCTTGGTCTGGAGTAAAGTAGTAGAATTCTTACGGAAGGTGTGTCTGTGTGTACGTTTCATTTTCAGTATATCTGAACGTCTTGGAACCTGAAGTTGACGCGTGGGTATTGTTGTCTGGGGTTGGGAGCCTGTACAGTTGCAGGCGTGTCACATTTCTGTATAAAGCCATACGTCAACGAACGAATGTTAGGATCCCATTTACGTCAGAAGTTTCCATTAGGGGTTAATACAAAATATTTAAAGTTGCATCCTCAACTTAGGGAATGGGGGGATTTGATGACGTTAAGTTACGCTCAGAAGCCTAAGGAAAACGACTACGTTATTATTCCTATCCTTAATTTATATGACAGCAAATGAAATCTGTACATGTACTTAAAACTATGATATATACATTAATTTCCCGCCATTAAAATCTTTTTCAAATCTTTTAAAATTACTTTCTTTGAATGTAAATTTAGCACTGATTTCGTCACTGCCTATCAGAACCCCAACTATCGATGTCGGGTGTGAGTTTGACGCCCATCGCTAAAGATGCGGGTAAAATGATCGGGTCAGTAAATACCTGACTCCTCATGCTCTCCTCTACCTTTATAAGAGCCAGATCAAGCCGAAAATGGGGTACTGTTGTCATATTTGGGCGTGAGCTGTCCAGCCTTACTTTCCAGTTTTGAAAGAATTCAAAGGCGTTTCCAAGTCCTTGGAGAAGAATTTTTTCCACCCTCCAAAATCTTTCTGACAGGCGGTATGTGTCAAACCTCTAGCTGCTCTATTGCTAATTCCATGGAAAGTGCTCGGACGAACTACATTCCTTGGTTCTTCCAGGTCTAACCTTCACGGCTAGGACCCGCCATGCCACTTACAGAGTAGCAAACAATCCACATTCCATCCGTATTCAGTCAGTGAGAAGAAAGTTTCACTCAGATATCTTCTTCTTTGGAACCATTGCTCTGTAGAACAGACTCCCACTAGAATCTTAACCTGTTCAAGTCTAGAGTTAACTATCTTCCCTTCCTAACCATTAGCGTAACCCTCTACCTCGCGTGGCCCCCAGGCCTTGTACAGGGTGAACCTTACTGTAAAAAAAAATAAGTATATTGATCTGCTAAATTTACAGTGAGCAGAGTATTGTATTATTATTATTCGGTCGAGCTAGCTCGAACATTCAGAAGTCTATCACGTTAACCCTCACCGTCCTGCGTCAAGGTAGGAAGGTCATTAGAGTTACATTGTGTGTCATAACATTGTTGGTTAATGTAGGTGTTTACTGGGCGACCGATACGTCTTGCGCCATGGCTAGTTGTCCAGATCAGTAGATCGCACGCGAGTCTTTGTTTTGCTCGCCAGCAATGTCCTGCAAAGCGCATTTTGCATTCACCTATGATGGTAGAAATACCAGGGTTTGGCCCATACAGCTGTGATTTAGTTGGATGTTGTCCCCAAGAGATGTGAAGTATGGCTCTCAGCATCCGAGTGTAGGTTCCGCCAAGGTTAGATTCAAGGGTTTTAGTTAATGTCCAAGCAGTAGCACCATACATTAAAACCACCTCTACAGAGGCGCAAAAGAAGCTCCGTTTGGGGTTGTCTGGTAGAACAGATTTCCAGATTACATCCATTTTATTCAGGTGCCCCCCCCACACACACATATATATATATATATATATATATATATATATATGAGTAAACACAAAAGGAAAACCTTTCTTTACCAATGTGTCCTAACATAGCTGGTCAATGTAGGTGATTAGGATGACCAACCAGTAACGCGCCATAATTATTAGACCAGGAATGTTGGAAGGTCATTATAGTTCCATACTGTGTCATAACATTCTTGGTCAATGTAGGTGTTTGCTGAGTGACCGACCCTTCTTGCGCCATGGCTAGTTGTCCAGATCAGTAGATCGCACGCGAGTCTTTGTTTTACTCGTCAGCAATGTTCGAGTTTGGTCCATACAGCTGGGATTATGTTGGATGTTGCCTGTAGGATATGTTAAGAATAGATCTCAGCATCTTAGTTTTGGTCGCAACAAGCTTAGATTCTAGGGTTTTAATTAATGTCCAAGCAGTAGCACCAGCTATTTATACCGCCTCTACAGTGATTCGAAAGTATCTCCGCTTGAGGTTGCCTGGTAGATCAAGTTTCCATATTATAGATATAGGAAATTCTGTCGTACAGGTTTTTCTTTTATATTAAAAATCCGAATGTTCGATTTCCATACAATAAGAAAATAATCAAAATTTCTCTACTGAGGAACAATAAAAGTATCCCATACAGACCATATGCGTTGTGCTATTTATTACTCTAAGAAAACCGTTCTCCTGTTGAAAAAAAGGCTGATTTGATATTAAATAAGAAAAATGATTAATTTCGACTTCTGTGTATATTAGCCGTTAAGATGAACGCAGTAACACAACAGTACCGCCCACTATAGGGGCAACGACTGTAGTCGCGCAAACAACAGTATGATGTTAAAATGTCAAAATTGTACCGTACAATCTTATATGGCCCACTATAAAATGCGTAGCAGGCGAGTATAGGGGTTATCACTATATTACACACTGACCATGTTTCACATTTTAAGATGGTGCTTTGACAACAGCAATTATAACGTGCCCACTGGACTAGATTAGAGCGAAGTAATCATTGTAGCACCTATTGTCTGCGGCCACTACCAAAATTCTGCAGATATTTTATTGACAACTTTTAAATCGGGATATAAGAGGGAAGGCAGAAAGGTTCATCGGCTGACTATGAAGGAGTGATGCTAGAGCTGTGAAATATTGCATGCATTAGTTGGAACTCTTCTTATTGATAATTGCATCGACTCTTTCCGGATCAACTGACATCTGACTGTTCAAAGACGACTGTTGAACAAAAAAGTCATTAACAGCACTTATGATGTAATCACTGCGGTACTAGTTCCCAGCCAAGTGGGTTTTTTTTTTAAATTTTGGGGAACTGATGATAGTCAAATTAGTAGGATAGGGAAGGTGATCAACCAGTTCAAAGTTCACACACGGCAGCCATTGAAACCAATGTCTTGTGTGCTGGAGAATTGTCCTTAGTAAACAAGACCCCTTTTATCAGTTTGCATGGACCTTTTGATCTTGATAGCCTTTCGGAACTACCTCAGCAAGTTGGCATATTACTCTACATTGATGGTGTGGCCCTTTTGAGGTTAGCTAATAAACCCAATGCCTTCTTTGCAGCTGAAACAACCGTGGTATTCTTTGGAGCAGGTGAGGAGAGGTGTATGGCTTTTTTTTGTTTTTGGCTCAAAATGATGACCCCCAAAACTAGGAAACGTTCAAAGAACCAGCTCGATTTGACTTTAATGTCAGATTTTCTGTGATGTGATCAGCCTAGTGCGCTTTTGATCAGGTGTCAGAAGACGTGGTACCCACCTAGTAGAGACCTTCGCCATGCAAAGTTCATTGTGCAGAATATTCTCCACTCTCTCACGGAATATACTAATAACATTGGCTATTTGATTTATAGTCAATCGCCTATCACCCATCACCATGCTGAACACGATGTTCTCCCTGGTGGTGGCAGTTGCAGGATGAACAGACATTACCCCATCTTTAAAACTCTCCGTTCCCCTCCTAGATCCAGCTGCCCATTGTTATTCTGTTGATAAATCTAGAGCGCCATTCACTAATGTAGCAACCATATCAGCATTAATGTCCTTGGGGCTAAACCCTTTTTCTGCTGGTACTTGATTACACCACGTTGATGCCATATTCTGTACATTTTGAAGAGAAGTCACTACTTGTTATATATATATATATATATATATATATATATATATATATATATATATATGTATGTGTGTGTGTGTGTGTGTGTGTGTGTTCTTTGAATAGTCAGATGTCAGTTTATTTGGAAATAAGCAACGCTGTTATTAATAAGAAGAGCTGAAATTAATGCATCCATGATTTCACAGCTCTAGTCTTACTCTTTCATTGTCAGACTTTTCAGCTCCGCCCCCACCTCCACGTAGATGCAAACTGCAATATGGTAATTTTTTCGTACATGGAAATCAATAACAACCCTACTCACACTCGAGGCTCTATCATTAATTCAACGGAATTTTTTTATATCTGAATTTCTAGCATGAGAAATTACTATTTACATTATTTACATTCGGACCAAACTTTGTTGCTATTATCATAACGATTCGGCCGTTGTACTCTCCGGCCTTCGTCATGCGTCTGTCACGTCGGATAACCTTCAAGGAATTTCAAACCCAACACTTTATTTAATGAACGGGGATATATTGTTCTCCTTCCCCTGTCCATGGTTAGAGGTTATCTCGTTTAGCTTTTAGTACTGTTCAGTTCTCGTCCTCTCTGTTTTCGTCGAGGCCGAGTATTTTGTTTTTTTTTTGTTTTTTACTAAAAAGGGGATTGTAATAATAACAAGATATATAAGGAATTAAGTGTGTCTGAAATTAATGTAAATAATGATAATTCCTCAACCAGGAAGTCCAAACAGGAAATACCCACATATGTTTTTACTTACGAATTCACACCTCTCTGTCGTATGTATGTATATTTATGTATTTTTTTTATATTGTGTTTGTTCAACGAACATGAAAGGGTGTGGAAACGTTCCAAACTTGATCTACTTCCATGATTCTGCGCAAACACCAGAATTTCTTTTAGAATGGCTACTTTTCAACACCCCCTCGTTTGAATATATTTATTGAAGAATCTACGGTGGTTGTTAGTTGATGAAAAAAGGCGTCGTATTTGTCAAGGACCCAGAGGTGGAGATGAAAGTCCACCAGTAAGAATCGTGGCTGTGCTGCCACACCTTAATGATACTTAATAGCTCTTTTCCGTTTTAGCTGACACAATGGCACCG
Source organism: Acanthosepion lycidas (assembly GCA_963932145.1). Classification (NCBI taxonomy): domain Eukaryota; kingdom Metazoa; phylum Mollusca; class Cephalopoda; order Sepiida; family Sepiidae; genus Acanthosepion; species Acanthosepion lycidas. Next base: position 53,935,738 of record OZ010602.1, on the reverse strand, counting down.
ACTCTAAATGGTTCAAAACAACAACCACTGCATCAACAACATCTAAAGTGTTAACATCTTGGAGAAGTATTTTACCAATTAACACAACAAAAATATAAAGAAATCTAGAAGAAAAAATCAATTAGTCTCATTATGAATGGAAACAGAAATTTCCTTCTTGACCATTGCTTTGAGAAATTTTTCATGTTAATTGCGATTTACTACAAGCCAATAATTAAAATTTGACTACATATTTTGGGGGGCTTGGCTAAAACTTACAGTCTCATTTGATAACTGAATAGCTCTCTCTCTCTCTCTCTCTCTCTCTCACACACACACACACACACATATATATATATATATATATGTAAGCAAATATATGGATATAGATCCGACAGTATGAAGAAAAATATACGGAAAAAACAAACAAAAATCCTTATATGGAATTATGCTGTTTTAATGTTAATATAATGTCAAAGTCAGACGTTTAGCGTCGCCGCGTGACGACAATGTGACCATGTTTAAACGGAACGCTGATCATATAAAGCATTCAGTTATCTGTTTTGGATAAGTCTTGTTTTTATGTCCATCGTCTTTGTCATGTTGAATTGATAATGTTAATTATATTTTATGAATATGTCCTGAAGATGGTTTATTAGACCGAAACGTCTGACGTTGACATTATATTAACATTAAAACAGCATAATTGCATATAAGGATTTTTGTTTGTTTTTTCCGTATATTTTTCTTCATATATATATATATATATATATGAGATAACGATATAGTGATTTTCCAAGCGTAGCTAAGATGTGGCACAAGGCCGAAATTAGGGGGCACCAAGTGAGGATCGAACTCACCAAGTCGCAATTGTTCTAGCAAGACAAGCTTGCTAACCATTACACCACCTCGAGGTGCCCTATGAGATAACGATATATATTCTTATATATAAAGAACAATATTGAAAAGACGAAACGCGTCACAAAAAAAATGTACTTTTCGTACATTTCCCCATATATATATATAAATTTTTATATATGTATAAATTTTTATATATGCATAAATTTTTAAGGGGTTTATATATTTTTTTGGTGGGGTCATATTTTTGTTTTTAAGTTTTTTTTGTAACATTTTTATTTATTTAATTTTTTGTTACTATTAATTAATTAATTAATTACTATATTTATATATTATTTTGTTATATAGTATTATCCATTGATTCTAAAGGCATCTTTTATTTCTCTCATTCATAAGGCCCTTTTCATTCATTTTTTTCAATTTTAAAATTTTTTTATATTATATTATATTATATTATATTATATTATATATTAAATTTCAAATATGATTTTTTCTTCTTCCCAATGGGTATTACTTAAATATAAATTCAATTTGATATATGTTAATTTGAATGTATTCATCCTAAGATATTTATTTCCCTTCTTAATATTATTTTGTATATTTCCCTTAATATTCTTTCTGACATTTTTTAATTTAATACTCTTTAATTCTGAATTATTCCTTTTTCATATTCTTTGGTTTATCTCTTATTTTATATAATATTTGTTTTTGTTTTTTTCCTTTATTTCTGAAGGTTCATTTGATCTATGTACTGTATGCTTTCTGATGGGGGTATTAAATAGGTCACCTCTTTCTACCCTTTCCATCTCTTTCTTTCTTCCTTTCCCCTCTGACACCGCTCTTATCAAGACTTGTACCACTTCCTGTTTCGTTTGACGCCTTCCCTTTCTCTTCTTTTCTTCATCTTTTTTTATCCCATGTTTTTCTTCCACCCTTTTCTCGCCCACCACTTGGTTTGTTTTTTTTTTTTTTTATTTCAAAAATTTATCATCCATTGACTGTTTGAAAAATCCTGTAAATTTAATTTTACAATGTGAAAATGATCATTTACATAATGGTACCTTAATTCCGATTATATGATATATATATATATATATATATATATATATATATATATATATATATATATATATATATATATATATATATATATATGCCCAAGTATATGATTAGTGTATACGGAATAAATTCCAATAACCAACAATTATACTTGTATTTTGATTGGTCATTTCAGCTCATGTGACAGCGTTTCCCCTTACGAGGGGTGGTTAATTAATTTGAAACTTTTAAAACCTTTATTTTAAAATCTACATTCAACATCATCACTTGATAAGACACCAGATGTCTGGAAACAAAATGGCTATTTTTGTAGTGATTTTATAACATATTTATGTTATAATTTTTAAATAAATAATTATATATATATATATATATATATATATATATATATATATATATATATATATATATATATATTAGGTTGGTGCAAAAATAATGACGTAATAATGTCGTTTTTTGACATATTTTTAAACGTCAAAAACGACATTATTACGTCATTATTTTTGCACCAACCTAATATATATATATATATATATATATATATATATATATATATATATATATAATGAAACAGGGTTTTTTTACATAATTTAGATATACGATGTCGATTTATTTTGGTTGTGAACCTTTCTAATTCACCAACTAATTTCTTGGTAGCCGTAGAAAATTGATGAAGAAAAATGCCAAAATTTTCTTTCAAATAAATTTATGTCAGTCAGTGACTAGTGAGCCACCTTCACTCGACAGAATAAGCCAGCCAAATCTAGCGTATTGTTTTTACAAATGTAAACAAATGCCCATCGACCAGAGTTTTTTTTTTTTTTAAGCATTACACTCCGAGTAAGACGTGAAGCCACTAGGATGCAGGGGGTTGCAGAAGATTTGGAGCAAGAGCAGATAGGAGTGATAGAAGAAAGGATGAGGAGAGGGATAGTGGATAGATCAAGGTAACTGGAGATGTCGATTGACATTACATTTGAATAGTTGGAGAAACTCTCAGGGAAACAGTAATTGGGAAGCAATTACCATGAAAGTATTTGCAGAAAAGACAGAGAGAGGCGACGGCGCGTTTGTGAGAGAGTGACTGTAGACGAGACGCCAGAACAGGGCCAGTTATATTACATATCCGTGTCTGGATCTTGTCAAGGTAAACAGAAGGTAAACAGAAGGTGCCCCAGACCATATATGGCAGCAAAATACTCCATGCAAGGGCGAATGGTTGATTTGTATATTTGAAGTATCGATTTCTGGGAGAAAAATTTCCTGGCGCGGCACAGAAAGCCAACTTTCCTCGCGGTGAAAGAAGCAATTGACTCAATGTACTTGTTCCATCTCAGGTCAGCAGTCAGCGTGAGACCGAGCAGACGCAGGGAGTTGCTCTCAAGAAGTTGACTATCAGACATTCTAATGGGGGGCAGGGAAGGATCTCTATGGTGATTAATAGAGAGTAGTTTAGTTTTTGAGGCGTTAAAGTTGACCAGTCAATTCTTGCCCCAATTAACAACCGATTGGAGGTCCACTTCAAGACGCCCGGCCAGGTTAGTTTTGTTACCGACACTAGATTTGTTTTTGAGGCAGGAGTAAATTTTAGTGTCGTCCGCGTAGATGCCAACTTGGGAATCTATGGCGTCAGGAAGGTCGTTGATGAAAATAAGGAATAGAGTGGGGCCAAGGATGGAGCCTTGGGGAACACCTGCGTTCGTGGGATAGGAACTGGAAGAGAATCCGTTGAGAACGATCTTCAATTCACGGTTTGACAGGAATGATTGTATTAGGTCAAACAATCGACCTGTAATACCATAACCCTGGAGCTTACGAAGAAGGCCGGCGTGCCAAACCCTATCAAACGCTTTGGAGATGTCTAGGGCCACAGCACGAGCTTCCCCATTATTTTGAAGGGCTTGGTAGACGGTTTGCCGTAAGCACATCAGCTGTAGATCGGGCGTAGCGGAAACCATATTGCTTGTCTGAGAGCAGATCATCGGATGTAAGGTGGTTAAACACTTCGGCATTGATTAGGGCTTTGAAGACTTTGCCGAAGAGGGGTAGGAGACTAATAGGACGGTAATTAGAGGGGTCAGAGGGGTCTACAAAGTTCTTAAAGACATGAATAATGGATGAGGGCTTCCAGCAGTCAGGAAAACAGGATTCCTTGAGGCAGCAATTATATAGTTTAGAGAGGGCTGGCGCTAGCTCAGGCGCGCATTTCTTCAAGACAATGGCTGGTATGCCATCTTCACCACTACCATTGTTGGGGTCTAAATTAGAGATAATGCCCAATACCAATGACGGGGTTATGTGTAAGCCGCTTAATAGGGCCTCAGTTCTTAGAGAGATGTCTGGTATGGGTACACCGGGGGATTCGAGCGTTGAATTAAATGAGGATTTCCGAGCAAAGCATTCAGCCTTGTCGGTAGAGGAGGTCAAGACTTCGAACTGTTTGAATAAAGGGGGTATGGAGGGTTTTCTATTGTTCAGGACACTCTTGCAGGGCCGCCAATAATCTTTGGAGCCAAATTTGCGAGATGCAATACGCTCCTTCATCTGACCAGCAAATATCCTTCATGCTTCATTCATTTTACTGAAGAGCTTCGCATTAACGCAGGTGGTTGTTGTTTTTTTTAGAATTAGCTTGTTATTAAACAGAGCTTAATTGAAAATATATTTTTACGAGCTAAATCACGAAAAGAATACTAATAAATAAATAAAATGAAAAAAGTTACCTCACTTGTACTGTGGAAAAATCAAAATCTAGAACGCTGTACAACGCAGGAAAACGAATAGTTGAAAAGTTTTGAATTTAAACAAATACGTATACATATTCGCAGAGAATTTATCCTTCTGAAGAGGGTCTGAGATAAGACAGAATGTACTTAGAAAAATAAAAATTATTTGAAACGAAATTTTGCTATTTTTCTTAATCAATTTTACAAAGTTAGCAAACCGTGAACTTGAAAGGAACACAACTCAAATAAATCGACATGGTATATTTAAATTATTTAATCAAACCTGTTTGAATGAAAATATGCTGCCTATATATATATATATATATATATATATATATATATATATATATATATATATATATATTTATATATATATATTATATGCTGCCTATATATATATATATATATATATATATATATATATATATATATATATATATATATTTATATATATATATTATAATTTTGCGTTTAAAGTTACTCCAAAATTCGCTTGAGGATGAAATGGAACTAATGTCTTTAATTTAAGTACAAAATTAAATTCGGGGCTTTTAGCTTCCATTTTTGAAACATGGTTGGAACTGTGTAGCGAAAAACCATATTTTAAATCTATTAACTTATAATATTAATGCTCTGTAAATTTACATTGAGCACTTTTTTGTAAAAATAAAAATATCTATAAGAACACCGGATTATATATCTTACTGTTCTTTCTTTTTATTAATACACACACACAGACACACACACACACACACACACACATATATATATATATATATATATATATATATATATATATATATATAGAGAGAGAGAGAGAGAGGGCGAGAGTGAGAAAGATGTGTGTGTGTGTGCCTTATGTTGAAGTGTGTTTAATATAAAAAAATAAACAAATAAAACGCACACACATACAAAATTCAGTTATGCTGTATTTATAGGTAAAAGGGCTCACTATCCAATATATTGCGTATGTAAATATAAAATTGGCGACAGTCTGTCTTATACTTTTTAGTCAATAGTGCATTATGGGTAATAAGGTCTATTTTATTACCTGACGGCTATGTTCGGTAACGATTATGTTTCTAGGGGCTATTTAGTAGAAATAATTGAGGATCTGAATCTGATTTTTATCTATTTCAAAGTAATGTTTGGTAACTATTTATTTAAGACTAACAGTAGAGCCCGGCGTTGCCCGGGGATGTAACAGTAAGAGATAGATCAAGTATCGACCATCATAAAGACTGAAAAATAAAATTGACAAAGATTATTGTTTAAGGTTGACGGACACGCATGTCTTAATTAGATTTTTTTTTTTTTTTACGAATTGGTCAAACCCAAACTCAAACAAAAACATTGTTTTCAATCGTTATGAGTCTATCGATTGAATAGAATTTTTCAATTTTATTATAAACAATTGTCTTGTAAATGGAATTTTTAAAGCATTCTGAATGTAAAAATAAAAAAAAAAGTGTGCAAGACAATAAGAAACACTACCTGAAGTTTTGTTGAAATCGGTTGAAAAATGTAGGAAATCCGATCCCATATATAAACGAACACACATACACACACACACAAACAACCTGGGTTTTATAATAAGTATAACTCAATATGAGTTGTCCCTCTTTCATTTTCGAAACAACGTTGCCTCTTAATCGTGTTTTCAAATTGATTTCGTGCAAAAACAATTGTGTTTTTTCAATTTTTTGGCGCTGTCAGAACCACCGCAAGGTAATTTTACGTAGTCCTGTGAAGTTTTGTTGAAATCGGTTGAAAAATGTAGGAAATCCGATCCAATATATAAACGTACAGACACACACACACACAAACACACACAAACACACACACATCCTGGGTTTTATAATAAGTATGATTTATTCTTGACGACTTAATTATTTGCCCTTATTAGTACCTAAATAATTTCCTAATCGTAGATTAGATGTAGCACAAGGCGGAAAGCACGAGGCACCCAGTGAGGATGAAACTCACTATTCAGTCAATAACTGATCCAGCGAGAAGAAACGTTGCCAATCATTACACCACGTTGAAGCGCCTGGGATTACCCTTGACTCCCCACTGAGCCAGGTTGTGACACAAGGTCGGTTTTTAGCGTGGGGGTCCGAGTGTTTTCACTTGGGCCGATTGTCTTACCTTGTCTAAACTAGTCATAACTGGTCGTAACACCGCGACTGAACAGATGTTATGAAACGTGGATGGGGGTTTGGGGAGGCGTCAACGTAAGGGAGGAACAGATACTATTAGGTTGGTGGAAAAATAATGACGCAATAATGTCGTTTTTTGACTTTACGTCAAAAAACGACATTATTACGTCAAAAAACGACATTATTACGTCAAAAAACGACATTATTACGTCAAAAAACGACATTATTACGTCATTATTTTTCCACCAACCTAATAGAACTGCTGCATCTATCACAACGGGGGGGGGCACCTTCTCCCCCTGAAGAATTCGGGAGAAGAACCCCTTAAATAGTGATTTTCTAAGCGCAGCTTAGATGTGGAAGATAGTCGAAAGTATGGGACACCCAGTGAGGATCGAACTCACTACCCAGTAGTAAATGATCTAGCAAGACAAGCTTCCTAACCGTTACATCAAGTCGAGGTGCTTTTCTATCTGTAACTTACATGTAACGTAAGGCTAAAAGCGTGGCGTATAGCGTGAGGATCGAACTCACTACCCAGTCTAGACTGACGAGTATGCTAACCATTACACCATATCGAAGTGTTCGCATAAGTCATAATTATGTATGGAGAGGAAAGATGTTAGACAGCTAACATTTAAAGCTTTTAAATTTATTTTTTAGACGTGTAGGGTATGTAGTCTAGAGCAGGGGTCAGCAACCTTTTGCTAACTATGTAACCACTTAGGATTTTAAATTCACTCAGTGTACCAACAGCATACATATTTTTATACAAGTCAACGTCAATACACCGGCTCTACAATATAATTTATATAGTAATATATATATTTTAGCATATATTAGGTTGGTGGAAAAATAATGACGCAATAATGTCGTTTTTTGACGTAAAGTCAAAAAACGACATTATTACGTCATTATTTTTGCACCAACCTAATATTAAAAGGTGGTGTAATGGTTAGCAACCTTGTCTCTTATTACTGAGTAGTGAGTTTGATCCTCACTAGATCCCCCCCCCACTTTGGCCCTTGTGCCGCATCTAAGCTACGCTTGGAAAATCACTATATTAAAAGTGAAACAACTAATTATCTTCTTTGCGTTGTAGTTATTGGTTCGGATTTCGTGATATCATTTGCGGCTGTGTGCCGTAGTTAGCCGTCCCTACTGGTCTAGAACTGAGTGTGTAAACCCCACTCCTGAGGGATATACACATTCTAATACTCGCCGGGCGCAGGAATCCGTCCCTGCGCTGGTAGTATCACAGCTATGACTAGCTTGGACCAGCTTTGATTAGCTTAGACCAGCTTTGAGTAGCTTAGACCAGGTCTGACCAGCTTGGACAAGCTATGACCACCTAAGTCTAGCGGAATGAAGACACTCGGGTCCCCATGTTAAAAATTGACCTTGTGTCACAATCTGTTTCAGTGGGGAGTCAAGTAAATCAACCCCCTGGTCTAGAGCTGAAATACTAATTCAGTTTCTTTATGTTTTTTTTTTTTTTTATTACTTTTATTCTTAATTCAGCGGAGGTTACCAACAATTATATCGTCCGAAATATCACGTATATTTAAACCACCGTGATATTCAAAATTACAGATTATTTAAGGATTTTGTTTTTAATTTCTTTATTTGTTTTATTATTGATTTATTATTTTTATTTTACCTTTTTTTTATAATTATTTCATTTTTTTATGAAAACGTCAATCGTTGACTCCAAAGTCGAAACAAATTTAAAACCTAAGATATTTAAATATTAAAAAAAAGTTTTAACTTTTGGTTTGGCTTGTTTTGCTTTCTTTAACGGCATATCAACTCATGTGGCATTTATTTCCGATTTTTTTTTCTTTTCTTTTCTTGTGAGCTTTAGTAATTGTCCTTTTCCAATTATTAGGTTGGTGCAAAAATAATGACGTAATAATGTCGTTTTTTGACGTTAAAAAATACGTCAAAAAACGACATTGTTACGTCATTATTTTTGCACCAACCTAATAATATTTAGTATTTATCTATTAGGTTGGTGCAAAAAATAATGACGTAATAATGTCGTTTTTTGACGTTAAAAAATACGTCAAAAAACGACATTGTTACGTCATTATTTTTGCACCAACCTAATAATATTTAGTATTTATCTATTAGGTTGGTGCAAAAAATAATGACGTAATAATGTCGTTTTTTGACGTTAAAAAATACGTCAAAAAACGACATTATTACGTCATTATTTTTGCACCAACCTAATATTTACTGCTGATAATTTGTTCATTTTTGTTTTTACTATGAAAATATATTATTCGTAATTTTTTCTAATCTATATTTATATTTTCATGTTTTGATCCCATTTTGGGGGTACATTATTTGCCTAGATGTTGGACCCTAACAGGTGCTAGCCCCATCCCCAGTCAGGGTGAAGCTTCTCAAAACCTCCTGATCAGAGGCCTTGCTGCCGGATGTAGTTTATCGTCATCCCCAGGACGCACGATATAGCGTGAAGATATTTAAACATTAATAACTGATAATATGACAGAATTTAATTATCAGATATTATATTTGTATATTTTCACCATTATGAAAGGTTTTTGTGAGATTAGACACCTTGGAATATAGACATTTTATGATTGTAAATACAATAGTTTGCTTTCACACTAGATATGTACAATTAATTATTCTAAATGCTATCAGCCCATCAGTTGGTAATTCCTTACACTCCTAATAAAATTGCCCTTATGATAATGGCGTGAATAAAGATGGGGGATTTTTAATTACAGAATAATTTGTCAAATGAATGTCTGCTTAATAAGACAAATCATTGAAGTATTTTTCCTCCAATCTTTTAATTAAAACACACGCACATATACAGACACCCAAACACACACACGCAAGCACACACACACACAGACGCGAGCACACACGCACACGCGAATAGGCACACACACACGCACACACACACACGCGCGCACACACACACACAAACACACTTAAATGGAAAATGTCAAAAAGTACTAGTTTATAACAATTTAAAATAATATTTGCCGAAAACGCCATAATAATCTTCCCAGAATTCCTGAACAGATAAGTTTAGAGCTCAGGCGCGTAAACAAATTCCTACTACGCAACCTACAAGTAAATAAAATTGCATGAAGCCTGATGACCTAAATTGAATTAACTGTATTTCTAGAAAATACGCTATTGTAAAATAAGGAAAAACAAAAAAGATTTATAGTTCTTTTTAATAATTTCACCCCAAGGAAGGCATTAAAGCCACTAAAACACAATTTGTTACTGAGTGTGGAAGGATAAGAAACTGCAAAACATTATAAAGGAGCGAGATATAATAAATAAATAAAACAAGTAATCTAAAGTTAATGTCCATAAACAACGCAATGCATCAGCTTTTCTACCTTCCTCCACTTACCTTAAATCCCTCAGTGTCCTATATATAAAGCCCGCTAAAATTATAGCAGATGCTCTAAAAATCGCTTAATATATCTTTTTCGGAATCTGACAGTCATCATGTGTTGTTAATTTCTCTATGCACTGACCACACTATCTATCTATCTATCTATCTATCTATCTATCTATCTCATTTCGTCCATATCTATCTATCTATCTATCTATCTATCTATCTCATTTCGTTCATATCTATCTATCTATCTCATTTCGTTCATATCTATCTATCTATCTATCTATCTATCTATCTATCTATCTATCTATCTATGTGTACGTATATGTATATATGTGTGTGTGGTTCGATGTGGATCAAATCGAACAAAATGATTTAATGAGAGACAAACTTTTATTAATGTAATATTTTCGCTATTTATTGAGTTTAATCAGTAAACATATCAAGTTGACTCAATTTTTACATTCAGTGTTATTTCACGTGTTGATGGCGTCAGTATGTGGGCACATATATATATATATATATATATATATATATATATATATATATATATATATATATATACATATATATATGGATGGATGTTTCTGCATATCAATTTTTTGTGGGCGTCGCGTGTTTACCTATGTTTGCTTCCATTAGTTTGGTACACGTCACATGTGCAATTACGCCAGTATGTATGGTTAGATATATGTGTATTACATTTTTTGTGGGCGTCATGTGTTTATCTCATGCGTCAATGTGTGTGAGTGTGTGTGTGTTCAAATTTCTGAAATGTTAGCGCAATTTAAGTGTGTATTAAAATATTGTTGTAAGTGAATGCGTAATATTAGGTTACATTATTTGTAAATGTTTGGATCTTACATTAATTAAGAAAAGATTTCACGAATACTGGTGATATGTAAAAGTTCGTCTGACGAGTATGTATTTAGTTTTGTATGTTTTGTGTCAGATGCCTTTGAATAACACTCGCACTAATAATACTTGCTCAATAAAACTCGCTCGAATAGTAACCACCGAATAGTGATACGAATAGTAATCTGTATAGAGAGATATTCAACTACCGCCCCACACAGCCAGATGCGGCACAAGGTCAAATTTATTGTAGGTTATCCGAGCCTATAGGCTCGGTCAAAAATTCATGAAGTCTAGGTACTATGGGGGACTGTTCATCTGAACAATTACCATGAAAATATTTATAGAAAAGGCTGAGGGAAGTTACGTTACGGTGGTGAGAAAGTGATTGAATTAACATTACCAATTGGAATTTTTGGATACCTTAGTGTACTAGTGATATTTATTCTGCTTCATGTACAGAAATGTGGCACAAGGCCGAAAGTGGGGATTGGGGAAAGGACGGTCTTCTGTCTTAACTATAACTTAGCTAGCCGCAAACACTGACCCAATCGTACAAAACAATATTCCTCACACCAAAACAACACATTCATACGTACCTTTCTTACTACAACTACCATAATACCTCATCGTCTCTATGAAAATACTAACTAGTACCCATATTTACAATTCATCGTCTGTGGGGGAAGGGAATAAAACAACAGTTCTAAAAGCTGGCCGCAATAAGTATTACCTTGGTGTACTACTGAGCCAGCCAAAATGAGCTGACTCATTTTATAGTTCACCAATAGAAGGGTTAACCAATCAGAAGGCTCAAAATATTCAATGCGACGTGTATAAAGGCGGCCATGTTTTTTCCGAATATTCACTGCCAGCCTTTGATATCGAAGACTGAAGAATTATGGAACAGCTGCTGGTGGTATTGGCGATATAGTCAGATTCAGTAGAGTGTCTGACTCGTGAGTATTAATCTTTAACGTTGTTTGATAGAACAGATTACGTACTGTGCTGTATTCGATATTCATAGACTATGGTGAACATGGTCAAGAGTCTACCTCATTTCCTCAAAGGCTTGGTGATCGTCCGATAACTCTTGTTTCAACATGATATGGCCCTAAGCCGACGAATACTGGAAATTGAAATATTAGGTTATACCATCTGCTAATGTTTGGATCTCACATTAACTGAGTTTAGACATTAGGAATATCGGTGATATGAAAAAAAAGTACTTTTGATGAGTATTTTGTTTTTGTTATTTCTTAATGTTATTTTCTGGTATTTTTCTCCGTAATGCGTTCATTCTTCTTAGTCAGGTAGTATTTTTAAAAAAGTCAAAGTGCTGGCCTATTTTACTTCTATGTCTTACCAAGGAATACTACGTGATCAACACCAAAGAGACAACTGTGAAAGCATCGAATCACTGATCATGAAACTTCGCCTTCGATGGTCAGGGCATGTAAACAAGAATGGAAGAGTCGAAGTTTCCACGTCAAGTCTTATTCAGCGAACTCACTTCAGGAAAAAAGAGCACAAGGTTTGGCATGATCGAAGCGACGCTGAAAGCCACTGACGGTGTTCCATCACCATCGTAACAAATAACTTCGAAGCGACAAGAAGAGAAAAAGACGAAATCAAACGACAAGAGAACTTGATTGACAAAATCAACTTCGTCCTCCACCAACATTATCATGCAGTCAATGCTACTGATTCTTCCATACAAGAATTTGTCTACTTAGTCATCAGTGCCATCATTATAAACGAAAGGATTAAAAAAAAGACGAAATTGACAATGAAATTGATTTTGTGCTTATTTTTAACAAAGCACTTGGAACAGTCTTATAGATCAACTCAGATGATGTCAAAATAAACTACTTTTCCCTCAATATACCATCAGAGGAACCAAGTGCAGAGATGACTTGAGAGGTGACCTTCCACCCACCAAGTGTAGATCCATAGGATATACTGCGTATTGTTAGAATGAACTCTCCTACCAATTTTGACATGTCCATTTGAAATGACACAACATCCAAAAGTTAGAACACTTTCACCATCAAATGCATCATTCAAATGGTAATATTATGTGACCAACAACAAAGTCCTGGAAAAAGCCAACAGTCAAAGCATTGAATCCCTGATCATGAAACACTGACTTTGATGGTCAAGAAATGTCATAAGAATGGAAGAGTCAAGATTTCCATGTCAAATTTTATTCAACAAGCTCACTTCAGGGGAAAAAAACACAGGGTTGCTTTCTTTGAAGCTAAAAGGACCAACTCAAAAGAACACTGAACTTGAGCCTAAATTGTTTGAAACACAAGCTCAAGACTGTATCAACTGGTGGTGTTTCATTATCATCAGAACCAAAAATTCAAAGTTGCCAGAATAGAAAATAAAGAAGTCAAATGACAAAAGAGAAAAGCTTGACAAAATCAACCTTGTTCTCCACCAACATTACCATACAACCAATGCCACTGACTCTTCCATGCAAGAATTTGTCTACTTAGTCATCAACGCCTTCTAACTAAAAGTCAGTTAAACGCCATACGTGATGCCCGCTTGAGTCATCATGTCTCTTTCGATTCAGGGCTAACTAGGCACAAGATTTACTTCTCGTATGCTGCTGTTTCATTCTGCGGCAGACTGGTTATTTGAAAACCATGCCACGAGTTGACCCAAGGCTTTTGAATGAAATTGTGTAGCCGGAACCCTTGGGGGCCGTTGATGATTGTGCTAGCACGAAGTTTCAAGTCATCGTGACCGAGGGTTTGAGCGTGCTGGCCTTGTTCACATTGCTGATCACGCAAGATAACACGCTTCTCTCCCAGAACTGTAACTAAGGTCTGCTGAGCATAGTTGCAGTATAAGTCACAGGTGGGCTCTGTGTGTGTTGAACAAACACAGTTGTGCCTGAGCAAGCGTCTGTAATAGGGATTGGCTAGCCGCCTTAGTAGACGAATATCTTCGAATACGTGTGGCCCGCCATTAACAAAAAACTGGTTGCCGAACAAAGCTATAGGACCCAGGTTGTCGTGTTATTCAACCCATAGCTGAGGGAAGAAAAGGTTGATTGCTCCATTTCTCAAGAGTATTTTCCCGTAAGTGGTTGTAACGAACCTGACTGGAATTTCATTTTTCTTCTACAATTGTTAAGCGTTTTTGGATTATAACCTCTTAGATTATAAAAAAAATAGTTATAGTTTTAGTTTTTAAATCATATCACCCCATGCAAGGAAGTAAAGCCATTAAGACACAAGTGGTTTCTTAGTGCAAAAGAATAAGAAATAAGAGAAACATTATTAAGCGACGAGAACAAAAGGTGAGTAATCAGAAGGACAGTAGATAACGATTGACATTGCATTTAAATTTTAGAAGATAAAAGTTGTCGGGAAAGCATGGAGCCTAAGTAGAATTTCGCAATCGAGAATTGCGAGAAAATAAGGTTTTGGCATAGAAATTACGGTTACATCGGGCCAATTCGACTGTGAGTTGATGAGACATAACCGCCAATCTAGTACTACGCTTAAATTCGAAGAGTCTAGGTACCAATGAGAAGAGTTCGTCCGAACAATCACCATAAAAGAATTTATAGAAAAGGTAGAGGCAAGATTTATTACAGCGGTGAGAAAGTGAGTGAAGCCGAGACATTTAGTCAGGACTAATAATTTTACTGATTCTTTTTTGGATTTTATCAAGACTCTCTAGATATACACCAGGAACACCGGACCATATGCGATAGCAATACTCATTGTATGGACAAATCGTAGTCTCAAAAATGTGTAACAGATTCTGGAGATAAAAATTGTCTTAAAGCCGTCTTGTTTTTCTTATTGTCAAAGTTATTTTTTTTTTAATTAAATCATTTTTTACTGTTTTTATCTTTGCACTTATGTCGTTTTAACAAATGTTCTACGGGTGGTAGACATTGGCATCCTTCTGAGAACGGAGCATGGGCCCGAAGTTGACCGAGTTTGCGGTTGAGTTGCAGCGCCTGCTGTGGTAGTATCTCCCGAACTTGTAATGTTAGGCTCGGCGGTAATTGCTGTATGTAAAAGCCATGCCTGACTCTGTGTTTGTCGATGCTCTCTTCTGCATTCTGCACTATCTTGCCGTTGGCTCTTTCTCCTCACTTGTGTGAATGTCAGTTCTGACATCAAGCTTCCAGCTGCTGCGTCTGGTTCCCGCACCGCAGGGTTGAAGGCGTCTACCTTCATGACGCGTATGCAAACGTCTTTGTAAAGAAGGACTGGTCTTCTTTCAAGCAGGGAGACTGGTAATTTTTCTGTACAGTATATCCTTAGATATACGGATGTCCTGTTGGCGACTGTAATGGCCTACTCATTTTTTTTTAGGAAAGCAAGCAACTTTTTTTAGGAAAGTGTGACGTTATCTTTGTACAGGTTAATAACACAAAACAAAATCACTGCTACATAGACTCATTTTTATATTCGATTTCGGGATTTACCTACTAATATCAGCGAGTAGGTGCATGGCACTGGGGCTTTTGTCCGAACATAGATCTTCTTCATCTCAAGATGATGTAAAAGACTCTATTCTGTCTTTTCCCTCTTGGCTATCTGTACAATTTCAAAAATTCCTAAAATAGAAGAACACGAAGAAAAGTTTATTGGATTTATTGGAAAGCATAGACAAACAAATTAAGCTTTATTTAAACATAACTGAATCCTTCATAATACTTCCGCATTGATTCCATTGGTTGCACGCAACACATCTAGATGTTACTCAATTTATGACCTTGTCTTTTGACGGGTCTATTCTTTAATTGTTGCTATGGCTTGACGTATTCTTTTCTTAAGTTCGTTTACTTGTTAAAATGTTTTATGATAGACTGTGTCTTTAATGCAACCCCTTAAGAAGCCGATACGAGTTACATCTGGTGGCCAAGTATCTGGACCACCTTCTCCAATCGACAAGTTTGGAAACGTTTAATTTAGAAACTCACGAACAGACAGTACCTAATGAGGTGGTGTACCATCCTGCTGGATGTTGGTCGCAAGTAGTGCAACCGTAGTACAAAAATTTCTTGTAAAATATCAGGGTAAATCTAGTGTATACAATAAACAGTGGAAGTTGAACGGATAATTTATGAACACCCTATCATTCTCTTATCGGTTGTCTTACTTGTGTACACGCCAGCAGTAGCTGCGTCAACAATCTGTTTACATGTCAGGCGCAGCCACTGACAACCAGCGAAGGTCATCTTCCACGTCAACCAGCCGATGCACCTGACTTTTCCGAGACTATATGGTATAAAACTGAGTGCAAAGTTTATTTTGAGCCCAGTACATATCGGGCTCATTACATATCAATAAAGGTTTTTAATTGACAGTAAATTCTGGAGCTTCCTTGTCTGAATCACATGTGAACCGTGTTTAGTATTCTTATATATATATATATATATATATATATATATATATATATATATATATATATATATATATGACAATAGGAAGACTGTAGTTATTGCTGACGCGTTTCGTCCAATGTGGACTTTCTCAAAGCAAAAAAATGAAATGAATTTTATTAAAGAAAGTAACTAATAACAACAAAAAAAAAAAAAAACAGAATGTTCTTAGCAACTGGATATCGTAAAATCAAATGAAAATGGTTGAATCCGCCAACACAGCTATAATGACAGTATTCTCCAGACGTGACAATAACTGACGTTATTTTCAGTTAACAATATGAAAATAGCGTTCTCTACATTCCTTCAATTGCTAAGAACATTCCGTTTTTTGTTATTATTAGTTACTTTCTTTAATTAAATTCATTTCGTTTTTTGCTTTGATAAAGTCCGCATTGGACGAAACGCATCAGCAATAACTACAGTTTCCCTATTGTCATTTATATTTATAAATATTGTCTTTTCTACAGGTTAACTCTGAGAAATTTTCATATATATATATATATTCTTGCTTGTGATATTTCTTGTTTGGTGCACGGCTGAAGAGGTATCTATCACTTCTGATTTATATGCATATGACATCTATCTACTAATTTCATTAAAAATGACAGACAAGGTACTACGGTGAAGCTTTTTATTTAATTTTTCTTGTTCAAACAAGAGCTTTCTTTTCTGGACAAAAGGTGTGTAAAAACTGTCCAAATGTTTTATATTTCCGAGCCCTTTCGGCTCTATATTTAGCCATTATCAAGGATGATTCGATTTTTCAGCTTAATTGAGTTTGTGCATTATGTGCATGTTTTAGTATGTAGTAGGGATGTTTTTAATTTCCGAATACGGTTAGCACATTGAAGCCTTGTTCGTAGTTAATATTTTTAAGAGATGGCTTTTTCTTTTTTATTATTAAAGCTTCCATTACTTTTAGTCTTTTTTTGCAGGTGGATGAAGTTATTATATTTGTGTTTTCTACTAGTATGTTCCTAATGGAGTCTGGTAAATTTGTGTGTGTGTTTAAGTCGGTTCTAATGGAGCTGTGACCAGATAGGTGTAACGTAAGACCTCTGGATAAGCATGTAGTTGTGTAACCGATGTAATTATTTATGAGTCCGGTTTAATGAGGAACACAGTTCCTTAAAGGGCATTGGAACTCAGAGATAATGTTCGTTCTTTGTAATTTTGACTCAGTTGGTGTGTTGTTATTTTTGAGGATAAGGTTGACTGTCTTCAATTTTTTTATAATAGATAAATAATTTGATTCTATATATACCTAGCGTTTTAAATATTTTGAAAACCGCTATTTTTTTGTGAGCTTCTAAAATATGTAAAGTATATAATGTTTATTTACGTACATTAGATATTTTCCAAAGGTTGTCATATTTTGATGTGATAGTGGGGATAAGCTCCCACTGTTTATAAAATGCTTTTGCGGCACTCGTCTTAAATAAACTTTGACAACTCAGTCCAGTTTCTAGCTTTAGAATGATCGAAGGCAGAAAATTGACACCTCATAACAAGATGCTTCGGGTAGATAGATCTCGACAGCACTGGAAAATAATCTAGGACAAGGAAAATCCTGAATTTAAACCTTCGTTTTCTTGCGGTACCAATTCAAAACACGTAAAAGGCTGTAGAAGTAAATCCAGACAGAAAACCCGGAATGGTGCCTCGAAGTCGGTTGGCTCTCAACACTGACATCTTTCCGGCAACTCCTACCGCCAAGCCGTCAAGAAAATGTATTCCTTTGGATGTTGTCGGTATGGTTGAGAGGGAGGTCATGTAATCTTGGCAGCGCACGGAATAAATATACCATCGCCAGTCTAGGAGAAGGAAAATTCTGAATTCAAACCATCTGCTGCCTTGTAGGTTTTGCCTCTTTAATTTTTACTTGTCAGTTGTTAATTAAAATATATTCTAGTGGACAATACAAACTTCAAAGTTTAGCTAGATTACGTATAACCAAATTTCTGAAACTAAGTCTCAATGAAATAAAGGTGCCATTGCATATGTCTTCATTGAATGTTACCATGAACTACAATTGTGATCTGGAAGCAGAAATGCGCTAACTGGATCAAATGACTGATTAAATGAAGCAGGGTTAATTCTGATTCAATCATTAGCTACATCCGTACTTATTTCTTATGGCAATAAACGTTATTTGTAATGGGAATATAAATAGGGATTATAATGTTACGTTATTTGCAAAGGGAATTTTTATAAGGAATATAAACAAATGTCTATTTGTGTTGACATCCCTGTTATTGGTGCCAACCGGCCTAGAGATCGCAAAGTCATTACTAAAAAGAAAATGTCCTAAAATAAAATATGTCCCTGATGGAAAAAGGGAAGAAAGATTCAGTTGCTTTTGAGAGACATGTTTTTTCTTTAGTAAGGATTTCTTGATCTCTAGACGGTAGTCGTTAAAAGAGATGTCAACTCTAACACGTGTACGCAGTGAATAATAATATTTTTAATAAGGAATAATGTCAGTTTAAAAATCTATTTAAAAACTAATTCCTACTTATTCTATTTTCTTTATTCCATGTTGTTTGTTTACACCTCTTCTTTTTCTTCTTTGTGTCGTGTCTCTTTAGATCACGGCTCTCCG
This sequence comes from Acanthosepion lycidas, assembly GCA_963932145.1. Lineage (NCBI taxonomy): Eukaryota > Metazoa > Mollusca > Cephalopoda > Sepiida > Sepiidae > Acanthosepion > Acanthosepion lycidas. Next base: position 53,916,681 of record OZ010602.1, on the reverse strand, counting down.
CAACTTCCCGTCTTTTGTAGCTACTAGCAATGCTTGCCTTACTATCTCTCCCTTTCGCTGTTCCGCCATCTATTTACACAAGCATATATTAGCATATATTATTACAATGTATATTACTGTCTACTTTTCTTTGTCCCTCTTACTTTCAATAAGTCATGAGTGTTAAAATGTCCGGTTCATCTTTCCTCATATGTCCCAGAAATTTCAACTGTCAATTTCTAGACACGATATAATCGATTAATATATATTGCTTATTTTTAACTAAATTATTGGTTTTGATTTCTCTTAACTAAAAATATGATTTTTTTTTTGCCTTTTCAGAATGAGATGGATCTGACGTATCTGGAAATTGTGTTCTTAAATATCATAGCTGCATCGAACCTTTTAAAAACCGTAAGTACACGTGTAAAATTCTGAAATAGAAATAATTGAAGATAGAGTCGTTAAGCCCTGTGCATCTAGATATTGATTGTATTTAAAAAAAAAAAAAAAAAAAAAAAAAAAACCGGAAAGAAGAGAATTAAACTCTTCTAAGGTCCACAGAAGATAGGAAATTGTACAGAGCCATGATCGTCTATGTGCTGAAGGTGCACTGCGCAAAGACAGAAAGAAGATTAGATACTGCTTCATACCGGGTGTAACAGCAAAACTGCCCAAATCGTTTAACAGCAAAATTGTCCAAAGGTTAGATTAAGATTTGAGCCGGTGAATCTTAGAAACGATTAAAGATATCTTACCGAAATTTTCCGAGGTTTTTATAACACTATTGGTATCGACTTTGAGAAATAATTATATATAATTACTATGAAGAAAAATATACGGAAAAAACAAACAAAAATCCTTATATGCAATAATTTTTTTCCGTATATTTTTCTTCATACTGTCGGATCTATATCCATATATTTGCTTACATACTGTCTACTGGAAATACAAACCTGAATTCATTTTATAACATGTAAGACTTCAAGCTTATCCGAAAATACAGGAATCTATTGATCTCCGCGCATTCCTATATGAACAAAGAGGATTTCTTATCTAACTGTTTATATGAGAAAATCGTCTCCATCCGGCTTATCTCATATTCTGAAATCATCTTCACATATTTCCCTGACTACATCAAACTCTACTTGGATTTAATAGCACCAGCAAACAACATATTACATCCGATGCTTGCATCTACCAAATCTCATACAAAAACTGTGACTTAAAATATGTGGCCTCGACAAGCGTACATATAAATTTTAGATCAAATAGAATTTCTTTCATTTTTCTTTCAAAATATTCAAATTTAGGAATACGTTTTCACAGCGTCGCCCACGTTGTGACAACGTGACCATGTTTAAAACGAAACGCTGATCGCATAAAACTTTTAGTTATCTGTTTGGATAAGTCTTGTTCTTGTGTCCATCGTCTTTGTCATGTTAAGTTTGATAATGTTATTTATATTTTATATTTTATATTGAATATGTCCTGAAGATGGTTTATTGACCGAAACGTCCGACGTCGACATATTAACATTAAAACAGCATTATTGCATATAAGGATTTTTGTTTGTTTTTTCCGTATATTTTTCTTCATACTGTCGGATCTATATCAATATATTTGCTTACATATAATTACTATCCAAGCTTAATGGAAGGATCGTGATGAAATCGGTCATAAACAAAAATATCATATTTATCATTAATTAATCAAACAAAATATTGAAAGCTCATGAAGCATTGAGATAAATTTCAAATATATATACTATTTCAGGATCATTTTCCAAAGTATTCAAGATGCTCTTCGCCCTCTCTAACCTTTTATCTTTCTGTCCTAGAATAGCAAATTGCCTCACACATCTAACGTACGATTTCATTTTCAAGTCTTTTTAACCGTTCTTTGGATTGTCATAGTTGAAACTCCTCTCTCGCGTGCCAATCGTCTTAAGAATTGAGTTGGATCTTTTCTAATTGATCTATTTAGCTCTAAGTTGAAATGACGATCCCTCTTCCTGTTGTGACCTCCTGATCCAGTTTTCCTCCCAATTGTTACCTCTTTTCACTGTTTTCTTGATGGTTCTTGAATGGACTTTGAAGATGGAAGCCAGAGTATGAATGTTGGTACCATTATTGTAGGCCTGAATGATCATTTTCTTGTCGCCGTTGCTCATTTGGGAAAACAGTGGGCTGACACAAAACTATTTTAAACTGTTCTCTTTTTAGTAAAATAACTCAAATGTTTTTTTTTCCAGTGATTCTTACAACAAATGATTTCAAGATGACTAAACGCCTATCTGAAAACTTGGAAGAAAGAAACTCAATTAGTTTAGTGGCTTCTTAGACATTAAACAATTTTGGGGGATGAACATTTGTGCAGTTACACGATTTGTGCAGTTTTTCTGTTACACCGGGTATGTATTAAGTTGTGAGTGTGGTGCAACGGTTATCGGCGTGAAAAGGGGAATCGCTGAGCATAGTTCGAATTCCTGCTTATTCCATTTCGCACTATAGCCTCATAAAAATTCTCTTTTTTCACTCTCATGCTTCCCTGAAATCTACAATGATAACCACTTCAAGTCAAAGGTTAGTCGTTTCATTTTTCTCGATATTCATGTAATCTTCATTGTATTCACTTACATTCATATTACCCACCTAATTCAGAAACCCTTTACTTTGAGAGGCTCTTGAGCCTTTTACTGATTGGATATTAGTTTAAAAAAGCATTAGTACTGGGACAGTTTTCAATAACAAGTATATTTTTAAGTTATGCTATATTTAGGGTTTCCCCAGTACACTATCAGAGATAGATCGTACGTAAATATAAAAGTGGACATTGCTGTTAACGCTCTGCGTTGACAGTCTGTTTCATGCTTAAACGCAATCGTGAGGTCATGTTTCTTGAATTGATTATTTATATATACTAGTCATTGGTGCATTATAGGTAGGTCTATCGTTTTATTTTACCGGCAGTAACAGTTATGTCTCCAATTAATCTAACGGCTATTGAGTGTAAATAATTGTGGATCAGGATGTAATTTTGTAGTTATTTTAGAGTATTTGTTAACTTTTTTTTACCCAGTATTTATTATTGATTAATTTATTATTTGTTGTTGATTATTATGTTTACTTGTGTTTATGTGTGAATGCGTAGTTTGTTAATTTGTTTATTGTTTACTTGATTTATTTACATATTTATTGATTTGGATTAATTTATTTTGCTTATATGTTGAATTGGGAGTTGTCTATCTCCTTGATTGGTTGACCCAGTCTTATTTGCCATTTACCTGTAGCTGGGGGTGAGGAGAGAAGAGAAGGATTCATTATTTTCCCAAGGGTATTAGCATTTAAGTGAATGAAATGAACTCGAATGGAATTCGAAATCGGCTCTCCGATTTCTCAATCCCAACGAGATACATTATTTCACAGTGTCACCATAAACAGATTATATATATATATATATATATATATATATATATATATATATATATATATATATATATATATATATATATATATATATATGACAATAGGAAGACTGTAGTTATTGCTGACTCGTTTCGTCCAATGTGGACTTTCTCAAAGCAAAAAAATGAAATGAATTTAATTAAAGAAAGTAACTAATAATAATAAAAAAAAACAGAATGTTCTTAGCAACTGGATATCGTAAAATCAAAATAAAATGGTTGAATCCGCCAACACAGCTATAATGACAATATTCTTCAGACGTGACAATAACTGACGTTATTTTCAGTTAACAATATGAAAATAGCGTTCTCTACATTCCTTCAATTGCTAAGAACATTCCGTTTTTTGTTATTATTAGTTACTTTCTTTAATTAAATTCATTTCGTTTTTTGCTTTGATAAAGTCCCCATTGGACGAAACGCATCAGCAATAACTACAGTTTTCCTATTGTCATTTATATTTATAAATATTGTCTTTTCTACAGGTTAACTCTGAGAAATTTTCATTTATATATATATATATATATATATATATATATATATATATGTCTCTGTGTGTGTGTGTGCATCTACATGGTGAGATGGATAAATTGTCATGTAAATTACTCAAAAATGAAAATAACACTGACATCTCATTTTAACAGATATATTTACCAAAATTGCACAAAAATATCTTGAAATACTACAGACTAAATGTATTAAATAAAATCGCCATTGGCTTCAACCGCGGCCTCCAGACGACTTCGAAATCTCCTGTAATTTTTCTAAGTGGTTTCCTTGTTTAAATTTGTGAATGCTACTATAATCCTTGCCTTCTGTTCATCTTTGGTGTTACAAGGAATTCTGTTGGTCCATTGCACAACTGCGTCACACACATAATAATCAAGATCGTTGCAGTCTGGGGAGTTAGGTGGCCAGATCTAAGTGGTGATGTGCTTGTCGAAACAGACTGGATTCTTTTGCTTGCGTGGCATGGTGCAGATTCCTGTTACCAGACATAGGGTTTTCCAGTAGCCACCCTCTTGACCCAGGGGAGCACTTACCTCCTCAATGCACTTGATGTAAGCCTCCGTGTTGAGTCTTAGCCTCTGTGAGGAGATGAATGGAGGCATAACGCCACTATCACTAATGATTGCTCTAAACACCTTCGTAATCACCAGAAATCAAAAACTGCTCGACAGAAGCATACAGAAATGAATATACGCCTTGACTGAGGTATTCAGAAACCAGGAAACCAAATAAGACTTGACTAATAAAGAAGCTTTAAGAAAAACAGTTTTGTGTGTGTTCAGACAACTGACGAAAATAACAGAAGCTTGAATCATCTGATCCAATGATTTCCTTAATATCCATCATTGCTTCGACCGAACTCGAACACTACTAACTTTTTCTTTTTAATCTAGGCAGGTGAATTAGTGAACCAAGTCCGTTACATTGATTTTCATTTAAATACATTTTGGGCAAGTTACGAATCCAACTCTACCAGCTTTAGGTGAAATAGTCAAGAAGACTAGACTACTAGCTAACCTTAACTGGCAACTAGCCTAGGGATAGCGAATCCATTAAAATATTAACCTCCTACTTTTTTCCAGCAGGTAAATTGATATATCTGGAGAGTGCCATAACTGAAAAGGTATGATTCACAGTCGCCGTATCACAGTCTCCGTCCTATAAACGAAAATTGCAACCTTTTGAAATTTAACAGTAGATAAATAAGTCAACCTTAAACCTAATACATATAATTTGTAAGATATGTGTCTGTTACGTCGACGTCATTGCATAATTAAATATTATTATTTTTTTAATTATGTATTTTTACATTTTAAACTTTTTTTAATTATTAAGTCTCGTTTTACATAGACTGAGTTGTTTTTTACGGCTTATCAACCTTTTACAGGTTATTTAAAGTCATAAACATGTATTGAGATTATAAGAATGTTTTGGAGATAATAATGATTTACTGATAGAAGTACAACTATTTAACCCAATGCTGGCGCTGGAGGAGAAGAAGTGGATTTATACCTTACCCAATAGCATTACCCGTAAATGGATATAACGAATCAGAGTGGAATTAGAACTCGGTGCCCTGATTTCTAATTCGAAGCCGTTATCCATTACACCACCATCACATCTAAGCTCACAGCACCTGGTATTCCCAAACGGTTACTCATTTAATTATTAATCAGGCTCAACATTGATTAACTTCGCTGAACAGATGAGAACGTGACAGGGTCGTAAGCCGTCTTTTTACAGTAAGATAGGATATGATTTAATACTATTGAAAATGATTTATTACAACTGTTTATTTAGTGTCAAATTAGCAATACTCTTGACATTTTCTCAGCGAAATATCATAAATTTAAAAGCTAGTGCTTAATTGCAAAGTACAGTAGTTCTTAAACTTTTCGTCTAATGCAACCTTTTCCCCATACATGACAATGCCATCCCCCACTTTCAAGATTGACCGACTCAAAAGGTGCATTCCAAATAATATGCATATATATTATTGAAAATCTTCACTCTTTTTCATTTTAATACATCTCAATCTATAAAAGGCATGATGTGTGTGTGTGTGTGTGTGTGTGTGTGTGTGTGTAACGAATGCACGGCCGCAATTTTCGATGGATTTGCACCAAAATTTACATACACATGCTCCAAGTTAGCAGGAAGGCCAAGACCGACTTTGCATTTCCCAACTCCCATCGATAGTGGAAATAATCGATTTTTTCATGCTTCTACGGCAGTTTTCATGTAGTTTGCGGTCATTTTCTTCTGGCCAGAGTGAGACCCAATAGCTGGCTGCCACGAATAGGCAGGAAGATTCTATTAGCCAGCGTGAGAGGCAACAGCTGACTGACACGAATGCTAGCATGCAAAAAATTCGATAGCTGCATTCGTCACTAGTGGGTAAAATTTAAATCTGCATGGCACTTTACTCCAATTGGCTCATTCGCTTTCTTAAACTCAACGTTGATTCTGATTCCGCAGAACTGGGTTTGGTGTGAAAAAGTATTTGTTATTAACATTCTTTTTTTCATTCGGTTTTTCCAGTTACGAGTCCTTTTTTAAAGCTGATCGTTTTGTGTTCATTTTCTTTAGTTCTTTTTTCGTAACAGATTTAATGTTTAGTATAGAGCTTAGAAAAAATTCGCAGTGTGAGATAGGCAAGAAGTAAGGCATGTAGCAACATCAGCACGGCAAAGGGCACTCCTTTAAAGGCAAAGAATGGCAAAAATATTTCAAGTCAAGTGATAGCGATTGCTGTATGAGTCGTACGATTTTTGAATCTAGCACGGGCAACGCCGGGCCATGCTGCTAGTACACATATACATGGGTTATTTTTATGGAGAAATATTTTTTACATTCATGATGAGGCCCAAATTCATGTAAATAAAAAACCAGAAAAAGGAAAAGATACTCACTTGAAACCCCGAAAGCTCCCAGGGTGGGGGATTCCACTGATTGAGAACCTTTGCAATCGAAATAAAAGTTTCGATGGTATACCAGTGAATCGTTTAATCATAATGCCAGTGAAATATGCCAGTGAAATATTCATGATCACAATTTTGACCTGGAAAGTGTTTTATTAAAAAATAAAATAATTTACTCAGACATAGATGTGTTGAAAGTGTCATGATCTTGACATGACCTGGGGTTATTGTACGACCAGGCTTTTTCATTCTATCGCCTATTGTTACTAAACTAGTGTTGCAACAATGAGTGATATGAAAAATCAGAGAACAAACGAATATATAAATAAAAACAAACCGTTATGGCACTAGTAAGATCTAATTTAAAAAAAAATGATGCTGATAAAAAATATCCAACGTTCATATGACTAACGTGAATCACGTTTTGTCTTGTCAATTTGGACGTCGTTAAAATAAAATCCATTTTTTGACGGCGCTGTTTGATCTCCGAAATATAACAAAATAAGTATTATCCAAGGTGTCTCGTTTTCTCACCATTTCATCAGATTTTCACTGAAATTTGAATCATAAACTAGCTTGTGTTATAAATTTCTTTTTTGTTAAAACTATTTTCAGTCGCGACTTGCTGTGGCTGAGAAGCAGTGGCCAGATGGAATCATACCTTTCCAGTTTAGCGAGGACACTGGTAAGTTATCGGAATGCCTAAAATCTAGACAAATATGCAAAGTATGCAGACGTCATTGTAAAGGGAAAACAAACAAAAACCAGAGAAAGTGTGGACAGCGAGCGTGAAAGTGAGGGCGATATGCATATACATATATATATATATATATATATATATATATATATATATATATATATGTATAGTGAAAGAGAGAGAGAGAGAGAGAAAGAGAGAAAGAAAAAGACAGACAGCAAACAGACAAATAAATTAGAGATAGACACAATTAAATAGTGATATATATATATATATATATATATATATATATATATATATATATATATATGCGTGTGCGTGCACATATGTATGTGAGTTTGTACAGAGAGAAATAGAAATAGAGAAAGAAAAAGAAAGCAAAGAGACAAATGGATTAGAGATAGACAAAACTAAATAGAGTCAGTGAAATATATATATATTAATATATATATATATATATATATATATATATATATATATATATATATGCGTGTGCGTGCACATATATATGTGAGTGTGTACAGAGAGAGAGAGAGAGAGAGAGAAAGAGAGAAAGAAAAAGACAGAAAAGAGACAACTGCATTAGAGATAGACAAAATTAAATAGAGTCAGTGAAATATATATATATATATATATATATATATATATATATGCGTGTGCAAACACATATATATATGTGAGTGTGTACAGAGAGAAAGAGAGAGAGAGAGAGAGAGAAAGAGAGAAAGTAAAAGACAGCAAAAAGAGACAAATGGATTAGTGATAGACAAAATTAAATAGAGTCAGTGAAATATATATATATATATATATATATATATATATATGATATATATATATATATATATATATATATATATATATATATATATATATATTAGGTTGGTGTAAAAATAATGACGTATTAATGTCGTTTTTTGACGTTAAAAATATGTCAAAAAACGACATCATTACGTCATTATTTTTGCACCAACCTAATATATATATATAAATATATATGCGTATATATATATATATATATATATATATATATATATATATATGCGTGTGCGTGCAGATATATATATGAGTGTGTATAGAGAATCACGAGAGATAGACAGACAGCAGACAGACAAATGGATTAGATATAGACGAAATTAAATAGTTATATATATATATATATATGTGTGTGTGTGTGTATGTGTGTGTGTGTGCGTGCGTGCGTGTCAAGATGTATACAACAGAAACAAGAATTTGCTTGATTAATATTAACCGATTAAATGTTGCACAAACGTCAAGTTTTGAGAGGGCACCTGCTGACGACCTGGTGCATATGGTAGCCTGTGGAAGCAAATTACAAGTTGTAGCCGTGACATGTCGGTCTGCCCCGAGGCTGTGCAGTGAACAGGTTTGATGGGCTTGAAATATAATGTCAACTTAGGAAAACTGACCTCTAGTCTTATCCACAGGGTAACGAGCATTTTGTTGTTGAAATAGAAAAAAAAATGTCCAAGATAATTACTAGTCTCTATCAAAAATACAATAAAATAGGATAATATTATATTAAAAAAAATAACTTAGATGATTGTTCATTTCATTTCGGAGAAAGTTTTTAATAAGTGCTATTTATATATTAACAAAAATATTTGAAACTTCCGTCTCAGTCAGTTTTGTTCTTCCGCTGAACTAAACTCAGATTAAATATTATTTTTGAAATTTCATTTATAGATTTAGTAAGACGATGTTTCTTTTTCTTTCATCTAATCTCTATCTATAAAAGGCAGGATGTGTGTGTTTGTGTGTGTGTGTGTGTGTGTAACGAATGCACGGTCGCAATTTTCGACGGATTTGCACCAAAATTTACATTTAAGTATTTGTTGTTAACATTCTTTTTTCATTCGTTTTTCCAGTTACGAGTCCTTTTTTAAAGCTGATCGTTTTGTGTTCATTTTGTTTAGTTCTGTTTTCGTTACAGATTTAATGTTTAGTATAGAGCTTAGAGAAAATTCGCAGTGTGAGATAGGCAAGAAGTAAGGCATGTAGCAACATCAGCACGGCAAAGGGCACTCCTTTAAAGTCAAGGAATGGCAAAAATATTTTAAGTCAAGTGATAGCGATTGCTGTATGAGTCGTACGATTTTTGAATCAAGCACGGGCAACGCCAGACCATGCTGCTAGTAAGGATATATAAAGTGCTGAGAATTAATGGAAATACCTCTCGATATTGTAGTTTTGTTTTGATATAGCCGCCACTCTCTTATATTATGTAAAGAAAATGAACATGTTATGTTTATAAATGCCATTTTTTGTCCTTATTGCTCTTTTTATGTAATAACTAATTTCTTTTAAGATTTTAATCGATGGAGATAGGCTCACCTATCATCTGGCTAGCACGCCTTCCATATTTATTGTTCAGGAGTATTCCTTTGTTTCCTGTTTCGGTTATGGTTTACCCCTTTTTTCTTCTTCCATGGCTCTAATGAGTTATCTGCCTTAGCATTTTGGTTTGTGGCATTTCCTTATGAGGAGACCGGGTTGGCAGTTCTCTGGTTGCTGGAACCGACTGGCAGCAAGGAACCCGAGCTCTTTGGTAGCGTTAATCTAGTCAACAGTTGCATAATACCTGGGTATTTATAGTGACATGCCGCGCTTGGCTATGTGTCCCTGCATAGATTTCCGGTGGGCAATCCTAAAGCCACATTGTCTTAATCTTAGCCACCTTCTGGACAGTTTGTATTGTCACAGACGAGGGATAGTGTTAATTATTTTGGCCTTTGTCTTCTTAACAAAAACTTTACATAAACAATTCATTGAAAAGGAATAAGTGTAAACCAGAAAACAAAAATAATCACCTACCCTCCTCAACCTTTCTTTTTCCAATATTCGTCAAATATCTTCAAAAATTCAAATTCAAATTCAATCGTTATCTACTGTCTTCTTTTAATGTTCCTTAATAGTAGTTTTATTCTCGTGTTCTCTAACACTTAGCAATTCCTTGCATCTTAGTGGCGTTATTGCCACTAAGTTGAAATGATTAGAATAATTGAAATATTCAAATGTCCAAAAGCAAGGCTTTCTTCATCGAAAATTACCATGCTGATACATATTCATTTATTCAGAGTAAATTCGACATTAGCACAATGTCATCATCAGGATATTGTTTTTCTAAGGAAAAATTGTGATATTCATCATTTTTCTAAAAGAAATTTGTTGTGTTCATATGAAAGTTATTTTTTTTTACTTGTGAAGTAAACAACGCTAATGTTATGTCTTATACGTTTGAACATTTCATAACTTATTTACCTCCCCTGATGTTTACAACGTGAAATTTAAATCGTATCGTAATAGTTTTAGAAAAATCATGAACACAATTTTTTTTTTTTTTGAAAAAACAACACAATGATGATGACATTGTGCTAATGTCGAAAGTCCTTGGAGTAAATGAATATGTATCAGCATGGTAATTTTCTCCCTTCCTTTGGCTTTGTTTTGCTTTGTTTGTTTGTTTTTACAGCATATCATCCTCACTGGGTTATTGTCATCTAGGAAGAAAATGAGTAATTACCTACACCTAGGTTCGAGTGTGACACTCTGGATATTTTCCGTCAGGTGTATAAAATAGCGGTGTCAGACTACTGACTGGAAGTGAATATTGAGTGACAATTTCGTGGAGCTATCCAGTCAAATTAGTGTGAATTATTGTGCGTTGATGATTTGGGCTTTGATTTAGGATTTACCGGACGTCAAGCCGAGCCGCGCTACTAACAAGGTATTCACTGAAATGGTTAATTATCTTTGGTTGACTTTTATTTCTTTGTTCTTGTTAAGTATTTATTTGCGGTTATAATTAAATACTGTTTTATTTAACATTGAAGTCTTCAGTTATAATTAATCCTTAACAACCACTGTACGTCACAAAAGGTATTTAATACTGGCAAGACTTTTATTGCTTGCAATATTTTATTTCCAAAAATGTATTGCTGGTATTAAAACCTATTTTTACATTTTCATAGTGTTTGGGGGTTAACTATTTTCCTATAGTTGGGAGCCTAACAGACTGGACCTGGGAACACCAGCAATTAAGAGATGATTCAACGCTCCTCAAATCCTCTTGATCAGAGGCCTTGCTGTCGGATGTAACATAACGTCATACCCAGGAAGCGGATGTACATTATCGTCACACCTAGGACGCCTCTCTTCCTTTAATAAGGATACTGAGAATCTTGTCTGTGAATATGAGAAGACCTTTTAGAAATAAGTAGACAATACTTATCTAAATTATTCAATGAGACATGTCTTAATGAAAACATGCTGCCAAAATATACGCAATATATATATATATATATATATATATATATATATATATATATATATATATATATATTAAGCGTTTCACTCCAAGCAGGCGGGAAGCCACTAGGACGCAAGGGGTTACAAAAAACTAGGAGTGATAGAAGAAAGGATGAGGAGAAGGGTAGTGGATAGATCAAGGCAACTGGAGATGTCGATTGACATTACATTTGAATAGTTGGAGATTATAGCTATCAGGGAAACAGGAATAGGGAAGGGAGTTCCACCGGCGAGAGGTTCGAGACATGAAGCTATTGGAGTAGAAGAGACGGCTACATTTAATAGTTTCGACAGTGAAAGGGTGATAGCAGGATGCCGGCCTTGTAGGGCACTTGAACTCATGAAGTCTGGGAACCAGCGAATGCAGCTCCTCGAAGCAATTGCCATGAAAGTATTTGTAAAAAAGATAGAGAGAGGCGACGGCGCGTCTGTGAGAGAGTGACTGTAGACGAGATGCCAGATCAGGGCCAATTATATTGCATATCCGCTTCTGGGGCATATCAAGAACCCCGAGGCAAACAGAAGGGGCTCCAGACCATATATGGCAGGAATACTCCAGGCAAGGACGAATTGTTGATTTGCATATATATATATATATATATATATATATATATATATATATATATATTATTACTTTAAACGTTATATTTAGTTTCCCTTTTACTTAATTAATGAAGTCGAAAATGTATAAAGTGCACTGATTTCTTAATCTTACGCGGTAAATATACGTTAGTGGAGAAGGGCTATGATATAGTAATACTCGAAACCACTAATGATTGATCCTCGGTAAAAAACAAAAAAAAAACATCACTGATGATGTGTGCTATAGCATCAAACAGATGTATTCCAATTATATCGCCCCAAATTTTGACGAAAATCTAATTGTCGTAATTTATGTGTTTAATGAGAAAGTAAACATTCCGGACTTTTTTTTTTCACGCCAAGAGAGCAGTTCAAAAGTAAAACTAATTTGTGGAAAGAGGCATACCTACGCAAGATTTGCCAACGAAACAGCCATTAGCGACGTCAGATAACGATGACTAGCAAAGCACTAAAAGTAGCTTAGATGTCGCACAAGGCCGAAATGCGGTGTAGAATTAATTTTAACTTCACCCACCGCGACGCAAATGATTCCAAAATTTTATTGTCGATAACTCCAAAACGGTAGATTTTATCAAAATTTCTTTGTTATTTTCGAATTAAGCATGTACATTTACACCTAAATACAAATATTCGGGAAATTTTTATTAAAAATTGAACGCGGGGCTTTTGAGGTTGAGTTGAAATTAATTCTGTCACCCGCCCAACGTATGGTGCATCCTTTGAGGATCGAACTAATCAATAGCAATTGATCTAGAGCTTGTTAACCATTACACTACATTAAAATGCCCAAATACAGGCATTAATAATTTATACATACGAAATATAGTTATCAATAAATTCGGAGTTTTGGTATCATTAATTTATTCATTAAGAATTTAGGTATTAGTAACTGCTTCCAGTACATTCGAAATATTGCTATCAGTAATTAATTGAAATACTTTCAAATTATAGTTATCGATATAGGTAAAAATATTTCATACTTTCGGAATATAAATGTCAATAATTTAAGCGATATAGTTTGGTGAAGGTAGATGAAAAAACATCTCTGAGTGAAACTATTAAAATAATAATCAAAAGAAAGCAGATTAAATAGGGAAAAGGACAATATATCTATTTTTAGTTGTCTACCTGATAAAACCTTTCAACAAAGTAACGAACGGATAGGAACATTAATTTAAAATCAAGTTAAACGTTGATTTCGGGTAGAGGTCGATTTAAACTCGATTTTACACGGGACTCATATCCATGCGTAAGTTGATGAAATCACTATTTGCAATTATAGCTTAGCGCAAGCGGTTAGATTACGAAAATAAATAAATAAAAACGCTTACGGCCTTATGATGTCGAAACACCGGTTCGCATAAGATCACCGAAGTTAAGCAAAGTAGAGCCTAGTCAGTAATGAGTAACCGATTCCAAATACCAGCTGTTGTAAGCCAATGGACGTGTGAGTGGTGTAATCGATAACGGCTCGTAATTGGAAATTGGAGAGCCGAGTTCATATTCAAGTCCGGCTTGTTATATTCACTTACGCACAAATACTCTTGGAAAACGTGTGAATCCATCTCTTCTCCCCCTGCTATGGGTTAATAAGTAGGACTTGTATCAGTAAATCATTATTACCACCCCAGAAAACTCTAATAAATAAACTCTAAAAAGTGTTTTCTCACTTTGCAAAAGATTGATGAACTGTGAAAAATTAATCAAGCAAGCAAGAGATACATGCTTTTGGCAAACGAAATATTTCTACTGAAATTCGTTAACACAAATTGTGGTTTGTAATCTTAAGTCATTCTAGTTAGCAGCCACTCCTGAAAACTCGAAGAAATCTCCAATGTCAATATCAAGAATTTCGCAAACTAACACGACTTGATGTTATAAAAATATAAACCTGCAATTAGTGGTCTGTGTTTGATTCCAGATGAAGTCAACATAGCCGTTTCTTGTACATGTAAGCATTGACGTTGATGTGACTAATTGTGTTAGATTTCTTATGAGTTACGTGAGGAAATCTATTACAGAATGCAGAGGATGGTCCAGGGTGGCAAACTATTGGTCAGAAAAATCCTGTAAGCTTGCAATTTTGTCTAAGTTTTCGATATGTCTTTTTAATGTATACTGCTTTGTCTAAGTTTTGAATATATATGTTGCGAAGACAGAAAACGGCTGCAAGAATTTTGAAGAGTCAACAAACTTTCCACACTCAAATTCCTCATAGTGGCTAGCCAGTATGTGCTAAAATGCTAAGCCGAGAAATCGTTATGCCTTCCAATTAGAATCTATGATGCCACGTATGTCCTTCTCGTATAATAGAGCTAATAAGACAAGGAAATACTTCGTGGATAGAGTCTGATAAACTGAAGCCAGTGGCGACAAAGGTACGTAACTTATCACTGTGGAGATCTTTTTTGGTTGGTTGCTTGATTTTCCGACACTTTCGCATGTCGGATTATAGCGAATTCTGTCTCGGTAATCCAGTGAGGATCCATCTCACTACGCATTAATAATCGTCAATCAAATTAGACTTGCTAACCATTACCTCATCTCAAATTTAGTTGGTTGATTTTACGGCACGTCAGCCCATGTTAGGGTATCTAATATGGGATTTTGTATGGTGCACCTAGTGAGGATCGAACTCACTATTCGTGGTCAACCAGACTGGCCTTGTTAAACATTGACCTACGCCGAAGTGCCCTGATTACCGAGGAGTGACTGTGCTAGTTTAGCATGCCAATACAAGCTGAGTTACTTTATCCGAAATTCTTGGTACCGGAAGTGCTTCGGTTTTCAGACTTTTTACGGATTTTGGAATACAGTCCATTTAATTTATGTATGGCATCTATAAAGAGGGGCACCTTGGGAATGGAACCCAAGCATGAACATGATGTTCCTTTACATTTCATACCACAGTATATATATATATAGGTAGTTTTATATAACTGACATATACTCTGAATGTAGTTTTATATAAAATTTAATAAATTTTGTGTAAATACATATACAGGTAATGACGTTAGTTGTGTGATGCTCACAGGGATTTTTAAGTGGTGAATATTTCATGCAAAAATAATGTTTTGTACTTTCTTTATGTGTACAAAAACACGATCGCTATTTACATAAATATATGTAAATGCAGGACATTTTGACATTTAAGAATATCTTTATTGAGCACGAAACACGTGGTAAGTAATCCACGGACGAAAGTGTTGCTGTGACGATCGCTAAGAAAAAAACTGGTGCCAACGTAAGTTACGTAGCTGGGATGGGCAGCACCCAACCATGACAGATGAAGTCACTTACAACAGCTGCATATCACCTAAAAACCTTCCCGGTGCTTTCTGAAATTTTCCATTTTTGGCAAGACAAACCTTCTGATTTTGGAGATTTTCGGATTTGGGAATTTCGGATAAAAGGATACTGAATCTGTGATAACTCAAGTGTGGTAAATATATCTTTAAAATCTCTCGTCAAATTTAAAAGAGGAAGTTATTGTCGATGCTTTTACATTGGTCTTTAACTATTCTTTTGTACGAGGGACGCTCTTTATACGTACTTACGGGAATCGGAGATATGGTGGAGTAATGGATAGCAGCTCGGATTGAGGAATCGGAGAGCCGAGTTCGAATTCCAGTCGAATCCATTACATTCACTTACGTGCTAATACCCTTGGGAAATGTATGAGTCCTCTTCTTCTTCCTCCACCTATGGGTAAATAGGAAGACAGACCGAGTTCTATAGTCTTGGATGACAAGTGGTAGACCACAGAAAGAAATGGCAACCTACTGCGGGAAAAAAATCTGCCTGTATTACTTATATTAAATTGCTGCTCAGTGGTGTCCAACAAGCCATTGGAAACTCAATAGATTAACGACGTCACACCTCCTAGCATTCACTTTTCTGCCGCTGCATCTCTTTGTCTTTTCTATAAATATATTCATGGTGATTATTTTGATGAACTATTCACTATGGTACCTAGACTGGCGTTGAGATCTCATCAATTTAGAGCTGAGCTGGTTAGATGAATCCGTAAATTCTATGCTAACAGTTTATTTTCTCGGACTTCTTGCTTGTGGAACTTACTTCTGGCTTCATGCTTTCCAGTCAAGTTTAATCTACAAAAAATAAATGCCATATCAATCGCTATCTATTGTCCTTATGATTACTCTTTCACTTCCAGCTCATTATTAATGTTTCTGTTCCTAATTCTTCCACATCCTGTAACCCATCGTATCTCAGTGACTTTACTGCCTTGCATGAGGTGATACCGATAAAAAAAAGCGCATCTCACAGGTGATTTCGTTAGTGTAATGAATTCAGTCTCCATGAACATGGAACTGTGGAAAAAATAACACACTTAACAAGAACTATTATTCAGTAGAATTTTCTGTTTCTTTTTCCCTATTCTTAACGAGCATCTTCAACCTATCAGCATAATCAACTTAATAATTTCTTGACTATATTGACTATCTGTTATAATTTAGCCAATGTTTTTCAAACTGTGGGCCGTGACATGTCAGTGGGTCGCTAGATAAATAAAATGGGTCGAGACAAAAAGCAAGAAAGAAAAATATGCAAGTGAGAGCTAAGTGCAGAATTTAAACAACTCTAAGTGTTGAACAGCACTAATAAATAATCACTACTGTTTCACCAATGTAAGCTCGTATTATATTTTAATTTTTAATACATACACACACACACACACACACACACACACATATATATATATATATATATATATATATATTAACAATTTGAAATGTTCGTCAAACTTGTGGGTTATTTACTTTAGCTTTGTGTCGGAATTTCCTTTAATTTTTTTTTCAAGTAATAAACTTATATTCATACAAATAGATACATGTAATTCCAATTTGCGTGGATCGTAAGAAACATACATATAAATTGTTGATGTTGAATAAATGAACCTAGTGAACAGAGTTTGTCTTTGGTTCTTTGACACGTAGGTATGACGGGTCGCAATACAAAATGTGGTTCTTACTGTGGGTCACAATGCAAAAGTTTGAAAAACGCTGATTAGACAGTAACTTCATTTTGAATTAATAAGATTGTCTCGGGAAATGAGTCCAGAGTGCCATGACATAAATGCGTTTTGTTCATTCTGATAGGTAAAGATGATCGTGCAGCCGTTCATTTCGCTTCTTTGCAATACATGTACCTGTCCTGCATCAAGATGGTGGACACGAACCTCACTGTTAATGCAGAATTATTGTCCAGGATAGACCATCAAGGATCAGTCCTTTTTGAGGCGGGACGGTACGTATCTCTTTGTAGAAAATAAAAGATTGAGACAAAGAAACGGAAAATCAGTAGGGACTCTGACAGTCCATTTACACCTACACGCATACACATACAACTAATAATAATGATAATAAGTCAAGTAAATCCATAAAAAACCATCTCTTCGGTTTGATGAATATATATATATATATATATATATATGAAATAAATTATGACTGAGAGGGATTTTTAAGGATTTTCTTGACTTATAATTATTATATTGCTCTGTTGCTTACATTGACCTCTCTTTGGTTTAATGTCCTTCTTGGAATTATCCCTAACAATTACCAATTGGTATATATATATATATATATATATATATATATATCAATTAAAAGGTACAATTATAACTTATAATTCATGAATCATTCATACAAAAAACAAATATAGAGGTTAATGATTTAAATGGCGAGAATACATGTTTTTTG
The DNA here is from genome assembly GCA_963932145.1 of Acanthosepion lycidas. Taxonomy (NCBI): domain Eukaryota; kingdom Metazoa; phylum Mollusca; class Cephalopoda; order Sepiida; family Sepiidae; genus Acanthosepion; species Acanthosepion lycidas. Next base: position 53,898,456 of record OZ010602.1, on the reverse strand, counting down.
TATGAATGATTCATGAATTATAAGTTATAATTGCACCTTTTAATTGAATTTAAAATAACTGATCCAACGTGCAACTTTCGGATAATAAGTGTGACATTACTGTAATTATTGAACAATATAGTTCATGCCATATTGACGGAAAATCTACCAGTAAAAAAAGAATTCTCTTATTGCTACATTTGTACAAAGACGCACAACCTTAAAATTTAAATTCAAAATCAGCGTTGCGACCGCACGTTCCAAAACAATAACACATTTCTCATAGCATTTCTTCGGATTACATCTGTATTTTCGTTGTCCTCTTATTGCCGAGAAGTAAAAACAAGAACAAAATCTACTTCCATACCTGATGATGTCTGTAGGAACAGACGAAAGCTTGTAAAAAAAATTAAAAAGACCTGATGCAACTGGAATTTATAAACAGGAATCATATCATTCATATACAGGTTCAGTGTTGGTGTATCTTATTTATGTGTTTGCGACGATGTATTCTCGCCATTTAAATCATTAACCTCTATATTTGTTTTTTGCATGAATGATTCATGGAATATATATATATATATATATATATATATATATATATATATATATATATATATATATATATTCAGGGTTATTTAAAAAACTATGAACCGATTTCGTTACGCAATATTTTAATAAGGAAAAAGCAATAGAAAACTTTTGCCAAGTCATAAGTATTCTATTCACCATCAACTTTTGTTCCCTTTCTTACAACGTGGCCACCACCTGCAGCACGGGCAATATCAATGTGATAAGAGAACTCTTCCCAGACTTATCAAGATCAACTGAATTGTTCGCTGTTGTTATTCGATGTTTCAGATCATCGGAGTTAGTGGGTAGCGGTTGAACATAAACGCGATCTTTTACGTGTCCGCACAAGATAAAAAATCACACACGGTGAGGTCTGGTGATCTCACAGGCCAAGCACAAAGAGCGAGGTCTTGGTAAGTGCCTGAACGGGGCTTAGTTTGTAAGGTTTCAAATTTAAACGTCTTAGCACACGCTAGATAGTGAATTGAGAGATCGCAAGCTCAAGGCTAGCTCATTTTCTGGACTGCCCTCAAGCACAGCACGGATTCTTGACACTTGTTCTTCCGAAACTTGCGACCAAGTATTTCCTGTTTATTAATAGTTGTTACTGATGGTAACCAGAGAGTACTTCGTCGCAATTTTGTGTCTATAATAATTTCTGTATCATCCAAGAGGAGAACCATTTTTAAAACAATGCACGAATATTGAGAATTGTTCAGCTAAGAAATTAAATACTAAATTACTAAAATTTATTTTTTAATTTTTATTTTTGCTTACAAATACTTGTTGGAAAAGAAAATACTTACATTTGTCTTGATAAAGTCCATCATAGAACGAAACCTCTGTTTTTTTATATATATATATATATATATATATATATAGGGTGTACAAAAAATTGACAGAAATCGCCTTAAAATACAGAAAGGTTGAAAACATGATAGCAGAATCAGTTGGTTTCCCTCATTATATATATATATATATATATATATATATATATATATATATATATATATATATATATTCCACCAACATAATGACTTCTACAACACTGCCCTAAAAAGTAGTGGTTATAAAAATGCTAACATTAAATATAGGGACAATTGCAATAACCAAAAGAAAAAAAAACAGGAAAAGAGACATCATTTGGTATACACCTCCGTTCAACCAAATGGTTAGTATTAAACTAGGACAGAAGTTCTTAGCTCTAATCGATAAACATTTTCCCATCAAAAGTAGGCTTAGTAATATATTCAATAAGGACACACTAAAATTGAGTTATTGCTGCACTGAAAATCTAGAAGGTATAATAAGAAGACACAATAATAATATCCTGAACAAACCCCCTTACCTGAATAGTTTTAATAACTCTACACTTAAATCAGATAATGATAGGGAAAAATTATGCGATTGTAGAAACCCGGTAGACTGCCCATTAGAAAATAAGTGCTGCATCAAATCTGTGGTATACCAATGCACTATATCATCCACGGAGAACCCTAACAATAATATGATATACATTGGGTCCACGAAAAATGCCTTTAAAACCAGATGGAGGCAGCATAAATGCTCCTTCAACAACATAAACTTTAGACATCAGACCTCTCTATCTAAAAAAAAATAGGACACCTAAAGTAAAATGGAAAATCATTAACAGGACTAGAACTTGCAAAACTTGGGATGACCCATGCCCTTTGTGCCTCCATGAGAAACTACACATTATTAAGCTTCTAAACAATAAAAACCTATTAAACAACCGGCAAGAATTAACGGTTTTCTGCCGACACAACCGAACTTACGCTCTGAATAACTAGCTAAAAACACGCATACAATAAAATAAATTTTAAAATCCATAGCCCATATACATAGTTTTAATAACCTACAAAAATTGATAACCCTTTATGAAGTCGTCAAATAACAAACGTTACGGCCTTTTCATATACACAAATCCCTTTCATAAAGAGATATAATAAAAGAATAAAATAAAAATAAATAAATAAATCTCCGTAGACGCTCAAGCCAGACTATGCGAAAACTTCCTCCGTCGTCAATTTAGCCACCCCCACCTTACCGTGACCCGGCATCTATGAAAGTAACTGTTGAATATTAGCTAGTTTGCCAGAGGTTTAGCACACAAGTAGGCAAATGTAGCCAAAGCCAAAACTGACTTGAGTCATTTATGGAGAAATATATAGCTGAATAAAGACCCCTCATGCAAATGCATTGGGAAGGTCCATTCTAGCAAAATGGACCAACCCAACTGGTGTATTAGGTGCTCTCCTATAAAATAAGGTAAAATCAGCTGGCTTGCCTTTTATAAGGAAATAGAAGGAGGCAGCCATGTTGGCAGGTAAGTCACTTGACTTCTACATCTCCCTCCTCTCCCCATTGCGGAAGCATATTGGCCGTTGGGGAGGAATTAATTCCCTATTGCCTGGCTGATTGTACGAGAGTAGTCGGGATAGCGCCCTGGGAATCCTCGTTCTTGATGGCTGTGATTGAGTAGGGCCCTGGGACGCTGGTTTATTTTGTAATGTAATGTCACCATTTTCCAAGTCTTTGGCAGATTGATGTGGTCTGCATGTATCCGTAATTGTCGGCTCAGGTGACACAGGCATGGCGCTTGGTATGGGGGTCTTGATTATGGGTGCTTCAAGTTTCCTTAGAAACCTACGGTTCCGCAGGGTTATTCTGCCTGATCCTGCAACTCTAATTCTATATTGACGGTTGGGAAGTGTTTCTACTATTCGCCCAGCTATGTCCCATCGACGGCTATTTGGGTTTTGAATGGAGACTGTGTCACCTTTATAAAGTGGGGATAGTGCATGTGCAGTATGGTTGTACTTCTCGATGAGGTCTGCATTGCGTTTGGATAATCTCTGTTCTCGTTTTTTTGCTGCGGCTATCCATTCAGGGTGTGGTTTATATAACTGTGGGTGCGATGGGATAAAATCTCGAAGACGTCTATGAAGCAGGAGTTGCGCTGGTGATAAGCCAATGCCTTGGATAGGGGTGTTTCTATATTGCAAGATTGCTTGTGCTGCCATGTTATTGTCCAAGGAACCCTGGTGTCCTGTGCAGTCTTTTATGAGTCTTTTTGCAGTCTTGACTGCCAATTCTGCACGTCCGTTAGACTGGGGATAGGCCACTGATGAAATTCTTTGCTTAACAGCCCAGGTTTTTAGGAATTGTTGGAATGAGTAAGCTGAGAATGGCGGTCCACCATCTGTACTAAGTTCCTCAGGTGCACCATATGTTTGGAATATTTCTCTGCAGATGGAAATCAACCTGGAAGGAACCGCTTGCCCTGGATTGATGCGGTACAGAATGAGCCATCCAGTGAGCCTGTCTGCACAAGCAAGATATGTGAAGGATTTAACATAGAACAAATCCATTACAATCTGTTGAAATGGCCATTCAGGTGTAGGTGTCATTTGGATTGGTTCATGTGGTAGACTTGGGGCATTCCTTGAACATGTAATGCAATTATACCTGTAATTGCGAATTGAGGCATTCATTCCAGGCCAGTAAACTGAGTCATTGGCACGCGCTTTCATGCCAACTACTCCTTGATGAGCTGAATGTAGGCATTTTAATATGTTCTTGCGCTGGGAGGTTGGTATCACTACTCTCCTGTCAAGTAGTATTAGACCATTTTCATTGCTTAGGCGGTTACGAACTTCCCAGTATTCCCGGATTGTAGGTGGTGTTGCTTGACGACTGTTTGGAAAACCATTGTCTATGGTTTTCCGTAATAGGGTGTAGTGTGTGTCTTCTTGACCAGCAAAACGAATGTGGTCAGGGGAAGTTATGGCAGGATTATCATCTAATTGAGATATTGATGTGAGGGCTGTCAATCTCATTGTTGCACAAGTCTCATCTGATTCATCAATTTCTATAAGGGAGGGTTCTATAGAGAATGTATCAAGTAGGCTTTGTACTGTAGTGACTGGATTGCGGGAAATAGCATCAGAGGCTCTGTGCCATTTTCCAGGGCAGTGTTGCATGGTGAAACGATATCTCAAGCTTTTCTCTTTGAGTCGGAATAGGCGAGGGTTGTGAATTTTGCTGAGATCTCGATCACCAAAAAGTCCTTTGAGTGGTTCATGGTAGCACAAGCAATCTTGCAATATAGAAACACCCCTATCCAAGGCATTGGCTTATCACCAGCGCAACTCCTGCTTCATAGACGTCTTCGAGATTTTATCCCATCGCACCCACAGTTATATAAACCACACCCTGAATGGATAGCCGCAGCAAAAAAACGAGAACAGAGATTATCCAAACGCAATGCAGACCTCATCGAGAAGTACAACCATACTGCACATGCACTATCCCCACTTTATAAAGGTGACACAGTCTCCATTCAGAGATGACATCACAACAATTCCGAAAGAGAGAGAATGGGACCAGTGTTGCTTCTATCTGAACAACACTATTTTTGTTAGAGGACACATATGAGCCTGTCTCCTGGTCAAACTCTACATGTGCAATCAAACTGTCCATGTTAGCTTCATCGTCTTGGAAGTCTCTCACTTCACTAGAGCGATTTCTTGATCGGCAAACTTTTGAAAAATGACCTTGGATGCCACACAAGTCACAGGTCTGATTCCAGGCAGGACATGCCTGTTGGCGGGTGCTGGTTCCTGGGATGCCATGCTTGTGGCTACCACATCCACTACAGCGGAACTTGTTTTGTTTTATAATCAGTTTTTTGGGGCTTCTGGATTGAGGGGGATTTTTTTCCACTTGTGTTGTTTTTTCTTTGCGATAGGTTGATGCACGCAATGCTGACATTTCAGTTGACCCTGCCATTCGTGCTTGGTCACGCAGTGCTGCCTCGAATGCCTCAGCATGGTTGATGTTTTGGTCAAGGGTCTTCAATGAGCTGGCCTTTGCTAGTAAATCTGCTTGGAGAGCATCATTTGCTGTACCTCTGACCAGCTGGTCTTTGATATAGATGTCAGATAGGTCATGACTGCAAATGGGACATGTGAAGTCACAATCCTGTGCTGTACCCTTAAGGCGGACAACAAATTGCTGGATTGATTCGCCTGGTCCCTGGGAAATCGAAGCGAAAGACAATCTATGAACCATAGGGTTCGATTTTTGGGTAACTAATGCCTCCAACATGTTCAGGAGTCTGTTTGGTTTTTCCGAGAAAAATTTGGGGTATGTATTGATGATCGACGTTTGCACAGTCTCATCAGCACAGTTGTATAAATGGATGTTGGTCTGTGTAGGGGGCATGTTTGTCATTTGCACAAATACCTCCCAATCAATTCTGAACTTTCGGAATTGTTGTGATGTCATCTCTGAATGGAGCTGGGGGAGTTTGGCTGCAGGGGCCTTCGTATAGCTGTCTGATGTCAAAGGTTGCTCCTTTGATAGCTTAAGGATAGCTAGGGCATGTCCCATGGTTGTGACACCTAGTTCTTTAAGGATTTCCCGGTCTATGATAGAGAGGCTATCCTTAGTAATATTCTCTTTCACAAACGATTCAGCATAGGTTTTGGCAGAGTCGGTAGGAATGCCAATTTTGATAAGTAGCTCTTGCCAGTCTTCGTATCCTGTTCGCAGCGCCATGTTGAATATTAGCTAGTTTGCCAGACTATGCGAAAACTTCCTCCGTCGTCAATTTAGCCACCCCCACCTTACCGTGACCCGGCATCTATGAAAGTAACTGTTGAATATTAGCTAGTTTGCCAGAGGTTTAGCACACAAGTAGGCAAATGTAGCCAAAGCCAAAACTGACTTGAGTCATTTATGGAGAAATATATAGCTGAATAAAGACCCCTCATGCAAATGCATTGGGAAGGTCCATTCTAGCAAAATGGACCAACCCAACTGGTGTATTAGGTGCTCTCCTATAAAATAAGGTAAAATCAGCTGGCTTGCCTTTTATAAGGAAATAGAAGGCGGCAGCCATGTTGGCAGGTAAGTCACTTGACTTCTACAGTAACTCTATACTGATACAAATTATTAACACCCCACCGCTGCCGATTCTAAACAATCCGCTCTTGATGTTACCATGGAAATTTTTGATTTCAATTCTGACCATACTATTAAAACTCGTAAATTTCAGAAATAAGTCATTCCCCAAAGATTTCGCTTGAAGATGGAACAGAGCCTACTTTAACTCAAGTTAATTCAAATATTATTTTGAAGTTTTCGGCTCTTGTTTTGAAACATGAGACCTCTAATGTAGCGAGTTGGAATCCTATTTTTAAATAAATAATTATATATATATATATATATATATATATATATATATATATATATATATATATATATACCCAAGTATATGATTGGTGTATACGGATTAAATTCCAATAACCCACAATTGCTATTCTTAAAAGAGCGCTCAATACAGAGTAGAGCAGATATAATGATTTATTTAAATATTATAACATAAATATGATATAAAATCACTACAAAAATAGCCATTTTGTTTAAACACAATCAAGTGATGATGTGTTTTTTATGTAATTTTATGTGTAAAGATACATTTTATTAAAAAATAGTAATCAACTTAACTAAGACTTGTTCTAACAGAAACTAATGCATTTTTTTTCATTTTAACTGATGAAAAAAGTATTCGTACAAAACAAAAAATGCATATTACCTTAATTTAATACTTTGTGGAATATCCTTTATTGAGTTCAACAGCTACCAGTCTTTTCCTGTACGTCTCAACTAATGATTTGCACACATTGAGTGGTATTTTGTCCCATTCTTCTTGGCATATTGTCTTCAAATTCTTGATATTTGTTGGTGCTCTTTTCCCAATTTGAATTTTCAAATATCGCCATAAATTCTCGATTGGGTTCAAGTCTGGGGACTGACTTGGCCATTGCAAGACATTAAGGTTACTTTCAGCTGACCATTTCCTTGTAGATCTAGCGATATGTTTAGGATCATTATCCAGTTGGAAAACCCAGTCAGGAGGTAGCCGAAGTCTCTCAACAGAACGCATTAAATTTTCTTGCAGAATTTTCTGGTAGCTTTCTGCATTCATCTTGTCATCTATTACTGATATTCTGCCAACACCTTTTGCAGAAAAACAGCCCCAGATCATGATACTGCCACGACCAAACTTTAGAGTTGGCAACGTGTTCCTTGGTAAGTAGGCTTCACTGTCCTTCCACCACACATGATTTCGATAATTATGACCAAACAACTGTATTTTAGTTTCATCTGTCCATAGTACTTTTTCCCAAAATGTATATTCTTTATCCTTATGCTCTCTAACTGATTTTAGCCTAGCATCTCTGTGTCGTTTGAAGAGGAGTGGAGTCTTCCTTGGGATGCGTGATTTCAGACTGTTTTTGTCTAGTTCATTACTTATTGTACGCTTGGTTATTTTAATCCCTAATGCACGCAGATGTTCCTGCAGCTCTTCTCGGGTAACCTGTGGATTTTGTTGGATCTGTCGTCCTAAAATTCTTTTCTGATCGTAGAGAAATCTTCCTCGGAGCAACTGTTCGTCTTTGGTTTTCGACGCTGTTACGAGTTTTAAACTTTGCAATGAACGAAGTAATTGTAGTAAAAGGAATATTCAGGTTGTTCTGTACCTGTTCCCATCTTTCCAAAGAGACAAAATGTGTTGTTTTTGTGAAATAGTCAATTATTTACCTTAATGCATTATTAGAACCTTCTCGTAAGACTAGAAATTGCAGAATCCTCTAATAATGGCTAATAGCATTAACTATAATTACTGATAACATTACTGGAACATTCTAGAATATACGTTTTTCAAATTAATTGATTATTTTATTCTAATAAATGATTTGTACGAATACTTTTTTCAGCAGTTAGAATTTAAAAAATGCATTAATTTCTGTTAGAATAAGAATTAATTAAGTTTATTATTATTTTTTAATATTATGTGTCTTTATACATAAAATGTGCCGAGATTTGTTTTATGTAAGGCTTTTACATTTATAAAAATACAATTTTTAATGTGTACGAATATTCATTTCCCCCCACTGTATATATATATATATATATATATATATATATATATATATATATATATATATATATATATATATATATATATGAGTATGTCCATAGCTGAGTAATGTAAAAAAAATCTCGTGCAATGTTCATTGGAAATGCCATTGGCAAATATAGGATTGTTCCTCGTTGTGAAATTTGTCGCCAAATAATGATTCACTTCAAGAATATTAACCATATATTTTCAGGTACATTATTTGCCTCTTTTGTAGTTCATTCAACTTTTTACCCAAATGTCTTCAGTGATAATTTTATTAACTGTTGTTGCATGTATAATATTTTGCGATAACATTACCATGATGTCTCTAAATATTTATAAGAATGGATGAATGACCCCTTGAAAATAAGCACTATCAAAAGTTCAAAGAACCCATTGGATCGTACAATTCAACTATTTCCATTGTGTCGATAGTTACTCGGATGACTGATACAATATTGTCTAGTTTTTAAAGTTTTAGCATTTTGTAACCTAGAAAAAGTTACTGAATTAGGAATAACCAAATTGGAGGTTGGTAATGAAATGGTAATCTTTATAACATCAACAAAATACAATACTCGCCAGCGGCGTGAAGTAGATAAATCACTGCCAGTGGTGGACTACTTAGACAGCATATTACCCCCACTTACAATAGTCTCCAACATATTTATGAGGATTGGGGCATAGCCATTAGTGATCATAGATAGGTATATAACGCAGAAAAATCGTTAAAATACATTAAACATTAAAACACAATTTCGTAACTTTTCTCTTTCTTCTCTCTGCCGTGTCACTTTAGACCGTGCTCGATTATGGCTCTCCACAACTTACTATCCTTTGAAGCTAATAGGAATGTTCCTCTTTCTACTCCCTCTCTCACTTCCACCATCCATTGCACAATATTGTTAGGTTTCTTACTCGTTGTTTCCCTATCTTACCTTCAATATGTCACGTGAATGTCAAATTCTCCAAGCCTTCTGTCCTCATTATGTGTGCCTGTTCTGCTATCCATTTACACAAGTTTTTTAGGCAGGTTACTCGTTGTTTTCCTTTGTCCTTATCTCTAATATATACTGTGTGTATCAAATTATCCAAGCCCTCTTTTCTCATTATATGTGCCTTTCCTTCTGTTAAATAATAGTTTAGCAGACTATTATTTTTTTTAGTGGAAGTGTATCTTGGCTCCCATTTTCGGATGTTGGTCTTCGAGTTCAGATGGAAGACACAATAAAGAAGTTGATTTTGATTGGCTGAGCTAGCGTGGAAATGATAAATAGACAAAAGTTTTTCAACGATTTGTTTCTTAACTGTCAAGCAATGCAGACGTGTTCGCTTTCGTGTTTGAAACGGCTCACCAGTGAGGGGGAACGACACCCACTCGATTGTTAGTATATGTTGACATTAATAAAACTATATAAGTTAAAATTATTTGTGTTTGAGTTTTTTCCCAAATTTGAAGTTTATTTGAACCAAATGTACAACAGATCGCCGGCCAAGAGAAGACAAGATGGGGCCACCTCTACCAAGGGGCTATGAAACACTCCTATCCATTTACACAAGCTGTTAACCTCTGTCCCTCTTAATGACAATACGTCATGTGAGTGTCAAATTCTCTAAAACATCTTTCCTCATTATGTATGTTCGTTCTGCCATCCATTTACACAAGCTTGTTAGGTAGGTTACTCGCTGTTCCACTTGTCTTAAACATTTGCGTATTAAATACTAGCAGTAGAGCCCGGCGTTGCCCGGGGATGTAATAGTAAGAGATAGATCAAGTATCGACCATCATAAAGACTGAAAAATAATATTGACAAAGATTATTGTTTAAGGTTGACGGACATACATGTCTTAATTAGTTTTATTTTTTATTTTATTTTTTTACGAATTGGTCAAACTCAAACAAAAACATTGTTTTCAATCGTTATGAGTCTACCGATTGAATAGAATTTTATTATAAACAATTTTCTTGTAAATGGAATTTTTAAAGCATTCTGAATGTAAAAATAAAGAAAAAAGTGTGCAAGACAATACGAAACACTACCTGCCAAAAAAGTGAAGTTTTGTTGAAATCGGTTGAAAAATGTAGGAAATCCGATCCCATATATAAACGAACACACACACACACACACACACACACACACACACACACACACACACACACACAACCTGGGTTTTATAAGTATAACTCGATATAAGTTCTCCCCCTTTCATTCTCGCGACAGAGATGCCTCTTAATCGTGTTTTCAAATTGCAAAAACAATTCTGTTTTTCCAATTTTTGGCGCTGTCAGAACCACCGCAAGGTAATTTTACGTAGTCCTGTGAAGTTTTGTTGAAATCGGTTGAAAAATGTAGGAAATCCGATCCAATATATAAACGAACACACACACACACACACACACACACACACACACACACACACACACACACACACACACACACACAAGCTGGGTTTTATAATAAGTATGATTACAAGACCTCTTTTTTCATTAGGCACCCCTAAATTTGAAACTTTTTCTTGTTCTAAGTTCTTTTTGTTCCCATTTTCCTTAAAACATCCCCCTTGATTACATGCTTAAGCCATAGCGCTCTTGGTATAAATACTTCTTCGTTTCTGGAGGTCTCATCTTTATCCGTGAGGAAATTACACAGCATTCATTGCCATCTATCATTTCAGCACTCTTCTTTGTTTCTAACGAAATTTTCCCGTTTTTTAATACTTTGCTTAGCTTTATTTTGTCCTTTTACTGCATTGGTAGTAACGGTAATTGTTATGGTAAGAATAGCCATTTCATTCATCAATTCCGTGGTTGAACAGTTAGCGTTACAGTCGGTTGAAATTGATAAAATCTTTTTTTTTTAAATAATTGTTTTTTTTTTGGGGGGGGATTAGGCTTCTAATCTCCATTAACCGTTATCGCTGTTTAATCTCTCTCTGTTTTTTTTTTTTTTTTAAATTTACTTTACCGTTATGTAAGGGTGACACATTTTGCACTCTTCAACCCCTTTCTCATGTACGCAACCTCGTAACTCTATCGCTATTTCTGTGGCAAATGTTCAGCCAGTTCAGACCTTTACAGCTAAAAGCTGCCATACTGCATCCACAGTGTCAAATCAGCCTCATTTTCCCCGTATTTGAATTGTAGGGAGGATGATCCACTAAGAGAGCTTTTCGCCTAGAAACACTGCTTTATGGGACAGATTCCATCGTCGACGATTTCCCGAAGGCAACGAGCTTACGGCTATATCATTTTGAACCATTAGTTCTCATAAAGTCAGACAAATTAAGCAACATGAAGCCTGTCTTGGAAATAACAAGTGCTGTAAACTTCGGAATGGAATTCAGAGACTATAGTTCCAATTCTCGTTGGGTTCGTTATATTCACTTACACGCAAATCCACTTGGGAAAGGTAGGAATCCGTCTCATCTCCATCCCCAGTCTAAGGGTTAATTAGAAACATTATAAAATCATATTATCTCCCGCAAAACACTTACAATCTGAAGACCTGCAAAGTTTTGACAAACCGTATGTTGTATCATACCTACGTACGATAATGGGTATGTCCCCATTTACATAAATACAGTAGTAAATACTGTATGTTGGTCTGCAGTTGGAGATTCATTGTGGAATTCACTTGACTCACTTCTAGCAGTTGACTGCTTCTTCTACGTGCCGCTGGCGAATCTTATATGCATTGTTTGTGTCCTAAGGATTGTCGTTCATTACCAACCTTCATACGATTATTCTATTCAGTAACCTTCCCTAGGTTACAACACCGTAAAAAACAGTTCAGTCAGTCAATGAATCCCGTAGGTTATAATCTTGAAGTCAAGGGTCAGTCGTTACCTATCCTTTATATCGACACAATTCGCACTTCCTAGATCCAACTATTACATTCATATCACATAAGTCATTGAGTAATCTTCTACCTGAAGAGACTCTTGAGTCTTGTATTGAGCGAACGCTAGTAATAATATAATTTGTATATTATTTTTTGCCTTAGTAGAAACTAATATTTTCAAGGCAATTGTTCTAGTAAACTATTTTCCCTGGTGCCTCGTCTACATGAATTTAAGCGTTCTCCTAGATTGGCAGTTAGGTCTCACCGTTTTGCTGTTGAACTCGCCAGGTGCAACCGTCACTTCTATACTAACCGTTTCTTTTCTCGCACTTCGCGCCCGTGGAACTGCCTTCTGATTTCTCGCTTCCCTATCACTTAGAATCTTCAAAAATCTAAATGAAACGTTAAATGTTATTTTATATCTTCTTGATACCTGTTCCTATATTGTTCTTTTCTTCACTTCTCTTCACTGAAGTCTTTTCATTTACTTTCACTCCCTGTACCCCACCTGCGTCCTGGTGGCGTTGTCGCCTTGCTTGGGGGGTGGGGTGTGAAACGATTAAAAAAAAGTCTTCATCAATTAGAATTGATCGATCTGCAATCCGATGAGATGCTGAGAGACACAAAAGATAACTAAGAGGAAATTTAACGGACATTTACAAGATATATCAGTTAAATCTTTTCCTTGAAAAGGAAAATCAGCATTTGACGCAACTTGACGCAAAAACAAACAAACAAAAAAAAAACGTTTTCAATTATAAAGCATTCTAAATCTGCATTTAGGTGTTTGTACAATCAATTTCGATGACAAGAAACACCAATTTTTACCATAGGTACATTTTTTTTTTAATCTCATAACAAAATATACCATCATTCCAAGGGATACTTCAATTTTAATCCTATCACATGAGATTTTGTATTTGTTTATAATGGAAACATGTATTGTTTACGATTTTTAAATGTGTTAACATATATACGTTCGCGGATCTGGAGAAAGAGAAATTTTAAAAACAGTCGCTGCTCCTGCTATTAACGCATCGCTCTTTAGCAATGAATTGAGCGCTCTTGGCGATTCGGGTTTGAAAACATCGAGTATATAATACTTTAAAATTTTCCCGTTTCTCCAGCGTGCGCCGATAGCTTAGGCGTATAATCTCGGACTGACGCCAAATCGGTCGAGTTTAGATCCCGGCCTGAACTAATCGGTTGTCTAACCACACTGCTGAGCTGTGGTACAATGTAACAGGCTTGTATATATATATATATATATATATATATATATATATATATATATATATATATATATATATATATATTAGATTGGTGCAAAAATAATGTCGTTTTGTCACATAGTAACATATGTGAGAAAACGACATTAATTTTTGCACCAACCTAATATATATATATATATTCTTGCCTACATCAGTTATAATCTTAACTTACTAATGCACCACTGACCCGTATATGTATAAATAGCCGAGAAAAATAACAGCATACGTGGCCTGACGATTGCATATAGCATGAAACAGACTGTCGCCTCTAAGTGTTGACTTCTATGTTCACTTTTATATTTACACACGCTCTCTCTCTCTCTCGCTCTCTCTCTCTCTCTCTCTATATATATATATATATATATATACATATGCATCCATATACACATATACATATATTTCTACAGATAATAATAATAATAATAATAATAATAATAATAATAATAATAATAATAATAATAATAATAATATACTAAAGATAATATAAAATAAAATTAATAAGTTAAGATTATAACTGATGTAGGCAAGAAAATCACACAGCTGATCATATACAAAATCGTGAATGCATGTACCTATACATGTTAGTACATTCACGTTTTTTGTATATGCGGGAGGATATTGCAGGTCGTTAGTATGGGCCCTGGTTTGCTCCCTATATCGATTGCGCTGACCACCGAGAGTCCTTTCCCTGACGCCAAATTCACTGAAAAAAGAACATCGCAGAAGTCGGTTCTAAGGAATGCGGATATCATGACCATCCCAACCGAGCTGTCGATCGACAAGTATTTCTTCGCTCGTTGTTGACACAGAATGTTTCCGGATTTCTCAATCCATCACTTTCAATAGCGTGAAGATGACGTGACGTAAAAAGTGATATTCATTGCTAGCGTAGTGAATTTAATCTTCACTGGAAGTCACATCACTATGACTGCGTGCAAACGTTACTTAACCCAAGAACACTAACCATCAATTAAAATTACACCACTACTAACCATGGGTATATCATACCCGATTTTGAAAATATATTAGAAATAAATAAATAAATAAATCTTTATTTGAAATATTTTATATGCAGGCACTTCAAACTTTGTACTTTGAGTTAACATTAATAGGCAATGAAAAACATTATTTAGGTAAGAAAATCAGGTACTGAAAATTGTAATTAAAAATAGGAAAATTTGCACTGGGTACTATATACCCATGGTTAGTGTTCTAGGGTTTTGTAAATATCTCTGAGCTTGGTTATGATGACGTTTTTTGACGTTAAAAAAAACGTCAAAAAACGTCATTATTTCTGCACCAACCTGTCTATTAATTTCGCAAGTCATTGCTATTAGGTTGGTGCAAAAATAATGACGTAATAATGTCGTTTTTTTGACGTATAACGCCGAAAAACGCCATTATTACGTCATTATTTTTGCACCAACCTAATATATATATATATATGTATATATATATATATATATATTGAACAATAAAAAAAATATTAAAAAATTAAAATCTTTAGACACACTGGGTTGTAGATTAATATTCTTTCTTTTTTTTATTATTACTTCATTTAGATTCCTTGACTAGTTTCGACCAAAATGGCCATCAACTTTTCTATTCACTCAATTATAGTGAATTTGGCATTATTATCAGTTTTTATTTCGATCATTAAATTTTGTACCTACAAAAATATCTTTAAATATATATATATATATATATGAGTGTTTATATGTGTGTGTGTGTGTGTGTACCTACGTCATTATTTTTGCACCAACCTAATAGATAATTCTTGAGGAGGTTGAGTTTGAGAAACATCAATTATTATTTCCCCTTGTATCGGGAATTGATTTTTGCATTTCTCTCGCCATTTTCTTGTTTCTGTAGCTAATATTTTAAACACCCAGAATTCTTCATCAGTCGAATCGATCTTGTGTAAAAGAAAAAAGCTTGCTATCAATATTCCATTTTTACGACAATGAATTCGTCTCGCTCATCAAACTGATAGTGTCGTTAGTTTAATTCTAACGGGTTATGGCTTGCCATTTAAAAATCTTAGTTTGACTCAAGGCCGCTACTGTGAGGTACCCGGTAAAGATCGAACTGCCAACCAGACAATATAGTTAATCGTCTTCTGAGTTCATGTCTCTCTGCGTGTTTAGTGGCATAATTTTTTACTTTCATATAGACAAAAAGACTCTAACGTATTCGCAACGTCTTTCATTATGAACTAGTTTTAATTTCTCCTTACTTCTCTAAAAGTAATTAACGGTTTCACGAAAATATTTGCATTTCACATACGTATAAAGTTTATTGACTACAGTTTTCTAAATTTTCAAAACTTTTCCAGGCATCATATTATTAACCAGCTTTACAGAAACTAGAAGAAACATGTTCTGCTCAAGAATTGTTATCACACTGCGCAAAGTTTGCAAAAACCAAAGTTTGGAATAAAATTTGGAAACATTGTCATTGTGATAACAAAGATATAAGGACAACATTAACTCTTAAATGGCGTGCATCATCAACTGATTCTTCATTTGAGATTTTCGGATATTCTCAACTGATGATTTTTCTATTGAAAACTGTTTGGAGAGAAAGATTTTATTAATTTCGACCGACATTGCCATCGTTCCATAAATATACCCAAATATGTTTTTATCTTATCTATTAATAAAACATGAAAAGCAAAATCTTATGAGTCACAGAGTATTTTAATTCTCTACCTCATCATGTTACAGTCTATATTAGTGTTGTAGCATATCTACGGACGATAATAGATATGTCTCTATTCACATAAATACAGTAGTAAATATTTTATGTTGGTCTGCAGTTGGAGATTCATTGTGGAATTAATTTGACTTCTAGCAGTTGATTACTACTTCTACGCGCCGCTGGCGAATCTTATATCTATTGTTCTTGTCCTAAGTATTATCGTTCATTAACAAACTTCGTTTGATTATTCTATTCAGTAACCTTCCCTAGGTTACAACAATTAGAGTGTTCAGAAAGTGACTACGTTATATTACAATCTATTTTAGAGGGTTCCGGATGTGATTAAGCTATGTTACAATCTATATTTCCAAAGAAAGTGATTACGTTATGTTAAAAATGAAAGAGCCGAGTTCGATTTCCAGCCTGGTTCAATACATTCACTTACGCGAAAATACCCTTGGGAAAGGCATGAATCCATCTCTACTCCCTCCAGCTATAGGTTGAATAGCTGAACAATATAAAGACAGCATTCATTCTATACGTCATCATGTTACAGTCTATATTAGTGTTCAGAAAGTGATTAAATTATGTTACAATCTATATTGGAGTGTTAAGAAAGTAATTAAGTTATGTTACAGTCTATATTGGAGTAATCAGAAAGTGATTAAGTTACGTTACAGTTTTTATTAGAGTGTTTAGAAAGTGATTACGTTATGTTAGAAATCAGAGCCGAGTTCGAATTCCATCCTGGTTCGTTGCAGTCACTTACGCGAAAACATTGGTAAAGGCATGCATCCTCTTCTCCCTTCAAATATGTGTTGAATAGCTGGATAGCTGGGCACTATAGCTTTCTGCGGAAAAGGTGAAAGGTTCTGCCTACAAAGTCATGCATCGAAAGTCCAAGATCGTCCAAGAGTGTCACATGTATGGCATTTAACTGACTGATTGAGTATTTTACGGTACCGGATAAAGATACCTTTAACGCAACCTATCCTCTGTTTGATTTCCCTATCGTCTATATTAATTTTTTTTTATGATGGATCCGGATTTGAAGTACCCCGGGTTTATTAATTCCACTTTCTGCATTTTAATGATGGATTGAGCTTAGACGCCATCATAATACTCTCAGTCCAATATGAGAGGGAACTTTTGTTTTTCTAATCGTAACCCCCCATGCAACGCAGTAAAGCAACCAAGATGGAAGTAGTTGCTCAGTGTGAATAAAAAAAGAAAAAAAATATTAAGGAGCGAGAACAATGGAAGAGTAATCAGGAAGACAATAGATAACAATTGATATTGCATTTAAATTGTTTAAGATCAAATTTGCCTGGAAAGCATAGAGCCAAAAGAGAGTTCCATAAGCGAGAATTACAAGGAAAGGAACTGTTGGCATAGAACTTACGGTTACATGTAGCCAATTCAACTGTGAATTGATGAGGCCTAGCCGCTAATATAATACTGCCCTTAAATTCATCAAGTCTAGGTACCATAGCGAAGAGTTCACTCGGACAGTTAGCAGGAATATTTCTAGAAAAGTACAGGATAAGCTATATTACTGAATCTGAGATGCCAGGTCAGGACCATTATTATAGCTGATTCTTCTTTGAATTTTATCAAGAATATTTAAATGTGAACCAGCAGTACAAGACTATATGTGGCAGCAATATTCAAGGCATGGTCGAATGGTAGATTTAAATATGTGAAATTGATTCAGGGAAGAAAAATTGTCTCACATGACACAATGGGCCAAATTTCTTAGCAGCAGACCTAGCAATGGAATCAATATAATCTTTTCACTTCATGTCAGATGAAAATATAAACCGTAGAAAGCGCAACGAGTCAGTCTCATGGACGTTAGTATCAGCCATGCTGATGGGAGGAAATTTTTTCCTCATTATTGAAAGAAAATCACTCTGAGTCCAAAAGAGATACTGAGATCAATTAGTATCGATCAAATACATTGCAATACTATTTATTGCGTGATCTGTGATTGAGAATTCTGGTGAAACATT
>OZ010602.1:53790086-53875086 GCA_963932145.1 Acanthosepion lycidas | reverse complement strand
GTGTGTTTGTTAGTGATTTGGGTGGAGATGGGTGAAAAATTGTTTTTATTTTAGATGTTCGGGAAGATGGGGCAGAGGATGAAGGGCCCGGCCCCTCCAGTGGCTTTTGTTTCTTAGTCCTCTTAGCGTCCAACTCTTTCTTTATCTTCTTGATTTTTTTCAATATTCTCCTAGTTGGGTTAATTAACTTCTGGATTTCTGATTCAGTCTTGCTGTACGAAGTTGCTGCCTCGCCCTTAGAGTTGCTAGAAGGAACGGGGCTGTAGGTGTTACTGGCTCTGGGCGCTTCAGAGAACTGATGCCTCGCTGTTCGTCTCTTCTCTCTGCTCCTACCAACGATACCCCTTCTTCCTTCTCCTTGTCCGTATTTGTGGATGGCGTTGGTTTTTGGGAGAAATGTTGGACGGGAGCTAACCGAAGGTTTATCCGAACCGATCTGTGTCGCTGGTAGGCGTCGTGGAACAATCAGTATCGGCCAAAGAGGGATTTGGGTCGCCAGCATCCACAAGTCCAGAGGCCTTCCTTTCTAGACAGGAGGAGGATGGGGAGAGGTGACCAGTTTCTACACATTTCTAACAAGTAGGTCTTCTGTCAGTTACGATGACTGGCATCTTCCGGTCCAAATATCTAAATATTTCGGGACGGAGACGAAGGCCAAACGATCGAGCATGATGCCGAAGCCCCTTCTCTCGTTCAGTTTGTCGGAAGTTGCACCTAAAATTTGGCCATACTGCTTGAAGAGTGCAAACATGAGGAACCTCGAATACTGCTATTTACTTCGCTGGCATTCATAAATTATCTTTTGTTATCAATTCACGTTCCACATGAATAAAACAGGTACCTTTAATTACTCTTTGGAGTGTGACCCCATAAGGACATGTGTGATCGAACCACTGTGTTTTTCGTGGAGCGACAAATTTTGCCCATACTCTTGCCAACTACGAAGACCGACACAATTCTCTTTTCAAACATCTATAATTCCTGGGCATATTCTAAAAGTCCATCTTGTTTATCCCTTTCCAGAAATTCCGCAATGCTTATAATACAACTTGGTGGGAGCATGAGGGCGATTCCCCGTCTGTCATTTTTATTGGGGCCTCCATTTCTTTTGGCACGCTCTTTTCGTTGCTAGTTTTACTAGTTTGAGTCATATCTTTATTTGCTGATCTACTGTTTTCGGTAGCCAGCACAATATTTCCTTTACTTGGGTGATTAAACTTGATTAACTAGCAATAACTAACACCATCCGCAGATACACCAAACCAGTTCAACAACAAAATGAAATCAAACTAATAATATAGTACGCTAAATTTAAAACCTTGAGCAAATTGTTAGAAATGATAGTACCCCACCCGCGTCAAACCGTTTTTTTCAATAAAACTAATGTAGTCTAAAGGTTTACATGTCTATTTCGAAAGAGTTTCTCGCATAATAATCCTATCGGACACACAATTACAATTCTCTCAGGTCGTCATACATACCATCTTAATAACACCAGTGACGTAAAAAAATCATTACATACCAACACAATGTACCAGTAATAACAGATTCAAATCCTTCGAAATAAAAAATTCTAATCAACAATGCCAAAATCATCTATAAAAACAAATGCAAAAACTCTCAAAAAAATTCTCGAACCGATCGCAATTAAAAACCAAAAACCTTGTATAAATAAAATACGATATAATACTAGCACAAAGATCTTAAATATATTTAATAAATAATCCTTGAAATAATAAATACCAACACCATCTTAAATCGCTAATGAACTAATCCAACAACCCGGCCTGATTGCACCAAAATATTACATATAAAAATAAAAAGGAACCTACTTAAAACTATAATAATACAGCCATGATGAAGGTTGATGACAAAAGAAAGTGCTCGGCAAAACACCAAGTACTGCTTTTTTTTTCCAAATACAAAGAAACTTGCGAGAAAGCAAGAAAAACTGAAAGGAAAAATTTTTAAGCGAAAATGTTCTGTCTCGTTTCATTTCTCTGGTGAAATATATTATTATTATGGTACCTTAAAGTGGTCTGTTTTTCTTTTAAATATATATATATATATATATATATATATATGTGTGTGTGTGTGTGTGTCTGTGTCTGTGTATATATATATATATATATATATATATATATATATATATATATATAGAGAGAGAGAGAGAGAGAGAAGGGGAGAAAGAGGGGCGATAGAGAGTGATTGAAAGAAAGATAGCATCGTTTGATGATCACTTTAGGTGTGCAATTCATAACCACATACCGTTGATTTCTATATCTGCACTGTTTATACATAAATAAACATTCTATCGCTGATATGGGAATTGTTCACCCTTGAATATAGCCCGAATAAAAAAATATAATCCCTTCAACTGCCACACGACGATACCAAAAACAAAAACGAAAGAATTTAGTTCTTCAAGACAAAAATATAATAAAGCCAGATGTCTTTCTTTATTATTCGTTTCACCACTATGACAATGACACTAGAACGCAATGTGTCACAGGGTTTGAAAGAGAATGATAAGAATTTAGTGGAGATGATTGAGAAAAGGACAAAAAAAGGAAGAACATTTAAGAAGACAGAAAATGATGATTAACGTAGTTATCACGGAAGCAAGAAATGGGAAGGAAGTTCCACAGATGAGAAGTGCGAGACAAGAAACTGTTTGAGATCATATTAAATATGTGATAATAGCATATACGCTGAAATAATTTCACATCCGTTTAGGCACAAACACAGTATTTTTTTAAAAAATCGGTTTAACCCATGCGAGGCAGTAAATGCACTAAGACAAAAGGGGTTACTGGGTGTTTGAAGAATTAGGACGAGAAACATTAATAATAAACTGGAAGCGAAAAAAAGCTAGGATGCATGGAGTTCCACAAGCGATAAATGCGAGAAAAGACACAGCATATAATTTAAGGCTACATGCTGCACATAAAATGCTACGTACCACAGCGAAGAGCTTATTGGAACAATTAGCATGAAATTATATTTATAGTAACTAAACAGAAGCCACCTTACGGCGGTGGGAAGGGGACTGAAGTCTAGGTACCATAGCGAAGAGCTCATCGGAAAAATTACCATGAAAGTATAGTTATAGAAACGACACAGAAGCCACCTTACGGCGGTGGGAAAGCGACTGAAGTCTAGGTACCATAGCGAAGAGCTCATCGGAAAAATTACCATGAAAGTATAGTTATAGAAACGACAGAGAAGCCATCTTACGGCGGTGGGAAAGCGACTGAAGTCTAGGTACCATAGCGAAGAGCTCATCGGAACAATTAACATGAAATAATATTTATAGAAACAACACAGAAGCCAAATTACGGCGGTGGGAAAGTGACTGAGGTTTAGGTACCATAGCGAAGAGCTCATCGGAACAATTCCCAGGAAATTATATTTATAGAAACAACACAGAAGCCACCTTACGGCGGTGGGAAGGCGACTGAAGTCTAGGTACCATAGCGAAAAGCTCATCGGAACAATTACCATGAAATTATATTTATAGAAACGACACAGAAGCCACTTTACGGCGATAGGAAAGCGACTGAGGTCTAGGTAGCATAGCGAAGAGCTTATCGGAACAATTATCATGAAATTATATTTAGAGAAACAACAGATAAGCCACCTTACGGCGGTGGGAAAGCGACTGAAGTCTAGGTACCATAGCGAAGAGCTCATCGGAACAATTAACATGAAATTATATTTATAGAAACGACACAGAAGCCAACTTACGTCGGTGGGAAAGCGACTGAAGTCTAGGTACCATAGCGAAGAGCTCATCGGAACAATTACCATGAAATTATATTTATAAAAACAACACAGAAGCCACCTTTACGGCGGTGGGAAAGCGACTGAGGTCTAGCTACCATAGCGAAGAGCTCATCGGAACAATTACCACGAAATTATATTTACAGAAACGACACAGAAGCCATCTTACGGCGGTGGGAAAGCGTCTGAAGTCTAGGTACCATAGCGAAGAGCTCATCGGAATAATTATTATGAAATTATATTTATAGAAACGAGACAGAAGCGACCTTACGGCGGTGGGAAAGCGACTGAAGTCTAGGTAGCATAGCGAAGAGCTCATCGGAACAATTAACATGAAATTATATTTATAGAAACGACACAGAAGCCAGCTTACGTCGGTCGGAAAGCGACTGAAGTCTAGGTATCAGAGCGAAGAGCTCATCGGAACAATTTCCATAAAAATTATATTTACAGAAACGACACAGAAGCCACCTTACGGCGGTGGGAAAGCGACTGAAGTCTAGGTACCATTGCGAAGAGCTCATCGGAACAATTAACATGAGATTATATTTATAGAAACAACACAGAAGCCATCTTACGGCGGTGTGAAAGCGACTGAGTTCTAGGTACCATAGCGAAGAGCTCATCGGAACAATTAACATGAAATTATATTTATAGAAACAACACAGAAGCCACCTTACGGCGGTGGGAAAGGGACTGAAGTCTAGGTACCATAGCGAAGAGCTCATCGGAACAATTAACATGAAATTATATTTATAGAAACGACACAGAAGCCAACTTACGTCGGTGGGAAAGCGACTGAAGTCTAGGTACCATAGCGAAGAGCTCATCGGAACAATTACCATGAAATTATATTTATAAAAACAACACAGAAGCCACCTTTACGGCGGTGGGAAAGCGACTGAGGTCTAGCTACCATAGCGAAGAGCTCATCGGAACAATTACCACGAAATTATATTTACAGAAACGACACAGAAGCCATCTTACGGCGGTGGGAAAGCGTCTGAAGTCTAGGTACCATAGCGAAGAGCTCATCGGAATAATTATTATGAAATTATATTTATAGAAACGAGACAGAAGCGACCTTACGGCGGTGGGAAAGCGACTGAAGTCTAGGTAGCATAGCGAAGAGCTCATCGGAACAATTAACATGAAATTATATTTATAGAAACGACACAGAAGCCAGCTTACGTCGGTCGGAAAGCGACTGAAGTCTAGGTATCAGAGCGAAGAGCTCATCGGAACAATTTCCATAAAAATTATATTTACAGAAACGACACAGAAGCCACCTTACGGCGGTGGGAAAGCGACTGAAGTCTAGGTACCATTGCGAAGAGCTCATCGGAACAATTAACATGAGATTATATTTATAGAAACAACACAGAAGCCATCTTACGGCGGTGTGAAAGCGACTGAGTTCTAGGTACCATAGCGAAGAGCTCATCGGAACAATTAACATGAAATTATATTTATAGAAACAACACAGAAGCCACCTTACGGCGGTGGGAAAGGGACTGAAGTCTAGGTACCATAGCGAAGAGCTCATCGGAAAATTGACAGGAAATTATATTTACAGAAACGACACAGAAGCTACCTTACGGTGGTGGGAAAGCGACTGAAGTCTAGGTACCATAGCGAAGAGCTCATCGGAACAATTTCCATGAAATTATATTTACAGAAACGACACAGGAGCTCCCTTACGGCGGTGGGAAAGCGACTGAAGTCTAGGTACCGTAGGGAAGAGCTTATCGGAAAAATTAACATGAAATGATATTTATAGAAACGAGACAGAAGCCAACTTACCGCGGTGGGAAAGCGACTGAAGTCTAGGAAACATAGCGAAGAGCTCATCGGAACAATTAACATGAAATTATATTTATAGAAACGAGACAGAAGCCACCTGACGGCGGTGGGAAAGCGACTGAACTCTAGGTACCATAGCGAAGAGCTCATCGGAACAATTAACATGAAATGATATTTATAGAAACGAGACAGAAGCCAACTTACGGCGGTGGGAAAACGACTGAAGTCTAGGTACCATAGCGAAGAGCTCATCGGAACAATTTCCATGAAATTATATTTACAGAAATGACACAGAAGCCACCTTACGGCGGTGGGAAAGCGACTGAAGTCTAGGTACCATAGCGAAGAGCTCATCGGAACAATTAACATGAATTTATATTTATAGAAACGAGACAGAAGCCACCTTACGGCGGTGGGAAAGCGACTGAAGTCTAGGTACCATAGCGAAGAGCTCATCGGAACAATTTCCATGAAATTATATTTACAGAAACGACACAGAAGCCAACTTACGGCGGTGGGAAAGCGACTGAAGTCTAGGTAACATAGCGAAGAGCTCATCGGAACAATTTCCATGAAATTATATTTACAGAAACGACACAGAAGCCACCTTACGGCGGTGGGAAAGCGACTGAAGTCTAGGTACCATAGCAAAGAGCTCATCGGAATAATTAGCATGAAATTATATTTACAAAATCGACACGGAAGCCACCTTACGGCGGTGGGAAAGCGACTGAAATCTAGGTACCATAGCGAAGAGCTCATCGGAAGAATTACCATGAAATTATATTTTTAGAAACAACACAGAAGCCACCTTACGGCGGTGGGAAAGCGACTGAAGTCTAGGTACCATAGGGAAGAGCTCATCGGAATAATTATTATGAAATTATATTTATAGAAACGAGACAGAAGCGACCTTACGGCGGTGGGAAAGCGACTGAAGTCTAGGTACCATAGCGAAGACCTCATCGGAACAATGAACATGAAATTATATTTATAGAAACAACACAGAGGACACATTACGGCGGTGGGAAAGCGACTGAAGTGTAGGTACCATAGCGAAGAGCTCATCGGAAAAATTACCATGAAATTATATTTACAGAAACGACACAGATGCCACCTTACGGCGGTGGGAAAGCGACTGAAGTCTAGGTACCATAGCGAAGAGCTCATCGGAAAAATTAACATGAAATTATATTTACAGAAACGACACAGAAGACAACTTACATCGGTGGGAAAGCGACTGAAGTCTAGGTACCATAGCGAAGAGCTCATCGGAACAATTACCATGAAATTATATTTACAGAAACGACACAGAAGCCACCTTATGGCGGTGGGAAAGCGTCTGAAGTCTGGGTACCATAGCGAAGAGCTCATCGGAACAATGTCCATGAAATTATATTTACAGAAACGACACAGAAGCCACCTTACGGCGGTGGGAAAGCGACTGAAGTCTAGGAAACATAGCGAAGAGTTCATCGGAAAAATTAACATGAAATTATATTTATAGAAACGACACAGATGCCACCTTACCGCGGTGGGAAAGCGACTGAAGTCTAGGTACCATAGCGAAGAGCTCATCGGAACAATTAACATGAAATTATATTTACAGAAACGACACAGAAGCCACCTTACGTCGGTGGGAAAGCGACTGATGTCTAGGTACCATAGCGAAGAGCTCATCGGAACAATTACTATGAAATTATTTTCATAGAGACAACACAGAATCCACGGCGGTGGAAAACGACT
This sequence comes from Acanthosepion lycidas, assembly GCA_963932145.1. NCBI lineage: Eukaryota > Metazoa > Mollusca > Cephalopoda > Sepiida > Sepiidae > Acanthosepion > Acanthosepion lycidas. The sequence goes on along the minus strand of OZ010602.1, from coordinate 53,867,754 downwards.
GATGTCGAAAAGCCAGATCAGTAGCAATTATATTGCTGATTCGTTTTTCTTTTTTTTTTTTTCCTTATCAAGGAGGTTAATGTAAATAATCGGAGTACTGGACCATATTTGGCAGCAATAATCTTAGTGTGAACGAATTGAAGACTTATAAATATGTATGATAGATTGTGGAGAGAAAAATTATCTCGCACGACACACTGTACCAGCTTTCTTGGCGGCAAACCTTTACGCTATAATGTGTGTATACATATGTGAAATTAATGCTAATCATTTTTGGGAAACTTTATAAATAACGCAAGTTCACTAACATCATAATTTTCTTGGTTCCTCATCAATCTTATCTAATTTCTTAGTCGGATTATACTTTTTTAGTACATAACAGTTTAATGTTACAAATATTTACATGAGAAAAGAATAATGTGTATATGTGTGTGTATGTGTGTGTGTGTGCTAGTTCAGATAAATCTATAATGAACTAACTTCGAGACGGATATGCACGTCGTATAATTCTTGAACTAGTGACTACTTCTAGCCATCTGTCATGACAATGCATAAAGAATGAAACTATATTTTTTATCATCTCAAAAGAACTCATTTTAAAAATTGTGTCTCTTACGCAGGTGTGTAAGTACTTAACCGCATTGCTAACCTCAGTCAGACAAAGTTGTCGTATCCGGATATTCAGGAAAAAAAAATTGAAATTATCGTATATTCTGATTCCGTTTGTATTACAAGTAACTAGAATTCTGAGAATTTCAAGTTACAGATTCCGTAAGACTAAAAAGGGAAAGCAAAAATAAAAAAAAAATTAAAAAAAAAAAATTAAAAAAATAATAAAATAAATAAATAAATAAAAATAAAGCCAGAACACTGTATTCGAAGATCAGTTGAATGTGAACCTGAGTTTCACGGTCTCATCACGTTGAAATACCGGTCACCGATGTTAAACAACGTCGAAGCTGGTCAGTACCTAGATGGATAAGCGCTTGGGAATGCCAGCTGCTGTAAGCTTGGATGTGATGGAGGTGTAATGGATAATGCCTCGGAATTGCTAATCGACCCGTTCAGTTTTTTATATTCACTTACGTGCAAATACCTTGGCAAAGATATGAATCCACCTTTTCTCCGCCCAGCTATAGGTTATTTAGTAAGCCTGGTAAAACTAATTGTTATCACAAAAAATATAGTGTTCAAAATATATAGATTTCGGTATTAAATAACACACAAAAGTTGATATGACGCTAAACAAAATCAACCAACCAAAATCCAAATATTTAGATTTCGGCATTAAATAACCCATAGAGGTTGATATGCCGCTAAACAAAATCAACCAACCAAAATCCAAATATTTAGATTTCGGCATTAAATAACCCATAGAGGTTGATATGCCGCTAAACAAAATCAACCAACCAAAATCCAAATATTAGATTTCGGCATTAAATAACCCATAGAGGTTGATATGCCGCTAAACAAAATCAACCAACCAAAATCCAAATATTTAGATTTCGGCATTAAATAACCCATAGAGGTTGATATGTCGCTAAACAAAATCAACCAACCTATTAGGTTGGTGCAAAAATAATATCGTTTTTTGACGTATTTTTTAACGTCAAAAAAACGATATTATTTTTGCACCAACCTAATAAATCCAAATATTTTGATTTCGACATGAAACAACGAACTGAGATTGATATGCCGCTAAACAAGAGCAATCAAAATTCGAATATTTAAATTTCAGCATTAAATATCCCATAGATATTGATACGCCGCCAAACTAAATTAACTAAACGCACATCCCAAATGGATGCATGCTGAGGTGGAAATATGGCAGCTGAGGTTTTCTGCATCTTGGTCTGCTGCTAATAAAAATTCAATTCACTCTTCTTTTTTTAATCTCCAGACTATATCTTATATATCTCTAAGTATACCATTCGTCCATGATTTGAATATTGCTGTCACATATTTCCCGGAGGCCATGCTGTACATTTAGCGATTCTTGATAAAATCCAAACAAGAATCAGCAATATTACTGGTCCTGACCTGGCATATCGTCTTCATTCACCTTCCCCACCACCGTAAAATTCCTTTAAAATGCCTTTTTTTTATGTATAATTTGTTGATAATTGTTTTGAGGTACGCTTCGCTATAGTACCCTAGGCTTTATGACTTTAAGCGAAGTAACCGATTGGCACAATGTTTCATCAATTCAAAGGTGAATTGTCTAAATGTAACTGTAAGTTCTATGCTAATAGCTTCTTCGCTCTCAATTCTCGCTGATGGAACTCTCTCCCAGTTCCATGTTTGCCAGCCAAGTTTGATCTTCGAAAATTTAAATGCAATAGCAATCTGTCATCCTGATTGCCATTTTATTGTTTTCAGTTTTCAATAATATTTCTATTTTTCGTATTCTTTCACACTTAGTAACCTCCTGTGTTTTCTTGCTGTTACTGCCTTGCATGCAGAGTTGGGGTGGGTGGTTATGATGTAAAAAAATCTCTCGTTGGCGAGCTCTCTACAATATGAGAAATTCATTCATAGTGATGCTTATAAAATACATATTACAAAGGTTCCGGAGACAAAAATTGTCTCGCACGACACAACGTATAGCAGAACGGAATTGGGGTAGTAAAAAACAGACACTGCTAAAAGAGACAAAGGGTATGAAGTAGTGGAGAGCCATGTTCTTCCACATTGTGAATGGACACAGCATAGCACAGAAGAGGAATAATGTGCAAGTATGCACAGCAAGTCAATAAGGCAATAGTCTGAGCGGGTTGCCATTATCTGTGAGATTTGTTCATGATCAGTCGCTAGATCTTAACGCCATGAAACACATGGTATTTAGGCTAAACACTTTTTTTGAACAATGATATTCACCATGTATAAAGCCAAAGAGCCACCATTATTCTTATTATTGATTAAATTCAGAAAAAAAAGTTTAGATCAGCATCCCAAATGATTTCTTTGATTTCTTCTTAGAAAAGACTGTTACGCTCCGGTCGGCTTCTCCAACAGTAAAAGATCGGCTCGATGCTGCAATGCTGTGAGTATTTTTTTTTAAATCAAAATTAATGATTTTACACTTTGCATTACATTTCCATGTGCAAAATTGTCCCACTTCTAATCCAAAGAACATCTGTGAACAGCCGCTAGATGCAGTTGCCAACGCAACATATATGGAAGGAAGAAAAAGTCTCATCCTTGTTTTCTTTAACCACGGAGTGTCTTACAAATAAGACGTCACTCTTTGGGGGCCCCTTTTGGTCACCAGCTAACCTCGTGTCGTACTGTACACAACATAATAGTAAATAGTGTAAGTTTCATTAAATACGACTGATAAGGTACTGCGACTGCCAACATCATTTTACGAATGAATTTCCACTTAGATATAAAATAGGCGTTTTTACAAAATTTCTTTAAGAGAGCGCGCGAGAATTTCCCCTCTCTGGGGGACCCTTTTGGTCACCAGCTATGTTCATGTCGTTCTGTACACAATATAATCATAAGTAGCATAAAATGCTGCAAGCTCAGTTGAGTATTCAATTGAGCTTACAAGTTTATCGAATAATTCTGATGATACAACAAATAAAGAACTTTTCAAATATAAGCCTCTCAGATTTTTTATAAAAGTTCACATACACGTATTTTTGTAACAGGGTGCTGTTGAAAGGTTTACGTAAAATTACAGTATGGTAATTTGGAGGAACTACTAATTGGATAATAATTATTAAAAATCTCAAGGCAGTAGCTAGGATTGTTGAGAAAAAATAATTTCCCCTTCTTACAAATGATATATTCCGTTGATATATTTGATATGACGAGGCAGATACATTTATAGGTGTCAGACAATGCTTGACAACAGCAGTGTATCTCAGTATTTTAAATAGGCGAGATTTTTAAACGAATTTCTCTCGATACAAGGCCCACTCGAGGTAGAGGGTCACTGAACGATTTTGTTTTAGTGAGCGTTAAGGATAAAAGGTAAAAGGCGAATTTTAGGAGGATAGTGATTTTACAACCGTAGCTTAGATGTGGCACAAAATTAGGGGCCACCCAGTGAGGATCGAACTCACTACTCAGTCGTAATTGTTCTAGCGAGCCAAGCTTGCTAACTGTTACACCGCCTCGAGGTGCACAAATTTTATGAGGATATAAAGGTTAGAGTAAATGTGTACTGGTCGGGAAAGCATCCTCCTTGGGGGTCGGTTCCACAAAGTAGCGATTTATTTTTGCACCAACCTAATAATACCAACAATTTTTATTGCTAGTAATGTATTTCCTTCAAAAATGTATGGCTGGTAATTTTTTTTCAAAAATTCATTACTGGTAATATTTTTTTTACAAAAATGTATTGCTGGTAATATTTTTCTTCAAAAATGTATTGCTGATAATAATGTATGGCTTATAATAATTATTTACAAAAATGTATTGCTGAAATATATGTTCCTCAAAATTGAAGGGATTTAAACCGAGTTTTGGGGTTAATTATTTGCCCATAGTTGGGACCCTAACAGGTTCTACCACCCCAGATCAGAGTGGACATGGGAACACCAGCAATTAACAGGTGGTTCCACGCTCCTCAAAACCTCATGATTAAGAGGCCTCGCTGCCGGATGTAGTTTGTCGTCTTACCTAGGACGCGGATGTAGTTTATCGTCATACCCAGGACGGAATGTTCCGTATGTCCGAGCGCTTTTGGATATATTTTTAGCCATTATCAAGGATGATTTTGTTTTTACTTTAATGGATGAATTTTTTAATGCATGTATCTACAGTTATAGGAATGTTTTATTGGGTTGGTGCAAAAATAATGTCGTTTTCTCACATCTGTTACTATGTGAGAAAACGATATTATTTTTGCACCAACCTAATATTTTCACAACACGGTCGTTGATGTTCATAGCTTATGAATTAATAATAATAAATATGTATTTCACTAAAATAATTCAAGTTTCGGTCACGTTTAGTTAGTTTTAAGAAGCGGAAAACGTCTTGAAATATTCTCATGAGTTGGATCCGTTGAAAATACTTTCGGACACATGTGTCAAACACTTTGCGTTGAAAGAAGTAAAAAAAAAATATATATATTAGGTTGGTGCAAAAAATGTCGTTTTCTCACATATGTTACTATGTGAGAAAACGACATTATTCTTGCACCAACCTAATAGATCAGCTTTGCACGAAAAACATTTCATTGGTATTCCAGAGGATATGGCGTCAGCATGTTTTGCGGGTGAGACGGAATCAGTTTGTCCTTTAACACACCCAGAGGAATCAATGGGAGGAGGGTGTAATTTTATTATTCAGGAGCAAAATCCACCGGAATCAGATGTGGTTACAAATGCAAAACAAATCCGTTCAGACACGCACGCATGTTTACAAGCATGTTTATCTTAATGATCCTTTGGTGGAACTCACATGACACTTCCCTAATTATTATCTAATTATCCCTATAGTAAGTGGCTCTCTGATATATTCTGTAAAATAATTCAATACGACCTCGGGGGTACACACACACACACACATATAAATACTCATATATATATATATATATATATATATTTAAAGATATTTTTGTAGGTACAAAATTTAATGATCGAAATAAAAACCCATGGCAAATTCACTATAATTGAGTGAATAGAAAAGTTGATGGCCATTTTGGTCGAAACCAATCAAGGAATCTAAATGAAGTAATAATAAAAAAAAGAAAGAATATTAATCTACAACCCAGTGTGTCTAAAGATTTTAATTTTTTAATATTTTTTTTATTGTTCAATATATATATATATATATATACATATATATATATATTAGGTTGGTGCAAAAATAATGACGTAATAATGTCGTTTTTTGACGTATTTTTTAACGTCAAAAAACGACATTATTACGTCATTATTTTTGCACCAATCTAATATATATATATATGTATATATATATATATATATATATATATATATATATATATATACTTAATATGTAGTAGGCAGGAACAATTCCAGGCCACACTCGGATATTTAATAAAGTGTTCAAAATAGCGTTCAGAATGGAACGTTTAGAGTCGGTTAATACCACCAATACGCAACATCTATGATCAGAAGTTCGGGTTTAATTATTAAACAGGCTACCACTGCTGGGTGTTGACCTCAACGTCCACTTTTATATTTATGTAAGCTTTATCACTGATAATGAATATTGAAACTATCTTTCCACATTTTACTACCATAGTAATTTTCCAGTTCAATTAGATGCACCGTTGCTTGGGTTAATTTTTTTTTTTTATTTGCATTTGGTCGTGGAAAATTCTCTCTTGCACGACTCTGTTTATAATAAACAGTATTAAACAACATTTACCGGCCTGAATGTCCGAGAAATATGAGCAGACATGAATGTACGTGAGAGATTCATGGAAGATTGAAGTTTAAATACAGTAAATTCGACCTCACTAATCGAACGCTCCTTATTTCTATCCGTATAGGATACAGGTTCGAATCCTGCCGGAGGACGAATATTTTTTGTGAAAATTTCTCGGACATTCAGGCCGGTAAATGTTGTTTACTCAGCCATATAGTGTACCCTGTTTAGGAATGGGTTTCCGCTACGTTCAAAAGTCTTCTCATTCTTTTTCGCTCCCGGTAGGCTTTTGCGTCTTAGTAGCGTTATCGCCTTGCTTTGTATGAATTTATTAAATAATACATACATCTATTTCCTTATCACCGTTTGTTATAATGTATAGTCAATAAATTAATAGCGGTTGAAACGGTTTATCTTTCGACTGACTTTAATGGTTCGCGGATATACTGCTCATCAGGGTCAGATAAATCTGGATTCAATCTTTATAAGAAAGTTTTTAATGCTACTACTATTAAGAGAATGTGATCAGTGGTGCCGTAAATTCTATTTTCCAGTACTTGTTTTTAATTACCTGTCATTGGTTCGTTGAGTGGCGACGAGCGCGGCGCAACACGTTGTTTAAAAATAATCCGCAGCAATCTAGTTATTTGGTAATACGGTCTTGCTTATGTCTTCCGTACAGCTGCATATTTACTCATTTAGGATGCCACCCAACAGACCAGGAAATTATTATTTATGATTGAAAAAGTGTAGTTGTAGCATATGATCCGCGTCTGGGAGGAATTATTTTATCGCATTGATGTTGCCTCTGCTGCAGGTGGTGGCCACATTGAACATTTGTAAGACATGAAATAAAAGTTGATTGTGAGTAGAGTACTTGTGACTTGGCTGGAGTTTTCTATTGCTTTTCCTTATTAAAATATCGCGTAATGAAATCGGTTCATTCTTTTTGAATAATCCTGTACTTCTAGTGCGTCACTGTCATTGGGTACCTTTTTACTGTTACTTTTGCGATTTGTAACTGCCTTGTAATCAACATCTGGTAACATTTCCTTTATTTAGTTAAGCAAAGCCGAGCTTGGTCATTACCTAGATGGGTAACCACTTAATAATATCAGGTGCTGTAAGCTTAGATGTGCGAGTAGTTTAATGGGTAATGGCTCCGAATTGTTAACCAGAGGGCAGAGTTCCAATTCCTATTGGGTTCGTTATATTCACTTCCGCGCAAATACCCTTAGGAAAGATATGAATACATCTATTCTTCCTAAGCTATGGGTTAATTAGTAAGACTTGTATCACTAAAAATTTATTATCTGTAAAAAAATTCTTACATTATAAAAATATTTTCTGGTTTTAAATAACCTGAAAAGGGTTGATAAGAAGTAAAAAACGAATTAAATACTGAATACTTAGACAGGCATGTCTTTTAGATTTATGTATATTCTCTGGAATATACAAGTATAGAAACTGCCATGGCCACAAAGTGAGGAATAAGATTATATATTGATTGTAATATAGAATTGATCCCTCACATTATATCCGCATTATAATTTCTTGTTTTTTTTTAATCAAATTCTGATTAGGTAAGAATACACCGCCTCTCCCGATCCCAACTATGGGCTTATTAGCAATTCATGTATCATTATTGTGGCAAAAAATCTTACAATCTAAAAATATTTTCTGGCTTTAAATAACCTGAAGACGGTCGATAATCAGTCAATCAATAAAGAACAATTTTTATATAACTTTTTTTGTCTTTGAGTGATTTCTCTCATCCGGCATTTCCGTGATTCGGCAGTTGTTTAGTCACAAGTAAGCCGGATTAAAGAGGTTGGACTCTACTTTCGGCTGATGTAATAAATGAAACTTTTGCGTTGGTAAATTGTAGGAGACCTGCCTTCATGAAATTGGACATATCTTGGGCTTAGAACATGAACACAAGCGGGCAGATCGAAATTACTACATTCGCCTTATTTTTGAAAATATCGAACAGGGTAAGTATTGAATTTTTGCTTAAACCTTATGATAGGTTGGTCTAATTACCAGCAAAATGGTCGGATATAAATAATGGTTTAAAATTCAGTCATTAAGTTTATTATAAATACATACAAAATCATATATATATATATATATATATATATATATATATATATATATATATATATACACACAGACATGTACATATACATACATACACATATATAAACAAATATACATATATATATATATATATATATATAAACAAATACATACAGATACATAAACACACACACAGACACACACACACACACACATATATATATATATATATATATATACGTATACATACATAAGCCTATACATATAATAAAAATATTATCCTAGTGACAATAAAGGAATATAAAGTCTATACAAGCTAAAAATGTAACAAAACACAACTGTTGATTATTAAATGTACAAGCAGTTATAAAACCATTATCAAACCATTGTCTGTATACACCGGTGTATATGCGCGTGTGTACGCCTGTACTTGTGTATATGTGCATGTGTGTAAAATACCGTTGATAATTTTTCCTTTTGCTAATTTTCTTGTCTCCTCATACTCTCTCACTATTCTTTTTCCTTCTCTCTCTTTCGGCTCTGAGTGTCAGAGATAATGTTGCAATGTTATTCCTGGTCTCAGAGACACGACGTTTATTTAGGCTAATTGTTTCCCTAATATTCTGGGGTTTATTTAATTTTGGAAAATATAGGTGTATTTATATTTATTTCTTGTTTATTTATTATTATTATTAGTAGTAGTAGTAGTAGTAATGCTTAAATTGCAAAGTAAATAGTTGTTCATATGTCTTTACTTAAGCATTATTTATTTTTTCTTATTTAGTAGTTGGTAGTTTGTTTTTACTTAGGTTGGTGGTATCTCAAGTATTAGTGTATTAATTATAGAATATGATTCTTATCATTCTATTTTAGTTATTGTTGTTTGTATACGCGCACATGCACACACATATATATGCCATTTCAACTGTAAAATGATGTGACCTTATCTCCAATCCAGTACTGCGCTTACATTCATAAAGTCTAGGTACCACAGATGGAAACTTGATCAGGACAATTACCATGAAATTATTTATAGAGAAGGTGCAAGGAAAAAAAATCACCACAGTGGGAAAGTGACTGGTATCGAGATGCAAGATCAGGACCAATAACAATGCAGACTCTTTGGAATTTATCAATTGGTTTGGTTGTTTTCGTTTAGCGGCATAAATTCCGTTTGGGTTATTTAATACTGAAATCTAAATATGAAAATTCAAACTTTATAATTAATTGAAGAGAATGGCATTATTTCATGATTGAATTATAATTATTAGGTGCATTTTGTTTTAGAAAAAATGTTTACAAAATCATACGAAGCGTGAAACTTGTTTCCCTTCCAAGAAATGAGATAAAGCACAGCAAATTGTTATTTTTTTCATTTTTTTTACACTTTTTAAAAATTTATATCAGGTCTTCAATTTTACTAATGTATTGATTGTCATCTAGTTATGAAATGTATTGCTTGTCATTTTATTGCTGAACGGTATGGTTCGTCATTCTAATATAAAAATGTATTGTTAGTAATTTGCTCTAAAATGTATTGCTGGTCATTTGTCTATAAAGCGTATTGTTGGTGATTTTAGTATAAAAAATATATTCTTGGCAATTTTATGATAAAAATGTATTGTTGGTAATCTTTTATAAAAATGAATAGCTGGTATTTTTTACTGTAAGATGTATTTATATACTTTTCTACTGTTTTGATTTTTGTTAGGAGGTTCATTAATTGCTTATAGCTGGAAGCCTAACAGATCATACCATCCATGGTCAAGGTGGACCTGCGAAGAAAAAAAATTCAGAAGTAGACTGACATTACTCAAAATCTTCAATCTACTGCCGGATGTAGTTTATCGTCATACCCAGGATTGCTCATTAGTGGTGGTAGTTTGGGGTGTTACCATTCTGCAGAAGTGCAGTGGGCGTATTCTACAACCCCATCCGACAGGGCGGATGAAGTATGGCCGAGTGTATAGCGGCTCGGATTGAAGAATCGGAGAGCCGAATTTGAATTCCAGTCGAATCCATTACATTCACTTACTTGCTAAAAAAAAAGATATGAATTCTCTTGTTCTCTTCCCAGCTGTGGGTAAATAGCCGGACAGACCGGGTTCTATAGCCCTGGATGGCAAGTGGCAGAAAGAAATGGCAACTCACTGCGGGAAAAGATCTGCCTTGTCAGTCATGTATCGAAAGATACATGATTGCCCAAGCGTATATCAGGCATGGCTCATAACTGAGCTATAGCCGGATCACACACGGGAAGAAAAAGAATTGTAAATCTAACAACTAAACGGCTCTCTGTTAATTATCCGAGAGACTCCTTTCTATCTTCGATCAGGCAGGATTCACTCTCCTGGCTGATGCTAATCTCCAGGAGTGGAATCATTACGCCATCTGGGGCTAACATTCTCGTCTGACATGAAATGGAAGACTATATTGAATCCATTGCTAAGAAAATCATTTCAATGTGTCGGGCAAGAGATTTTTTTTAAATTCAGAATCTTATCTTATATATTTATAAGTCTACCATTCGTCAATACTTAGAATATTGGTGCCACTTAGGGTCCGATGATCTTTTTATATATTCAGTGATCCTTGATAAAAGCCTTGATAAAAGTCCAAAGAAGAATCAGCAATATTATCGGTCCTGATCTGGCTGCTCGGCTTCAGTCACTTTCCCACCGACGTAAAGTTGCTTCCATGTGTCTTTTCTGTATAAGCTTTCATGGTAATTGTTCAGAGGAGCTCTTCGCTATGGTGCCCAGACTTTATGAATTTAAGCGCAGTAAAAAGGTACTAGCAAATTAAAATTTAAACATATTGTAGGGTGAAAGCTGAAGTATGCCTAAAATTTACAGTTAATTCACTTCTTTTGTTTCATAGAAAAATTTATCAGCAAATCTAATAATCTTTAATTTCTGATATAAGTATTAGAAGTAAGGTTCATTTAACGATCTAGACTGGCGACGAGGTCCCATCAATTTACGGTCGAGTTGGATGGATGTAAACGTAAATTCTATGTTAAAAGTTTATTTTCTCGCACTTCTTGTTTGTGAAACTATCTTCCGGCACCATACTTTCCAGTTAACTTTGATCTTAAAAAAATTAATTGCAATGTCAATCGCTATCTACTATCCTCGTGATTACTCTTCTATTGTACTTGCTCCTTAGTAATGTTTCTGTTTTTTTTCTTTTGTTTTTTTTTTGTATTCTCCCATACCATGTAACCTATTGTATATTAGTGGATTTACTGCCTTGTTTGAGGTGAACTCAGTTAAAGAATGATTTTATAATCGGGTTCTCCTTTTCTGTCTCGAGTTTATTAATGTCGACAAGGAAGTTGAGTTTATTAATATCGCCAAGGCAAAAAACAGAAAATGACTTAAGGTTAAAACATATTTTCTAATCAGCAACGTCAGGTATTATACGAAATTAACCAAAATAATGTTTTGTTTTAGGGTATACATCTGTCCAGTGATTTGAGAAAATAATCGATTCGAATCTCTTTTATTGCTTGATGTTTGATTATGACTCGTGCTTGGTCAGCTAAGTAAATTAATTTGCTGTTTCTTTATAGAAATATCTTCTTTATATGTCACCTCATGACGGTAGGCGATCGTGGCTCTCTATAATTTCCTGTCCTTATAGCTTTTAATAAATTTTGTCTTTTCGTTATATCTTCTAAAACCTGTTCTGCCATCCATTTTGTTAAGTATGTTATGCGTTGCTTTCCTCTCTCCTCCTTGCCCTCAATCTGTCCTGTGAGTATCAGATTTTCCAAGCCCTCCCTCCTCATTACGTGCCCCAGAAATTTCAACTGTCTCTTTCTGATATGAAGTATAAGTTTCCTTCTTGCTTCCATTTTCTCTAAAACTTAGTGGTTGTACGGCCCATGGTATCTCCAGTATCTTTTTGTAGATCAAAATTTCTTCCTCATCTTTGATGAGATTGTCCAGCATTCGTTTTGATATAGGAGAGATGTCACGTAACTGTTCATTACTCTTTTCTTTGTTTCAAACGATGTTTTTTCTGTCTCTTAGTACTCTGCTGAGCTTTTGGAAAGTATCTTTACCTATCCAAATACGTCTTCAGATTTCAGTGTCGCACTTTCCATCCTCTGATAAAACACTTTTTCGATATTTAAATGTTTGATATCTGATATTTCTGATTGCATTTTGGGCTCATCCTTTTGCTAACAAGCATGCATTTTGTCTTTTGTAAGTCATGTTTAATCTTTTCTGCTCGCTTTGTTTCATTACCTTCTGTAGGAGATTTTGTAGTTTTTTTTTGTGTCTGCTATCAACCCTGTGTCATCTGCATATCTTTTTTTTTTAAATAGATTAATGGAACTAAAACAAAACTAGATAAAAAAGAATTACAGAATAAGAAATTTGAACGATTTCGCAGATATGGTATTCTGATCTCAGTCGATCGACACTCCGCTTAAGGGTACCAACAGTATAGACAGTCTGGTGATCGGGAGGTAAGAAATAAAATTAATGTTCCAAGTATATGATCTTCCAAATAGGAGTGTCGCCAGAGTTCACTTGGTTCGATGGGGAGCCACAGAACCAGTGCGTAGGTCAGTGGAGAATAATTTCAAGCACGCAAAAACGCCGGCGTCGGATGTAAGGAAAACGTTAAGGGAAGTACATACCTCATCGGTACAAACTTCGACATTTCAATATGCAACCGACACTCAAAAGAGCATTTACTCATCTTCCCACGCCGATGATGAGATTTGGAACAAAGCCGTGTTTAATGTGGGGACCCTTCGTGTATTTGTCGGGACGCTTCTAGAGACTGTACAACTCACTTTTAGTTTCTTTTTAGGGGAGGGGGGCGCCCAAGAGATTAGGAGTTGTCCTTAACCCTATTCCTTTCAAATGGAATGAGTGGGTGCGACTTAGTGGTACGACCCTCACTGGAATGAGAAACTGATTTTATTTTCTTTTTTTTTTCTTTTTTTTTTACATCCGGCCAAAATACCGGAAACCCTCACTCTACAAAGTTCGAAACGCTAATGTTAACAAAAATAACAACAACAAAAAATGAGGATATAAATCTAAACTGCCAAAATTGCAATGGATAAAATATTCCCTTTAAGAAAATAATTCATAAGAGAATTTGGTATGACACATACAAGCACAAAAACCATTCGCAAACACAAGTCAAACGCGGAATTATATACATGCTGTGCCTAAAAATACCTGCTTTAAATACAGATTTGTTCTCCTATACTGGTGCAAACAAAGGCTAGCGATTCCAGTTTACTCTGCTATTTCCCACATTATAAAATATTGGTTGACTGCAAATGCTTCAACCATCATTAGTCCTGGGTACGACGATAAACTGCATCCGACAGCAAGGCCTATGAACGGGAGATTAGAAGTTATGAAGCGCGGGGAACCACCTCTTAACTGCTGTTATTCCCAGGTCCACCCTGACCCAGGCTGGTAGAACCTGTTAGAAGTCCCAGTCTATGGGCAATAGTAAATCTCCCCCACCAAAAAAAGTATAAAAATAGATTTTTCATCGTAGAAATACATTTTTATAAATAAATTTCAAACAATACAAATCTGTAATAAAATTACCAACAATACACACATATTAACCGATTGTAGCGACTTCACCCAAATCTGTTTCAAATACTACCATACAACCAACATGAAAGAATTTTCATGACTTTAAGTCATATAATATTTAACAATTTCTTTAATCGAACTGTATTCCAAAATATACCTTCAGCAAAACTATAACAAGACACACATCATAGGCTCTGGGAATTATGATCATACAAACATGTATATGTACAAAAGCTGAGTATCATTTACCATGTATACATTTGTGAATAAGACATATTTTTATTACTCCTAAGCTCTCAATCATTCTCCGGATTACTTCGGAAATGTGCTGGTCAAACTCTCTGCCTCCGGGCAGAGAGGCTCCTCAGACAAGGCTATGTCAAAGGGTAGAGTCACGTTTGGGGAGACAGCTTCCCGACCCCGTTCTTTACGGGGTCTACGGGAAATATTTGGTCGAGCCTACAGGCTCGGATACGCCTCAATAAACCCAGCCTTGTGCCACATCCGACCGCGTGGGGCAGTTGGTAAATATCTTACTCCTAAGGTCTAAATAAATTAAATTTCGGCGTTAAACAGACAAATCAATCAAGCAGTGTCCTTTTTACTCAAATTCTTAAGACAAATATTATGCTTTAATTTTGTTCTTCACAGTGCCAGAGAAAACTTAAATATTGCGATAAAAAAAAATCAGTACCAATAGCCCGAACTGCTGCTCTGTGGAACCGTCTCCCAAGCTGATGCTTCTCCGATTACTACAATCTTCACCTGTTTAGGAGTAGAGTCAGACTTATCATCTCCACATATCTGTATAATCTGTACCTCTTACTCTGTAATCCTCTACTTCGAGTGGCTCCCGTGTCTTGTACAGAGTGAAAAAATAGTAGAAGAATCAAGCAATTCTCTGTTCAAATAGTGAAGGGGTCGGCGTCCGCGCTTGAAATGGTCGTAATAATCAGATTTTGAATGTTTGGTATTTCGCATAAACGCTGAAAAGCAATAAATTTTTCTTTAAAAATCATATCACTTCAGGAATTAGGAAGACATCGCCCTCTCCAGCTTCCTTTACTTAATTAGCTATCAATTGCCATGAAGAAGTCATGGCAAAATGATGCAATGTTTTTCCGTTGCTTTCTCGACATTATTAAATTCAGAGTTCTCCTCCTAGATTGACTTCCATACAAGGCTAGAGATCCCAGTCTACCCAGCTATTTAATCTAGATATAATATGCAGCATATGTTTGCATATAAGATTGTTTGCGTCACCGAATAAGACGAGGTCAGCTAATGCCAGTCTAATGAAGATCAGCATCTATCTCTCCCCCAATTGTTGGCCTTTTGCCATATTTTTTTAAAAACAAATATTTTATTTCAGGCTGACTGAACACCAGTTTCAAAGCTTTCGTAATATCTTTTATTGAGGATTTCGCTGTTTGTTTTTTAAAATATTTTTTGAACCTTTAGACCGAACTTTAAAATGTTAACCTCTTCAAGTCAAAGGTCAACCGTTATCTATCCTCCTTATTCTAATAATTTACAATTCCTCCCACCTCCTCTTTCACTTATATATATTTTAGGAAGTAGATAATCATGGCTCTCCACTGCTTCCTTCTATGTATTATCTGTGAATTATCATGATTTCTTACGAAATATAGCAGAATGATTTTCTTGTTGCCTTCATAACGGTTTTATATTCAGAGTTACGTAATTTCATAGCTTATATAGTAATGACTCTCCTCAGCTTCCTTCTTGGTATTATCTGTGAATTATTATGATTTCTTAAAAAATATAGTAGAATCATTTATAATCTTTCTCTTAAAACAATTTTTCAAGGATATAGGTTTCTCATCTCCATCAGCTGTTATCTCCCTTTCCAGTACTGATGAGCGTTTACTTACTAACCTTTTATTCGAAGTGGTGTGCAACATCAACGTCTTGGTTATGTCATTGTTTTCTCTTCGAGTTCTTGTGATTTTTTTTTTGGTACGATTCTTCGTTTGTGACTCTGTTAGCGCCAGTCCACAAGGTTCGATGAAATGTGGTCTTCACAGAGATCCACAGGCTTCACTCGCTCAAAGCCATTTTAAACCATTGATTTTAGTAAATGATTGTACAGAACTGACATTTTAGATATTTCTGAATGGGTTTAGCACCATGAAAGGCTCGAGCTGACGAGTCTATTTAAGAACATGGCTAAAATTTTCAGGTTGATGTTTTGATTTTGTAGTAATTCGCGGGGTTGGGCAAAACAACCTTTAGTTCAGCTGATTCGAGTTTCATGTTTCTTATGCCCTGTACTAAATTTCTTATAACTGGTCCATACACCGGGTTATTCAAGGTGGTTATTATTTAAGAACTCTACATTCTTTAAATTTTTATGATGCTTCATTCCTGTAACAGATCAGAATTTCTGTTTTGCAAAGGTTTATTTTGAGTCCTTTTTTTCTTGGAACACTTGATAGAGGATGTTGAATTTCTGTTCACGATCATTCTTATCGCAACTATTTATACCTATGTCATCAACATAGCTGTCCATCATCATAAGTGCATTGGGAATTATTCACATTATTCGGACTATTTTCCTCATCTTTGTCGCCATATTTATCACAACGTTTCGGCCTTTGTACGCTCCGGCATTCTTCAGTTGGTTGGAATGTCGAACTGAACCCTTTATTTCGCTCACTGGGGTAGACTGTTCTAGTTTCATGTGCCATGTTTGATGGATGTCAGTTATCAGTTATCTCCTGCTAATTTCCGTCTGAAAGTTCTCCACTGCCTTAACCGGGTATTGAACTCACACTCTTTTGGGTCTTGTCACTGGATCTAACCAACGCCTTTATCTTTATCGCCTGAAGCACATTGGGATGTGCAGGGGAAGCAGGGTCGTTCTTCTATTCATTTGGGATGCTGTATGGATTACTAAATGATCAGTACCTGTCTTTTTTCATCTGTATCTGTAAATGCGCAGGCCATAGTTTAAAAAGAGGGTAAATAGATTTAGTCGCTCGTTTTCTTTTATCGTACCCTTGATGAGGTATGAAATGTTTCCGTATTGGGTTCCTTGCCTGTCATATAAGATTTTGTGGCCCGTTAACTTACCTCTGTTAGATCGATGAGGATTCGGGACTTGGAAGGCGGTTTTTAATGGATTACTATTGATGTGGTCATATGCTGCCGTGAAGTCAACATAGCAGGCATATAGAACTTCCTATTAGAGAGGTAAGCAAGTTCTTAGAGTTTTTTGAAGATATTTATGCCATCATTACACCCCCTTATCAGAACGAAATTTCAAAATTGACTATGACAAATTGACTTTTATACGACGATGAGAATCTAGCTGATATAAAGTTCATTAATCTTTTCACCATAATGGATTCAATTGAGGCCTCTGTATGTGCGTGGCTACCATTTTTATTCTATAATGCGTGATAAAAAACACTTTTTTTGGTTTGATTTGGTTTAATTTGATTTAATTTTTCTTTAAAAATCATATCACTTCAAGAATTAGGAAGACATCGCCCTCTCCAGCTACCATACTTAATAAGCTATACATTAAGAAATGGACAAAGTCCGACAATTTATTTATTAAAGACATTTTTATGTTTAACGTTCTTTTTATAGATACAAGTATTTAAGTAAATGCTCTGTTTATAATAAACAGTATTAAATAACATTTACCGGCCTGAATGTCCGAGAAATTTTCATAGAAAATATTCGTTCTTGGACAGGATTCGAACCTGCATCCTATACGGAACCGTCATTATAACCAGTAAATTCCACTATGTCAACCGAACGATCCTCTGCGGCCGAGCGGTTAGGCACGTCAGGTTAAATGACGGTCCCGTATTGGATGCAGGTTCGAATCCTGTCAAAGGAAGAATTTTTTTTATGAAAATTTCTCGGACATTCAGTTCGGTAAATGTTATTTAATAGTTTATTATAAACAGAGCATTTACTTAAATACTTGTATCTATAAAAAGAACGTTAAACATAAAAATGTCTTTAATTAATTAATTAGCTATCAATTGCTATTTATTATTTTATTTTACGGCATATAAACATCAATGAGTTATTTAATGACAACAAGAATATTAGGCTAGGTTCGTATTTATAGAGTATGTATTATTTGTAAGAAATCAGTTTGTAGATCAGGTTTCATTGAGGTATTTTTGCAATGAGGGTTTTTGTCGAGATTCAAATGTATTGCTGTTAATTTCTTTCCCAAAAATGTATTGCCGGTAATTTTTTCAAAAATATATTGCTGGTATTTTTACTAGAAAAATCTATTTTTATATTTTCATAGTGTTTTGATCCCAGTTTGGGGGTTGGGTAACTATTTGCCCATAGCTGGGGACCTAACAAGTGCTAACACCCCGGGTCAGTGTCAAACTGGGAACAACAGCAATTAAGAGGTGCTTCAACGCTAAAACACCCCGATCACAGTCCTTGCTGCCGGATGTAGTTTATCGTCATACACAGGACGAAGATTTTTTGAGGATGCGTTTCTGATTCTAAACTTCCTTTATAAAATCTAAATTTGTAGAGAAAGTGAGATATTTCTAAAAGTATAGGTTTACTATCTTGGGAATACTTTATTATTCCCCAGTTTTCTTGCCCGCTTGCTTAATTTCCTCATCAGTAAGTTTCATTATAGTTTATCTTTGTAATTATTGGTTGTATATTGGTATATTTTTATTCCAAGGTTCGCGAGTGTATTCCAAGTCTATTTGCTCTATGATAAAATACTAGAGTCTGTCTATATTTCTGAGATGAGGTATTATGTACAGTATTTACATTAGTGGGACTATTGTCCTCATCTTTGTCGCCATATTTGTCACAGCGTTTCGGCCGTTGTACCCTCCGGACTTCTTCAGGTGGTTGGAATTTCGAACTGAACCCTTTATTTCGATCACTGGGGTAGACTAACCCGATTTAGGCAGTGGAGAACTTTCAGAGGGAAAATTAGCAGGAGATAACTGATGACTGACATCCATCAAACATGGCATGTGGAACTAGAACAGTCTACCCCAGTGATCGAAATAAAGGTTTCAGTTCGAAATTCCAACCACCTGAAGAAGGCCGGAGCGTACAACGGCCGAAACGTTGTGACAAATATGGCGACAAAGATGAGGACAATAGTCCGCATAATGTAAATACTGTGCTGATAAAATACTACTTGGTTGCAAATGTTTCAGTTATTGTTCTTTTTACACATATTATTAAGGCAAATATGCTTTCCATCACAATGATTTAGTCAAAGAAAACATAAACACTGTGATAAAAAGAAAGCTGTTAAAAAAATTCTCTATGTAGAAGAAACAAAGAATTCCTAGTACAATTTGCAACCTAATAAAACCAGGGAGCGAGTGTCTCCGTTCGCGCTTAATCTGACAATTGTTTTTAAAATTCTATTTATCTTCAGGGGGTAAGCGATCATAGCTCTCCTCGGCTTCTTTTTTTATTGTGTTGGTGCATAATTATCAAGCGTCTTTGTAGGCGACTTATTCGTTAATAAAAATTGCAGTTTTGTTTACTTTTTTTTTTTAATAAAAATATTATTTTATTTTCAGGTTATAAAAATGCGTGTCGATAATCATGCACTCCAGAATATTCATTTAAAAATGTTATTGTTGAATCGTTATGTTCCTTTTTTTCATAATAAATATTGCTTAAAAAACGCCTGATAATTATGCACCAACCCAATATTATCTTATGTGAATTATTATTACTTTATTATCTGTGAATTAGCATTATTTCTTAGTAGAAGTGATTTTCCGTTAACTTCTCAACGGTTTTGAATTTGGAGTAATCCTTCACCTAGACTGACAGCCAACCATCCAGAAAAGTCTTCAGAACCTCTCTTACCCTGCTATTTAACCAATATATGGTGGGAGGGAAAGTTTAATTCATGCTTTATTTAAAGGTATTAGTACGAAGGTGAACACAATAGTGTAGGCTGGAATTTGATCGCGTTTCTCCGATTCTAATTTACATGTCGCTAACTGTTACATTTCCAACACATCCATCCGATAGCAAAACATGTAAATGAAAGTGTTATCTTGTATTAAAGAATTGGCTCGTTAATCGCATCACTATCTTAAGGTTTTGTGACACTTAATGCAACTACCGTTGCGTAGGACTCAAACGTATCATTACCTGACATTAAGTTGTAGAAATACTTAGCATACCAATTAAACACTTGTCCAGTGAACAGCACTTAAATTGCTATAAATACTTACTATGAATGACATTTGTTTGCTTACCTGCTGCGACTGAAATTCCGTTAGAGTTTAATTCGAATTTGTAAGAATGGTAAACCATTCACTTTTTGCAAGTTAGTAGAAAAAAAAGGAGATAAAAACACGGGACTTTACCAAAATGCCATGTCTAGTGCTTTGTCGGAAAATTCTTAAGACAGACTTGCTGCACAAGTCCAGAAAAAAAATCGGCAAGAGTTTCTTCATAAGCTTTAAACATAGTTTTTTTTATTTATATATATAAGAATAACAGAACGTAATCATGATGCTGGCGTAAGAGTTATCGGCTTAGAAAATCGAACCGGCAGGCTAAGTTCAAATTTCGATCCAGGCTTTTGCGTTCACTTTGTAAATATAGACCCTTTTTTTTTTTATAAGGAAAGATTGGTTATTTATTGGCTAAACAGTCAGTGAAGCTCACAGTTGAAATTGATAATCCTTTCTATTAAAAAAAAAAAAAAAAAATGAAGGAAAATCAAGTCCGGTAACTCTTTGCTCTTTTCGGTATTGATGGCGTGGGTCGGTTTCCGTCCTAACCTTTTGTTCGAAGTAGTGTGGAACGTCAATATTTTGATGATGTTATTTTCTAATCGTGTTACATGAAATAACCATTTTCCTTGTTGCTGCTGTTGAAATTTTTCAATTGATGTGGTTTCTGTTATATTTGGTAGAGCTCTTTGTTTATGATTCTGTAGCGCCAATCTACTATATCTCCATCAATTCTATGTGCAAAAAACAGTAAAGCAAACTGGCCTTAATCGATCAATCAGTTTAGGAAAAAGAAAAACTCGGAATTCAAAAACCACTCCAAAGCGGGGTGGACTACGACAGATTATCTTGCTCTAGATATATTACTGTTTCGATGACTTCAGTATATGTGGTGTACCTATAACCCTAGTGGGTTACGGGAGTCGTGACGTGACGCCACTTCTCAAAAGATTACCTTAATCTTTTTCATATAGATCGTTAGGGAGTATAAGACAGTTAAAAAGCAAATAAATTCCAGAGGAAAAAAATTAAATTGTTTGAACTGTTGTCCTCACCTTTATTGTCATATTCACGACGTTTCGACCGTTGTACGCTCCGGTCTTTTTCATATATATTAGAATTTCGAAAAAGCTCTGGTAAAAAATGGGTACTGGGACATTAGGTTTATAAGTCCCAAAATTGAAGATCTGATGAAAAATTGAAGCTATTCAGATAACATTACTGAAATTTATGTGAAAATTCATTAAAAACTAATATCCTTATCATCAGTTTACCTTTGTGTATAGATTACTAGGGAGTATAAGACGTAGCTAAAAAAAAAGCAGAAAAATTCCAAGGGAGGGTAAAAGCTTATTTCCATGTATAAAATGCATCTAGTTTTAGAGCTAAGAAAATGACTAAAACTTGTTAAAAAATAAAAAAAATGAAAAAAGACATGAAAAAGAGAACATTTGTTTTTTTTTTGTTTTTATTGTAAATGAAATATTTTTACCTTTGAATGATTTCCAAACTCATGTAGGTGTCTAGACTTAACAAAATCCTGAAAATTTATAGAAATGTACAAGATTTATTTACACTATTTAAATTGTTTGTACTGTTGTCCTCATCTTTATTGTCATATTTGCAATGTTTTGGCCATTATACGCTCTGGTCTTTTTCATATACATTGGAATTTCGAACAAGCTCTGGTAAAAAAAATGGCTACTGGGATGCTAGGTTTATAAGTCCCAAAATTTCATACACTGATAGCCCAGTGGATAAAAGCATTAGTTTAAGCAATCCAGTGACTTTTTTCCCAAAGAGTTTGAGTTCAATACCTGGCCACGGCAGAGGTGAACAAAAACTTTTTTATATATAAGATTAACATCTGGTTTTAGAGCTAAGATAATGACCAAAAGTGAAAAAGGAAGAGAAGATATGAAACAAAAGGGACATTTTTTTTACTTTTGTGATTCATAGTCCTTATCACGTTTTTGTAATGCTTATTACCACTATTAACCTGAATCATCTGGTACAGGGTACCCCGGATATAAGAGAGTTGTCGGGACCGGAGAAGAAGTCACTTATATCCGGGTTTCTCTTATATTCGGGTTTAGTCTATTTTGTTTAGGTAAGTATGGCTCGAATTTGGGACCAGATAAAATCTCTCTTATATCCGGTTTTCTCTTATATCCGGGTCTCTTATATCTGGGTTACACTGTATATATATTTTCATATATATATATATATATATATATATATATATATATATATATATATATATATATTAGGTCGGTGTAAAAATAATGACGTAATAATGTCGTTTTTTGACGTATTTTTCAACGTCAAAAAACGACATTATTACGTCATTATTTTTGCACCAACCTAATATATTTTGTTACCAATTTCTAAAGCAAAGAAGACCTCGTGAATTGAATACCTGAAAAAAGGTTGTGGAATGGTTCTATCAGATATTTACTTGACCCCCCCCCCCACTGAGTCAGGTTGTGACACAAGGTCAGTTTTTAACGTAGGAACCCGAATGCTGGTCCAAGCTGGTCTTAGCTGGTCATAGCTTGTCCAAGCTTGACAGAGCTGGTCTAAGCTAGTCATAGCTGGTCTTGGCTTGTCCTAGCTGGTCCAGGCCGGAGCTGGTCCAAGATAGTCCTAGCCGTGATACCACCAGCCCAGGTGCGAGCCCTGCGTCAGGTATGTATCTAGACCGCTAGGAAGTATAAGATACAGTTATTAGGTTGGTGCAAAAATAATGTCATTTTATCACATACGTTACTATGTGAGGAAACGACATTATTTTTGCACCAACCTAATACAAAGGCAGAGAAATTCCGTGGGGGGGGGATTATTTTTATGTATAAAAGGCATCTGATTTTAGAGCAAAGAAAATGACTAAAACTTGTAAAAAAAGAAGAGACGACATAAAAAAAGGTGACATTTTTTTTTCTTTATTATAAAAAGTATTTTTTTTAACTTTTCAATCATTTCCAAAGTCTCGTAGGTGTCTAGATGCAACGAAATACAGAAAACGTATAGATCTGTACAAGAAAGAGAGAAAAGTGGAGGTAAAGAGAGATAGAATGAAAGAGATAAAGAGTGATAATAGGAGATAGAGGGAAAGGAGATAGACAGTTGGAGAGAGTAAGATAAAGGGAGTGACATAAATGTGGAGAGAGGGGGATAAATAAAGGAGAATGAGGAAGGTAGAATAAAAGAGATAAAAAGGAGACAGACGGAATAAAGAGAGAGGGGGAAGAGAAAGACATCTGAGAGAGAGAGGGAGAGAGAGAGAGAGAGAAAGGTAGAGGTTGATAGAGAGGGAATTTGGGGTCTGGGTCTGATTTCAAAATGGCATGGTATGATGGGCGACGGCCTCGGATTAATGCTGAAAACACGGACAATTTTATTTTGAAACACTGTAATTTAAGAACAGTAATTCTTTCATTTGAACATGAGCCATTGAAAGTAAAGAGTTGTGTCCCGTTAATTGTTTTTATCAGTAGAAGCCAAGATGGCGGAATCCAAAAGCAATCGCAGTAATGAAAACTTGCGAATCCAAAATTTCAAGATTGCAGGTCCGGATCCAGCCCAGAATGTTTTTAATTTGCTCACGGTGTCGGCCTGATTCCAATATGCGGCTTCTAGTAGCAAAATTGAAAAAGTGTGACACACTGACATTCACGTTTATTATATAGATTTATGTAATGTTTATTTATTATTTGTCTTATTTGTTTATTATTATTGCTATAATGAATAAAATGAATAGTAATAATAATGTGTTTTTATCTAACAATGTTAGATAAATTTATATTTTAGTGGCCAGCTAGTTGAGAAATGACTCCAAATGTAAAATATATTTTCTTCTTGTTTCTCTCCCTTTGTTTAATGAATTACTTGATGGCCTTTACGCCAAACTTTAGTGGGGGGGATTATCTACCCTATAAAACTTGATAACTATCACTCTCATTGGCGTCGGAATGTTGAAAATTTGTCGAATGACATTCTGTGCCTGCCACTAACATGTAAGCAATCGTAAAGTTTATACCATCTTAAATTCATTTTTCTTTTCTTTAATTTTATTTTAAGTTTCCTTGGCTTTACTTAACTTTAATTCTTTCATTTTAATTATTTTTGTTCCTTTCCTTTTTCTCTTTTTTGTTTTCGTAACAATCCTCAATATTAAAGTATGTCTACCTCTGATATTTATTAGGTTGGTGCAAAAATAATGACGTAATAATGTCGTTTTTGACGTTACGTCAAAAACGACATTATTACGTCATTATTTTTGCACCAACCTAATAATTTGGTAGTCGTCACTGTGACGTATGCTAAGTTAAAACTTTGTATATTCAATGTCATATCTATACGCCTATGCTATCCCTCTGAATACAGTACTCAATAATGAATTCTTTAACCACGAAGATATGAATATAATCCCCGCCCCCAACTATCTCATGGTCAGAACGAGCTCCCTAGTCTTGTTCGACTGTCGTCATGGAGCTGGTAACTTGAACAAAATTACCCTTTTGGCGGTCAAGGATAAAAACGCAATAGTTTAAGAATCTCAATGATTACCAACAAATTTTCATACCGAATCAGCCGTCACCAGGATCAACAAGGGCTGCCTACCTCAGAAAAGTACCAGTCTGGGGCCGAAAATCTGTCACTGGAACAAACTCTTCCAAACACTAAGAGACACTTGGTCATCAAACCCGAAGTATTTCCAACCTTGGAGCAACGGAATCAATGCTGAATCGACTAATAAAAAGAAAGAGAATGAAACCATCTCGCGAAGAGTATCAGCTAGTCATGATATTATTTTTCATCGCACTCGAAAACCCAGAAAATACCGCGAGTCAGACATATCAAATATGGAGAACTATCGTAGGAAGTGAAATAAGACCTCATCTCAACCCAAACATGTTTGCCAATGTTCTCAGGGATATCAAGCGAAAGAAAAGACTCTCAAATGTAGAAATAGATAAGATAAAACTAGATATAAGACAGGATAAAATAATCCATCACTCAAGCAATAAAGAAATGAGAGTAGAAATAAGTCACATGACAGAGGATGTGGTAAAAACTAAAATAAATGAGATATAAAATGAGTAAAACCGAATAAAGTATCTGTGACATAACCTGCAGTTATCCAGACGCTGTCACTGAAGATGACTTCAACTACATTAAGGTAGAATTCCTTGAAAACAACAGAGGTGAAATCCCCGAAGCGAGGAACCACGTTATCCAAGTACTCAACAGAGGAACTCTTGCACAAATGTCAGATAGAGACCAGCTCCCAAAAAATTATATGGCAGTCTGCTCAGCACATTGTACAAATATACAACGCTGCACTATAAACACTGTTAACGGATAAACGTCTTGGAAACATCACAGAAGTTAACGATGTTATATACGCAACAGCTTTAGTGCCTACAGGGAAGCTTGGGGTTAAAACGATGAATAGATTAAACAACAGACAAAGAGAGCCATCTTGGAAGGCAAAACTGGCGTGAGAAATAAAGGAAATCAAATGTGGGATTCGTATATTAGATGAAAACACTAGGAACCCAAATATATCAACACGCATGCGCAAGAAGATCAAGCGGGAATATAAAATCAAATCACTCAATGACATTCTATCAATCAAGGAAATGCTGAAACAGAAACGTCAATTAAAGGCACACAGAACAAGACGATACGATAAACGTTGTAAATTCTATCGCCAAAATAAATATTCCAAACGGGCCTAAGGAAATTTTGCAGGGAAATTCGAAAAGCAGTTATACATGTCAAAAAGACACCATCTATTGACAAGGTGAAAAAACTTTCGGAGAATATTTGGAGAATCCCAAAGAAATAAAACTCCAAATGGATCCAAAGTGAAGAATAACGAGTACTGGATAAATCTCTGCAAGAGTGAGAAAATATAACCACGAATAATATTAGGGAAGCTCTAACGAAATCCTCAGGAAGTGTCAAGGTGCCCAATTTCTGGCTTTGTCGTCTGTCATGAATCCATAAAACCCTTGCACAAACTCTGTCAATGCTTATGATATGTCCCGGAAAGGGATATATTTGAACGAAGTAGCTAAGTTGGTTTGGCTACTATATCCAAGTAGAATATGGTAGCAGCAATCGACTGGTACGCGTCGTAGTCGCAGGTAAGAAGTGTAGATCAATGGCGTAGTCCAATGGGCGTCGTTATAGACTTAGCTCTCAGACTAAGGCTCTTGATTCTCTGTCGTACCTACACGTCCATCGGTATTTATGACGGACACCAGCCAATTATAGTCCAGTGAGGGGGAACACAGGTGTATGCATATTACATTATATCAGCTTATAAATATTCCCAATTAAATCCAGGAATGGTCAGTGAAGGTATTACATATCTCATTCCAAAAACGGGTGAAACAGATTATCCGAAAAATTATAGGCCAATATCATGTCTGTCACCACGTATAAATTGATCGCGTATGTCCTGGCGAACCGTAAGAACTCTTTTTTCGAAGTAAACAACATTCTTCCACTGGAAAAGATGGAATGCAGAAGAGGTTCATTTGGTTGCAAAGATCAACTACTGATTAACCAAATGACCCTGGGAAATTGCAGGAGACGACGTAGAAATTTTAGCGCAGCTTGGATTGATTACCGTAAAGCATTTGATAGTGTGGCACACTCTTGGCTCTTTAAGAATTTAGAAATTTGCAAAGTCTCCGCGTGGGAGTAAATTTCCTTAAACACAGCATGGGAATGTGGAAAACCACATTATAACTAAATCACACCAGAAGCATCGCCTTCTCCAGCCGCCTAAATATCCGACGAGGAATCTTTCAAGGAGACACCCTGTTACCCCTTTTGTTTTGTCTGTCCACAATCCCTCTCACGCATGAACTAAACAACAATAGCTATGGTTACAAACTAAACAAGTATTCAATCACCTACTCTACATGGATGATCTCAAACTCTTTGCCAAAGACGACAGTTGAAGGGTCTCCTCGATACTGTAAAATATTTCAGTGACGACATAGGTATGGATTTCGGATTAGATCAATGTGTAAAAGTAAAGGGATAATTACAGACACATACTCAATAAATTTAGATATTGTTACAAAGATTAGAGAACGGGAACAAGATGAAGCCTATAAGTACCTAAGAATTAGCGAAGGAGATAGAATACAGCGTACCCAGATGAAGGGGAAAGTAAGAAATGAGTATTACAGGCTTATGCGCGTGGTACTGAATACAGAACTGAATTAAAAAAAATATCATCCATAAACACCTTGGTTGTCCTTGTTGTGCAATACAGTTTCAAAATCCTTAATTGGATTATAGCTGACATTAACCGGATGAACGCTAAAACGAGTAACTTCTCACTTGTGATAGCAATCATCGTCCCAAAGCTGATGATGATCATCTGT
Organism: Acanthosepion lycidas; assembly: GCA_963932145.1. Classification (NCBI taxonomy): domain Eukaryota; kingdom Metazoa; phylum Mollusca; class Cephalopoda; order Sepiida; family Sepiidae; genus Acanthosepion; species Acanthosepion lycidas. The sequence continues at coordinate 53,840,088 of OZ010602.1, read as the reverse complement.
ATGTGCCCAGATCCGAAGGAGGCAGAGGATTAGTTCAACTAGAACTGTCCTACAAAACTACAACGATTGATCTTCAAAGATACCTGAAATCTACAGAAGACTGGAGGATGATATGTATCAAAGAACATGAAAGAAGGAAGCGACTTTATTTATTAATAATGGAGGCCAACAAGTTCTAAATTGAGTTTCAAATGAGTGAAGAAATACAAGTGAAGCCCATTACACCGACAAAGAAAGCAAAAGCAAATGCAACCGACCAGATAAAGAAACGGTGGCAAAAAGAACCGCTTCATGGTCAATACTTTGCCTGTACCAAACAAGCTGATGTAGATAAATCCCGTAGTGCAGATATAAAATCTGAAACCGAAGGTTTTATTCTTGTTGCACAGGAAAAATGCTTGTTAACTAGAAATTATAAAGCACGCATACTGAAAAAATTGTGTTATCCCAAAATGCAGATTAGGTGATAAATATCCAGAAACACTTGACTATTTGTATCAAGTTACAGTGTATTGGCACCCAGTGAATAAAAAAAACATGGCATGACAAAATCTGCACCTTCTATGGAAAAGAAACTGAAATAAATTGGTATGTACACCACTCAGACCTGGTTACGGAGATAGGACCTGTAACCATTTTATGGGACTACACAATACATACAGACAGAGCAATCATAATAACCGCCCGGACATGGCGATCAGAGACTGCAAACAAAATTGACATGGCATTCCCTGCAGACTGTAACATATCTTTGAAGATGTTCAAAAAGAAGTACAGTGACTTTGAAATTGAAATCTCGAAAATGTGGCACATAAGAACATCAACGATTCCTGTTGTAGTTGGAGCCCTCGGATTGATTGGAATAGATTCCAATAGACTCATTGAAGGGATTCTTGGTAGTCTATGACTTTAAGAAATGCAAAACAAATTGGTCTCACCAGTACGGCCCAGACCTTACGAAGGGCTTCATTTATATAAAATATGTACTTTTTTTTTTTAAATTGATCAGCGTAAAATGTCATAATACCTTCTCTGACCGTAAGTCTCTGGTCGGGGTCCGGAAAGAAATGAGTACAGAGTAGAAATCAAAGGAAATATAATAATAATAATAATAATAATAATAATAATAATAATAATAATAATAATAATAATAATGATAATAATAATAATAATAACAATGATAATGGAAACTATAATAACAATAATAACAATAATAATAAAAATAATAATAATATCAATAATAATGAAAACCATAATAATAATAACAACAATAATAGCAATAATAACGAAAATAATAAAAACAATAATAATAACAACAATAATAATAATAACAATAATAGCAATAATAATAATAACAATACTAATGAAAACAATAGTAACAATAACAACAACAACAACAATAATAATAATAACAATAAAAATAATAACAACAATAATAGCAACAATAACAATAATAGCAATAATAATAATAACAATACTAATAAAAACAACAACGATAATAATAATAACAATAATAATAATAACAACAATAAGAAGAAGAACAATAATTAAAGGTAGAAATACAGAAACACTCTTAATAGATTTAGATTTTGTCACAAAGATTAGGGAACTGGAGCATGATGAGGCTAATAAGTACCTAGGAATTAGCGAAGGAGATGGCATACAACACCCCCAAATGAAGAAAGAAATAAGAAAGGAGTACTACAGGCGTGTACGTCTGGTACTAAATACTGAGCTAAACTCAAAAAACAGAATATCAGCTATAAACACATTGGCTGTCCCTGTGGTGCAATACAGCTTTAATGTCCTTAACTGGACCATAGCTGAAATTAAGCGAATGGACGCCAAAACGAGAAATCTTCTCACTTGCTATCGCATGCATCATCCCAAAGCTGATGTTGATCGTCTGTATGTGCCCAGAACCGAAGGAGGCAAAGGATTAGTTCAACCAGAACTGTCCTACAAAACTACAACAATTGGCCTCCAAAGATACTTGGAAACTACAGAAGACTGGATGATGGTATGCGTCTAGGAACATGAAAGTAGTAAGCGTCTTTACTCCGTAATGAAACAAGCCAACAAATTCAAAATGGAGTTTCAAATGGGCGTAGAGATGCAACTACAGCACAATACACCGGCTGAAACTGCAAAATACTTAAAAAGACGAATGCAACCGACCAGATACAGAAGCGATGGCAAGATAAACCGCTTCATGGCCAATACTCTGCCCGTACCAAACAAGCTGATGTAGACAAAACCCGTATCCATCAGTGGCTACGCAGTGCAGGGTTGAAAGCGGAAACTGAGGGTTTTATCCTTGCTGCGCAGGACCAATGCTTGCTAACTAGGAATTATCAAGCACATATACTAAAATATTGTGTCAGCCCAAAATGCAGATTCTGTGATAAATATCCAGAAACGATTGATCATCTTATATCAGGCTGCACGATGTTGGCACCCACTGAATATAAAACCCGACATGACAGAGTGGGCCAATATCTGCACTGGAAAATCTGCAACTTCTACGGGAAGGAGACTGAAAGAAACTGGTATGAACACCACCCAGACACGGTTAAAGAGATAGGACCTGTTACAATTCTATGAAATTACACAGTACACACTGACAGAATAATCAAGGCCAACCACCCAGATATTGTTATTAAAGACCACAAAGAAAAACGGTGCCTCCTTATTGATATGGCAGTCCCTGCTGACTGCAATGTATCTTTGAAGATATTCAAAAAGCTGTCAAAATACAAGGACCTTGAAATAGAAATCTGGAAACTGTGGCATATGGGAACATCAACAATCCCTGTTGTAGTTGAAGCCTTAGGACTGGTTGGAAAAGATTGCAGTAGACCTAATTGCAGGGATTCCTGGAAGTCCATGCCTCAAGGAGATACAAAAAATTGTTCTGACAAGTACAGGCCACACTTTAGGAAGGGCTTTATCTATGTAATTTTTTTTTTTTTCTCAGTGGAAAGTGTCATGATGCCATTTCTAACCTTAGGTCCCTAGGCGTGACACGAAAAGAAATGTGTAAACGCCAGAAATAAAGAAAAATTAAAAATAATAAGAAGAACAATAAGAACAATAATAATAATAACAATAAAAATAATAACAACAACAACAATAATAATAATAATAATAACAATAATAAAAACAATAATAATAATAACAATAATAAAAACAATAATAATAATAACAATAATAAAAACAATAATAATAATAATAATAATAATAACAATAATAATAATAATAACAACAACAATAAATAAAAATAATAATAACAACAACGACAACAGAGATGAATGAACAGAATGACAGGAGAATTTCATAAGGTTTACATAGATTGGAGTCATTTATTAGGTTGGTGCAAAATAATGACGTAATAATGTCGTTTTTTGACGTAGTTTTAACGTAAAAAAACGACATTATTACGTCATTATTTTTGCACCAACCTAGTAGTAACTTTTGAACTGACAAAAAATTCCAACACGAATACAACTTTTTCATTACAAGCAACGTTTGTAAAATGACTTATAAATTTTTGTAGATATATATTTTTATACTTGAAAAAATATTTCAAAAATATAACTTGAAAAAGACAGAAATTCTGTTGAAATATTGTTTAACGTTGTCAAATACTTTTTCTTTTCTTAAATTGTGCTCTTCCTTTAACTTCTGTAATAATAATTTAACTTTTTAATGGCTGTCCACTCGTATTGCAGTATACCCGTCTATTAGGGGGCTAGCTAATTGCAGACGCGTTCTCAAGCGCATTTTGTGTTTATTTAACACCCACAGAGCCCACCTGTGTTTTATAATGTAACTGCTGAGCAAACTTTAGTTACAATTTCTGGGAGAGAAGCGTCTTATCTAGCCTGATCAGCAACCTGAACAAGAGCAGCACACTCAAGCCCTCGGTCATGATGACTTGTGTCTTCGTGCTAACACAACCACCGACACCTCCCAAGGGTTCCGTCTACCCAATTTCACTCACAAAGTGTCAACCCATGGTATGAATTACAGGAACTTTCCAATGGTGCCATACGCTGGGATTGACTCCTGCTGACAGATGACATCAAGAAGTCACCTTCATGACAAATTGATCATAGTGAGATTCGAACCTGGTTCTCATATTCAAAAAGCGAACCACTCGGTCACGTCTTAGTAATATTAGGTTAGTGCAAAAATGATGACGTAATAATGTCGTTTTTTGACGTATTTTTTAACGTCAAAAAACGACATTATTACGTCATTATTTTGCACCAACCTAATAATAATAATAATAATAATAATAATAAACATGTTTCATGATTTATTTTCTCTTTTGTAGAATCCCGGACCGCCATGTTGTCGATTCACGATACCCAAGGCAGCGGTTTTGATTTCCGTTCCGTTATGCTCTATCGACCGACGGTAATTTGTATAACTAATAAGACACATGAAAAATGAACAACAGATTAAATAACTTATTTTTTTTTTTATAACAGATGGAATCTGTTGGCAATTTTAATAGTGACACTTAAATTGGAAAATTTATATCTGTTCAATAAGAAAGAGAGAAAAAACATTTGAATCTCTGTAAAAAAAGCTCTTGAATAAACCATTATTTAAATTTGTGAACCGCTATTAAAATTATAAACATATTTCATTTCATCCTAAAAAAAAAAAAAAAATAAGCTCATACACATAAGATATATGCTTCTCCAAATTTAACTAAATTCGTGAAGCTGACAATTTTGAAGTTTCTTCTATTGGGTTGGTGCATAATTATCAGTCGGTTTTTTAATAATATTTATTATGAATGAAGAAACATAATAATTCAACAATAACATTTTAAAATGATTATTCCGGAGCGTATGATTATCGACACGTATTTTATAACCTGAAAATAAAATAATATCTTTATTAAAAAAGAGTAAACAACAATTTTTCTTAACAAATAACGTGCCTACAAAAACGCCTGATAATTATGCACCAACCCAATAATTCTTTGCCATGCCCAAATATTTTTCATTGACCAGACCATCATTTTTATCTAAAGCTATACCTCATCATAGCAGTTGTGGTATGTCGAGCAAAACAGTTTGACGAATTCCATCCTTCTTCAGGCTTTTAAAACATTCACGAAAAGGATAACAAACAAAAAGAAACAAAAAAAAAACAATAAAAAAACAACAACAACAACAACAACAAAAAAAACAAACACCACATCTTGTTAAAACAACTTTCACGTGTGAGACTTTAAATATATGTTTCTAATATATATGCATATATCTCTACTTCTAGCTATGGGTAAATATAGAAAGACAGACTGTGTCCTATAAGTTTGGGTGACTACCTGTCGAGAAGAAGGAAAATCTAAATTCAAACCAGCCTACTGCCTTGTAGGGCCTGCCTCTTTAGGGAAAGGCTAGAAGAAGGTAACTTAAAAAATAAAACTAACTCTGGGAGGAGGGATGGAGTAATGCCAATATACTCGGTGCAAAAAGTACCGGCAAGCCACTGCAATATTCTGTCTTGAATGTCTGAATTTATCAAAATGAGCCACAAGGTTATGGATTTTGAGGAACATCTTGTAGGCCATTTTGCTGTATTTCTTCACCAGGCTCTCAATAAGTTCCATATAACCTTCGGCCTTTTGGTCCCCCATGAATCCCCGAACTATAGCAACAAATCTCAATCACGATGCTTTCACCGCCTTAGCTTCTTGGAGAATTTCCTGCACTCTTTTTTTTTTTTATTTCTGGTCCAATGAAAATACCGACTTTTGCCGAAGAAATCGGAGACAGATTTCAGACTCCTTATCGAGACTTGTGACAAATTCTTTCGTAAGGTTTAATTTTATGTGTAGTGGAGGAATTAGTACTTTTTCCAAGTTTCCATGTGACGTTGTTGTTCCCTAAACTAAACTCTGTGGCCAGTTCCGCTTGTGATATTGTGCCGCGGTGTCTCTGCTGTCCAGAAGGCAAAGCTAACACGAAAATTTGGTAAAACTGCCTTGGAGACCCATTAGGAAGTTCACCAGTCTCCGCTAATCTCTCAACTATAGTTTTCATATTTCAAGGTATGTAGCAAGATCTTAACACTGATGCATTCCTATTTCAGCTGCACCGTGTGAGCCAAGAGAAGTGATTAATACACCTTTCCTTCATGAAATGGCACGGCTTCAAGTCAAACCGGTCATGTTTTGACAGAGGCAAAGGCAATCTTGACAGATGAAAAAGCTTGATAAACATTGATGACGCTTTCTCTGACCTGCGACTTGCACATATTCATTTAACAAATCCCACTGCTTGAGTCTCGACATCAAAAGCTCGGCATTGGACTTTGTCAGACCAAGATCTCTATCGCGTCGTTGAAGTCTTTTTGTTTGCGGTAGTACGGTTTTCATTCCTCGGCTGCGCCTCAGGAATATGGATCAATTCCTCTTCTGAATTCTTGTTCTCTTCTGAAAACGGTTTCTCTCTGTTTGGAGGATTGGGTACGCCGAGCACAGGGCAGTGTAGTACTGGGGCGGTGGATGAAAAGAAGTCAGGATATATGATAGCAGTCACATTCTTTCCAACTCGACGTTTGGAAGGGTCCACTATTCAGAAGAAGCAATTGTGATTATCGTGAGCATGATACGCGTCATCATGCCCGAAAACGCCCACGCATTGCATGCGTATGGTGTCGCAGAGCCGTTGGAGGAAGGGAGAATTGGCGGATTGCGCCTAAGCATATGTAAATCTCTCCCACTCAGCCGATCGGCTGCTTCGTCATCGTCTATAAAATGAGTGTGTCTCAAGGTTTTGGCAGTCGGGGTCGAGGGAGCCGACGAGGACGACCGAGAGACGACTGCCTTGTACGAGAGACGACTGCCATGTACGAGAGACGACTGCCATGTACGAGAGACGACTGCCATGTACGAGAGACGACTGCCTTGTACGAGAGACGACTGCCATGTACGAGAGACGACTGCCATGTACGAGAGACGACTGCCATGTACGAGAGACGACTGCCATGTACGAGAGACGACTGCCTTGTACGAGAGACGACTGCCATGTACGAGAGACGACTGCCTTGTACGAGAGACGACTGCCATGTACGAGAGACGACTGCCATGTACGAGAGACGACTGCCTTGTACGAGAGACGACTGCCATGTACGAGAGACGACTGCCATGTACGAGAGACGACTGCCATGTACGAGAGACGACTGCCTTGTACGAGAGACGACTGCCATGTACGAGAGACGACTGCCATGTACGAGAGACGACTGCCATGTACGAGAGACGACTGCCTTGTACGAGAGACGACTGCCATGTACGAGAGACGACTGCCATGTACGAGAGACGACTGCCATGTACGAGAGACGACTGCCTTGTACGAGAGACGACTGCCATGTACGAGAGACGACTGCCTTGTACGAGAGACGACTGCCTTGTACGAGAGACGACTGCCATGTACGAGAGACGACTGCCATGTACGAGAGACGACTGCCATGTACGAGAGACGACTGCCTTGTACGAGAGACGACTGCCATGTACGAGAGACGACTGCCTTGTACGAGAGACGACTGCCTTGTACGAGAGACGACTGCCATGTACGAGAGACGACTGCCATGTACGAGAGACGACTGCCTTGTACGAGAGACGACTGCCATGTACGAGAGACGACTGCCATGTACGAGAGACGACTGCCTTGTACGAGAGACGACTGCCTTGTACGAGAGACGACTGCCATGTACGAGAGACGACTGCCATGTACGAGAGACGACTGCCATGTACGAGAGACGACTGCCATGTACGAGAGACGACTGCCATGTACGAGAGACGACTGCCATGTACGAGAGACGACTGCCTTGTACGAGAGACGACTGCCTTGTACGAGAGACGACTGCCATGTACGAGAGACGACTGCCATGTACGAGAGACGACTGCCATGTACGAGAGACGACTGCCTTGTACGAGAGACGACTGCCCTGTTCCAGCGGGTTCTTTTTGGCGTGACGGCTATAGAGTAGTCAGTTGGTTCCCTCCAAATTCGCGGGATTGCAAATTTCATGGCTCTATTTTACCCCTTCTTGCCTTCCTGCAAAATAAAAATATGTGTATAAAAATACAAATATTATTACACCTAGTGCTATTGAAAAATTAAAAAAAATAAATACATTTTTATTTTTGAAATTTCTAAAAATTGTTCGCGCTGGATTTGTAACATTCTGACTTCGGACCCCAATTAATGCAGCTAATACGATGATAAATGTTTAATCTTGAATAGTGAACATCTCTAATAATCCGTATTTTTATGGCTTTTGCCAGTGATCCAGTATCGAAAAAAAAATCCATGCATAATGTGGATACTAATTCGTAATTGTTGAAACATATTTTTCAATAACACTGGTTTAAAAAAAAAAAGTAAAAAAAAAAAAAAATGTTTTAATTAAAGAAATTCCAAAACATTTTCACTTAAAAATTCCACCCTCCAAACAAGCAAAATATTCCATCTTATCTTCTGGAGTTATTTTGCAGAGATTGCAGTTGAAATGGAATTCCGAGGATTTGTCTTGATCTCCGACCGGCATGCCGAAATGTTTTGTCCGCCTCACACATTTTAGCAAATGTTGCTACTTTCTTCGCCACTGTCTCCGTAAATTCACCACGGGCATCGCAAAATGCGTCTACTGGATGCTTACAAACTATTGATGCAATCTGTGACGAATGCACCCATCAGTGACGACCTGTATATACTTCGACAGCTAGAAGTAAACTGGAGCTTACGTCCCCTGAATTTATACTGCCATCTGTATGGCTAGAACGTGGGCACCTCGAGGCAGTGTAATGGCAAACAGGCTTGTCTCGTTAAAACGATTACGACTGAGTAGTGAGTTAGATCCTCATTGGGAGACCCCTACTTTCGGCTTTGTGCCACATCTAAGCTACGCTTGGGAAATCACTATATTACTAGAACGTTTAAAAACTTCTTAAAAGTTCTATAGTTATAGAAAATTCTCCTTCGGCAACTTCTCGATTAATCTGTTTTGAATGTAATGTAAAATAGTTTAGTTTCAATACACCGATGTACAGGTCACAATAGCAATGTCTGAAGGGAATAAGAGTCATTTTCTTTGCTTTATAGACAGAAACAATTAGGAATTAACATTTACTGGCCAAAGGCAAAAAAGGCAAAATTTTGTTACGCAATATTTTCAGCTAAACTAGGATTTTAAAAACCTTTTTATACAAGATTGGACAATCGGGAAATTCTCTGACATGTTTAAAAGTTTGTTTACTTCAAAATATATTCACGGCTTTGTTGTTGTTTTGTTTTCGTTCATGTTTTGGGAGAAATAAAATCCCAGATAACAAGAATTTTATAGAAACACATTTGATTTCAAGCCGATTTAAAATTTTCTTATTAAAAAAAGAAAATCTCAGACAGTGGATGTAATATAATAAATATTTGACAATGAAAAGCTAATACTTAAACTACGGTAAAATGAATATTTAAATGTAAAATGCTACTACTTCTGTTTATAGAGGAATGGCTGAAAGTACTTAATATAAAGTGACACTAAAACTTAAAAAGGCGAAAATCAGTGTGAATATATATATATATATATATATATATATATATATATATATATATATATATTAGGTTGGTGCAAAAATAATGACGTAATAATGTCGTTTTTTGACGTGAAAAAATACGTCAAAAAACGACGTTATTACGTCATTATTTTTGCACCAACCTAATATATATATACTAGCAGCATGGCCCGACGTTGCCCGTGCTTGATTAAAAAATCGTACGACTCATACAGCAATCGCTATCACTTGACTTAAAATATTTTGGCTCTTCCTTGCCTTTAAATGAGTGCTCTTTGCCGTGCTGATGTTGCTACATGCCTTACTTCTTGCCTATCTCACACTGCGAATATTTTCTAAGCTCTATACTAAACATTAGTGCGTTACATATTTGAAAACACTTTAATTATTACGAATGAGTAATATATTTTTGTGCAACTATTATAAAATACTAGCAGCATGGCCCGGCGTTGCCCGGGCTTGATTCAAAAGTCGTACGACCCATACAGCAATCGCTATCACTTGACTTAAAATATCTTTTACCGTCCTTGCCTTTAAAGCAGTGCCCTTTCCCGTGCTGATGTTGCTACATGACTTACTTCTTGCCTATCTCACACTGCGATTTTTTTCTAAGCTCTATACTAAACATTAAATCTGTTACGAAAAAAGAACTAAACAAAATGAACACAAAACAATCAGCTTTAAAAAAGGACTCGTAACTGGAAAAACCGAATGAAAAAAGAATTTTAACAACAAATACTTTTTCACATCCAACACAGTTCTGCGGAATCAGAATCAACGTTGAGTTTAAGCAAGCGAATGAGCCAATTGGAGTAAAGTGCCATGCAAATTTAAATTTTTCCCACTTGTGACGAATGCAGCAATCTATTTTTTTTTGCATGCAAGCATTCTAGTTAACATTCGTGTACGTCAGCTGTTGGCTCTCACTCTGGCCAGTAGAAAATGGCTGCAAACTACATGTAAACTGCCGTAGAAGCATGAAAAAAATCGACTATTTCCACTATCGATGGGATTTGGGGAATGCAAAGTCGGTCTTGGCCTTCCCGCTAATCTGGAGCATGTGCATGTAAATTTTGGTGCAAATCTGTTGAAAATTGCGCCGTGCATTCGTTACACACACACACACACACACACACACACACAAACACACACCCTGCCTTATATATATATATATATATATATATATATATATATATATATATATATATATATATAGTGTGTGTGTTTGGCAGTTGAACGATGAAAGGACAGGCCTTCCTGGGTTGTTGCTTTTGTGTATATTAGGAAGGAGATAGAAACGAGCAGGTGTAATGTTTGTGGGTGTAAGTGCTGTGCATGTTTCCTTGTCGATTAGATTGTTGCGAAGCATTATGTTTAGTGAACTAGTTAATTCTTTTTGGTATTCGGGAAGGGGATCTCTAGGTATGCTTTTATAGGTTTCTTTGTCGGCTAGCTGTTTGTTGGCCTCTTTAATGTATTCTTCGATTCCCCAGATCACTGTCGCACCCCCTTTGTCAGCCTGTGTTATGATTAGGTCATCCCTATGTGTCAGCGTATCGAGGGCTATACGTTCCCCTTCAGTAATATTGTCACGTGGCAGCTTACGTGCTGTTGTTTTCTTTATGTCAATTGCTACGGCTATTTCAAATGTCTGTATAGTAATGTCTGTGTTTTGTGGGGTGTAGGCAGTATCCTTCTCTTTTAATGTATCAAGTATGGAAGGTGTATGATCATTGTCCCCGTAGTGGGCTTTTAACCATATTCTTTTGTAGAAGGATTTCAGGTCCTTTGCCAAGGTGTCTTTAATATATATATATATATATATATATATATATATATATATATATATATATATATATATATATATATATATATATATATAAGATTAATTATGAGTATAGAAACAATGTAAAAGTAACTTATGGAGGATGTTAAGTGATTTTCAGTTAGCCTGATGATTAATTATGAGTTTTTACTTAAATTTAAATATTTTGAAAAGCTAACAACATTTTTACTTTTGTTTATAAATATTTACATTTGCCTTGATAAAATCCGTCAGAGGGCGAAACGCGTCGACTAAGATAAGTTTTTCGTTTTGTCTTTATTGATAATAATATATGTCTAATCAGATAAATCATCTGAACTTGCCTTAATTTATTGAATAATAGTATAGTTATTGATATTTATAATGTTTAACGGTAGCAGAGAAATAATGTGGAGTAATGGTTAGCGTCTCGAATTGCAGAATCGGTCGAGCTGAGTTCGAATTCTAATCGTTCTGCTAAAATACAAATATAAATTAAGTTACCTCCCTTAGTAACGTTAACTTTTGAACCAACATAGCGCGTTTCATGCGCATTTGCAAAAAAATCACAAGTATCTACATTAGTTTTTGTCTTAACAATTCACTCCTGAAAAAGATCTTGGATGAGATTGAAAGTACAGCATTTATGCAGATCCCTACATGGACCGAAGTGTCATATACGATACAAACATGAAAACTGAATGATGTTGCCAGATAGGTCGAAATCGGTAGGAGAGGCTATTAAATAACACAATAATAGGTCAGGTTATCTTGGATTAATTGTTATTCTTCAGTTTTTTTTAAATTCATTCTTTGCACTGTAATTATCAGCAATATACATGTGTTCCATCCGGCGCCCGGGAAACAGTAGTCAATCCCAAAGACTTCCTGAAATAATAAACAAATAAATGTCTATCCGCCTTTAAAAAAATATTCGAGTTTTATTCGTCAATTTTAACATCATAAAATATTACTCTTACCACGTCATTAAAATCGTACACTGCATAGAAACAAGAAAGTCACCCACCTTTCTGCACTTGACTTAATTCTGTTATAAATGTGTTACAGACACAAAACATATACATATATACATACATACATAACACACACACACGCACACATATATATGTGCGTGTGTGTATACTATATATATATATATATATATATATATATATATTGGAAAATGAGCTATAAGTTTTTATATATCAGAACCATCTTCGGACTAAAGTGATGTTTACGATGATATTATTACACATATGCATGAAGGAGAGGGGGATGCTGAAATTTGAAATATATTAGGTTGGTGCAAAAATAATAACGTAATAATGTCGTTTTTTGACTCTTAAAAAATACGTCAAAAAACGACATTATTACGTCATTATTTTTGCACCAACCTAATACTACATACCCAAAGACATATTAAAAGGAATATTAAGTTTAAAACTTCAGCTTTTCCTCTTCTTCGTCCGCATGTATTATGACACCAATGTAAACATCACTTTAGGCCGAAACGCGTCACACGAAAAGTGTTTGTTTTTTTTTTTTTTACCTACTTTGTTACAGATTTTCCTTTCATTCATGTATATTGGGGCAGCGACCTTTCTTTTGAACATGTTTCCTTTAATATGACAGACAAGGGAAATTTTATTAATTTTTTTATTTAATTTTTCCAGCAATCTTACATTTTTCTAGACTGATCACATCAGAAAGTCAACTGTTGACCAGTCACCCATAATGAGGTCTCATGGTCAGAAACCAGACGTTCTTAATAGGTGAACCACGCACTCAAATATATGAGAAGTTAATGAAACATTTTAAAGACTAAACATTAGCGCAATTTAATTTGAACATATGACATTTATACTTCTAATCTTTAATAACTCATATACATTTAATGACAAAATTATCAATCTCAATATACGTAAATAATCATCCATAAAAACAAAACAGAGACACATTTCAGCGAACTGAATGTCTACGCATTTTCACTTACAAAAAATGAATAGATATTTTAAAGAAATATTACTTAGTTTTGAAATGAGATTTCCAATAACCTATTGGGATTACTTTAGTCGATGTTATTCAGGTGTATAGTCAAGAAGTAGAGAATTTGGTCTGATTTGTATATTTTCTACAAGTTTTTTTTTTTGTATTCGATACTATTTTAAAGACACTGTGTTAAGAATTTCGTAGATCGCTCAACCTAGAAGTTGGAGTAATATTAAAAGCTAGACAAAGAATTAGTTTCATAGGAAAAACAACTCTTGGAATGATAATGGCACACTTTCCATAGATGGAAAGTTGGGGTAACAAGAGCTACAATAAGAATGAGTTAAATAGTTTGACTAAATACAAATGGAGAACACTAATTCCGTAACCTGAAACGCCGATGTTTTTAGCTAAATGTAAATAAGACATTTTCACAATAGACAATGGCAGATTTTATAACGCAAGTTAAGGATTTTACTATAAAATTAGTATAAACGAAATGACGTTGGCAAAATCTTCAAGATACATTTCTATAAGTATGCCACGTGAATTTTCTACTTGGGCTTTTATTTTAAATATTTACAATGAATTTAATGAAAACAAAAAGAAAAAATTTATGTAAATTATGGAGGATGCATAACCTGATGACTATTAATGTTTTTTTTTTTTAAAAACAACAACATTCTTAGTTTTGTTTATAAATATTTACATTTGCCTTGATAAAATCCGTCAGAGGACGAAACGCGTTGACTAAGATAAGTTTTTCGTTTTGTGTTTATTGATAATAATATATGTCTAATCAGATAACTCATTTGAACTTGCCTTAATTTATTGAATAATAGTATAGTTATTGATAGACAGGGGCGTCTTGGAAATAATGTGGAGTAATGCATAGCGACTCGGTTTGTGGAATCGGAGAGCTGAGTTCGAATTCCAATCGTTCTGCTACAGTACATATATTAACCTTAGTGGGTCACATGATTTTTATCTATTATTTTTGCTTCAGATATACATATACGCGCATGTGTATATATATATATATATATATATATATATATATATATATATATATATATATATATATATATATATATATATATATATATATATATATATATATATATATATATAATCATTGCTTCATATATATATATATATTTATATAAAATGATTTGGTTATATATATATATATATATATATATATATATATATATATATATATATGTACATATGTATATATTACGATTTGTAATTTATATGCTCTGTTATAATAAATACATTGACCTCTTTTTGTGGATCAGTTTTAATATTTTACATTATTAGGATTCACTTGAATTATATACTAACGGATTACATATATATATATATATATATATATATATATATATATATATATATATATATATATATATATATATATATATTAAGTAATGATTATGTAAGGAACCTCAGAAGAGAAAAATACTGTAAAATTATTGATTGGCGACAATATCAATTTGAAATATATATATATATATATATATATATATATATGACAGCATATATTGAACCAGATAATTAACTTTTTGAATAATAGTACTGTTATTGATATTTTATTATTTTAATTTCAGATGTATAAACGTTTAAACATTATATTTACTGGGAAAACGTGTTTGACGAGATATTTGATTTTTTAAATAATTAGATTAATGTTAACCAACCTAGATATTGAAAAGTACTACTAAAGAAAATGTTACGACTAATGTTTTCTGTAAGGCTTCTCGATATCCAGACCGGTTGACATTAATTTCACTCTTAAAAAAAACAACATTAACCCCGCCTCCAACATAAAAAACGGTTAATTCACCCCAAAATATTAATTCACCCCATAATAAAAAGAATTCATATTTACACTATTTACATTGTTCGGACTATCATACTCATCTTTGTTGCCACATTTATCACAACGTTTCGGCCGTTGTACACTCCAGCCTTCTTCAGGTGGCTGGAATGTCGAACTGAACCCTTTATTTCGCTCACTGGGGTAGACTGTTCTAGTTCCGCGTGCCATGTCTAATGGATGTCAGTTGTCAGTTATCTCATGTTAACTCCTCTCTCCAAGTTCTTCACGGCCTTAACTCGGTATTAAATTCACACTCTTTGGGCCCTGTCACTGGATCTAAATAACGCCTTTATCTACTGTGCCATGTGTCCTTGAGGAATTTACTAAAATTCACACCAGAATTCGGACATATTTAAAATTTGTTCAAAAAGGCATTCATTGTTATTTTTGGCCTTACATCTGCAACAACTTCATGGAAAGCTAATCAAATTTTGATCTTAAATTTATAACTGCAAAAGGGTAGCCAAAATTTAATAACAAAACAAACATTCATTGATAAATTATTGGGGTGAATTAATATTTGCGATAAGTAACTTTCCATTATTTTGGGTGAATTGACAGAAAAGATCCCATATAACGATTGTCCTTGTGCAAAATGAAAACATATTAAAGCGTTTGAAATGTCAGTTTTTGCTCGGTGCATTTATCCTCTTTACGAACTTCAGTTGTTAAGAAATTTGAAATTTTTATCATTAAAAAATTTGAAATTTTCATCATTAAAAAATTTGAAATTTTCATCATGATATACTTATTGAGATTTCATTTTTTTTAATGTCCGGTATTAGATTGCCATCTGTCATAAGAAAGATGTAAGGTAAAAAAAAAAGAAAAAAATACATTTTCACCTCATACAATTTTCAAAAGTGACTCAAAATACAAAGTTACTATAAGAAGTTGTTATATGGACGTAACATAAGAGAGTAAGAAGTGTTCGTAACAAAACTAAAGGTTAACCCTTCGATTTGAAGTGGTTAAGATTTTAGCGATCGGAAAAACATCCACTTGGGAGTTTGTTTAACAACGTAGCGGTTCTTGAGAAGAAGTTGTCTGAATGGAATTTCCTTATTACTAATGGACAATGAAGGGAGTGCGAATAATTCGTCCCCGTGTACGTGACATGGTGGTTCCTTGCTGTGAAGGTGTGGACAGGTTGAACTAATAAATCGGTTGTTAGCAGGTTTGTGAATTTTAACGCATCGAAAACAAAACTGCTTTTCTGTAATCATCTAAGCGACCCCTGTCTGCTTTCCCTCCGCACAGCTGAGGTTAACCTCCAGGAGAGAGACTCATTGAAACTTCACGGGCTAACATTATCAGATGACATGAAGCGGAAAGACTATATTGAATCCATTGCTAGGTCAGCTGCGAAGAAAGTTGGCTCACTGTGTCGTGCAAGACAGTTTTTTTTCTCTCCAAAATATATCTTACATGCCTATAAGTCTATCATTCGTTCATGCTTGGAGGATTGCTGCCAAGTATGGCACTGTGCTTCTGCTATATATTTACAGATTCTTGATAAAATCTAAAGACGAATCAACAATATTATTAGTCCCCTGATCTGGCGTGTCAGCTTCAGCTACTTTTCTATTGCTGTAAAGCTGCTACTCTGTGTTTTTTTCTATAAATACTTCCATGGCAATTATTCGGATAAGTCATTTGTTAGAGTACCTAGACTTTATGAATTTAAGAATAGTACTAGATTAACAACGGGGTCTCATTAATTAACAGTTGAATTGGTGAGATGTAACTGTAATATCTATGGTAGCAGTTTCTTTTCTCGCAATTCTCGCTTGTGGAACTCTTTTCTGGATTCTTGCTTTACAGCCAGGTTTGATCTTTAAAAATGTAAATGCAATGTCAATCGTTATCTACTGTCTTCCTGATTACTCTTCTATTGTTTTTGCTGCCTAATGTATCTCTTTTTTTTCTCATTCTTTCACTTAGTAAGCCTTTGTGTCTTCGTGGCTTCACTGGCTGACTTAGGGTAATTTCGATTAAAAAAAACAAACTGTTGGAGGGTTAAATTTGGAAGAGTAGAATTTTTTAAAATCATTTATCTACAAACAATCTATAATGGCAATAGGATGCAAAGGGTTACTGCGGGTGAAGGAGACTAAGAAAACTTTATTTAGAATAAAAGAAAATAAAAGAAAATATATCCAGGAAAGCAGAAGATTGTGATTAAAGTTGCATTTAAATTCTTGAAGGTCGTAGGTAGTAGCAAAGCAAGACACTGGACGAGAGGCGCACAGGTGAGAAGTGCGAGGAACGTATCTAATAGAATAGAATTAACGCTTAGTTATTTCAACAGTAAAACGATATGATCTATTTGCCAAAGTAGTATTACGTTTGAATTTATGCTGATGAGGTACAAACAAGAGAGCTGATTAGACCAATTGCCTTGAAAATATTTATAGAAAAGGCAAATGGGAAGACTTGTCGCGGCAGCGGAAAAGTGACTCAAGTCGATATACCAGGTCAGGACGGATAAAATTATTGACACTTCTTTGGATTATATATATATATATATATATATATATATATAGATAGATAGATAGATAGCGGGAGCGCCAGACTAGATTCGGCAGCAATATTCAATACAGGGATGTGCAAGGTGGATTCTGGCACAGTGAACCAACTTTTCTAGCAGGAGATCTAGCAATCGATTATATAAACTTTATGTCAGTGGAAAACAGGAGACGAGGAATCTGCAATGAGTTGCTCTTCTCGATGTTAGCATCAGGCATGCCGGCGGAAGCAAAACTGGTTATCTCTGACGATCAATTACGACTCAGTAGTGAGTTCGATCCTTACTGAGTGCTCTACACTTTTGTCCTTGTGCCACATGTAAGTTACGCTTAGAAAATTATCTGTGGTCACTTCGTCGTGGTGTAATGGTTAGAAAGCGTATCTTGATAAACCAATTACGACTGAATATTGAGTTCGATCCTCACAGGGTGCTCTATACTTTCGGCCTTGTACCGCATCTAATCAACGCTTAGGGAACCACCGTAATCAAAACTGACAATTTACTATTATGATTAACATTTGATACTGAATTAAGTGCCTTAACAAAGGAGGAGATTATCTTGAGGATAAATATTTATTGAGCAAAGTAAATGTTTTGTTTATTCAGTCAGTCAGTTATGTGTCATACATGATACACGCTGAAGCGATCATTTATCTTTCAATACATGGCTGACGAGGCAGATTTTTTTCCCGCGTTAGGGTGCCATTTCTTTCTGAGGTAGGCAAGTTGCTAGTCCCAAGGGTATTAGCACGTAATGTAATCGATTCGACTGGAATTCGAACTCGGCTCTCTGATTCCTCAATCCGAGCCGCTATCCATTACTCCACCGTCTTTTGTTCATTCGGCTACGGATTTATTATTATTATTATTATTCGTACATCAATAAATCTGCAGCCTGACAGGTATTTATTAGCTGAGTTTTGATCTAAAATTTTTACTGTATAATGTTCAGTCTCTGTAATTAATATTCAATATTGAATATAGTAAGGATACTAGGTTCGAAATAGTCATCGTCATTTTCATTTCTTCACTGTAAATATCGTTCTATTTAGTGCATTTCGAACGATAACTTTTACTCGACAGAGAAAGTAAAACAATTTATCGTCTTTAAGTAGTCTTAAACAAAGAGATACCCACCCATCAATTCCCTCCCCCTCTACCTCTCCCGAAACACATATTCATCCACCCACACGCAAATTTGACTATCCTCGAAATTTATCTTTGCAGGCATTTTCTTCGAACGGCGAATACATATATCGTGTACTTGATTCCGACCAGACGTATCTGTTGGGAAGCCATAGCTCGCTGAGTTATTATGATGTCAAAGACGTGAACAGTCTTTACAAATGTCGTGGTATGACAAGCCTTTTCCTCAATTTCAATGGGCATTTTCCTTTAGTTTTCTGGGACATGTTTATTATTATTTGATAATAAGCCTTTGTCTCCGATCAGTCAAGTTTTGTTCGAGTACATACAAAAACCGAATTCAAACGAAATACTTGAAAAGTATAGATATAGGTTCGTGAGATTTTGAGGGAGAGGGAGGGAGTAAGAGAGAGTGAGAGAGTGAGAGAGAGTAAGAGAGAGAAAGAGACAGAGAGAGAGGGAGAGGGAGAGAGAGGGAGTGAGAGAGAGTGAGAGAGTGGAAGAGGGAGAGGGAGTGAGTGAGAGAGTGAGTGAGAGAGTGAGAGAGAGTAAGAGGGAGAGGGAGAAAGAGAGGGAGAGAGAGTGAGAGAAAGAGGGAGAGAGAGAGAGAGGAGAGAGAGAGGGAGAGAGAGAGGGAGAGAGAAAGGGACTGAGAGAAAGAGTGAGAGAGAGGAAGAGGGAGATGGAGGGAGTGAGAGAGAGTAAGAGAGTGAGAGAGAGTAAGAGGGAGAGGGAGACAGAGACGGAGAGAGAGAGGAAGAGAGGGAGAGAGAGAGAGGGAGAGATGAACATAGAAAGTTTTTGTTTTCAATCTATTTCATTATTAGATTTCCAGAATGTCTGTTTCTTAAATTATTCTTTTTAGTCATTTCCCCTTAAGTAAGGCAATACAGCAATGGCTGTAAGAAAAGATGAGAAAAGAAACAATATTAATGACAGAGAACAATTAAACAGAATGAATTAAGAAGACAGCATATAAATTTCTGAAGATGAAAGTTCACTGAATATATATATATATATATATATATATATATATATATATATATATATAATGTCTGTCGTCGACTAGTGTAAGAAAAAAAACACAAAAAGCGGATAGTACAATTTGCAAATTTTTTGCGAAAAAATGGCCCAGTTTCGTAATTTCTAGTCCAAAGAAAATAAAAACAGTCGAATAAAATAAGTAAAAATGTAAAGTGAACACTAAGTAGAGTAGATTATAAAAATTTTAGTGAGCCAGTAACTACCTACCTAGGTTTCACCTAAATGGATCTTCAGGGTATTATGAAGATCCATTTAGGTGAAATATTATATATATATATATATATATATATATATATATATATACAAACTGACCAGAGAATTCATAGCAGCATCCAGCTCTTATCTCAAATAACAACTTAAAAGAGACTGTTTGACCAACACAAGGAATGTTAAAAGATTCATGTTAAAAAGATAAAAAAACAAAAAACAAAAAACAAATGAAAACTACAGACAAAAGTTCATTTTCTCCACCAAGACATTCATTTCTGTAGTTTAGTGCTAGCAGCAAGCAGAAATATTTCTTCTCCTGATGATGGCCATTTCGGCCGAAACTAGTCGAGGAATCTAAATGGAATAATAATAAAAAAAACGAAAGAATATTAATCTACAACCCAGTGTGTCTGAGGATTTTAATTTTTTCATTTGTTTTTATTGTTCAAAATATATATACATATATATATACATATATACTTATATATATATATATATATATATATATATATATATATATATATATATATATATATATATATATATAGAGAGAGAGAGAGAGAGAGAGAGAGAGTGATGTCAAAGATATTATAAAATCAAAAGTGCTGTCAGTCAGTGGGATTATGGGAGAAAAGGCATTTAAGGCAATTCGTCTTTGCAATAAAGTGCTCGATATCAAAGATAGAGCATTAACAGAATTAAATACAAGGAAACGTTTTCTCACTTAGCTGATTAATGATACCTTCAGCATCTCGACTCCATAGTTTCGTAGACCGACCCATCGTCACAGAATATCAGCAATATATATATATATATATATATATATATATATATGTGTGTGTGTGTGTGTGTCTGTCTGTGTGTGGGGGGGTGTATAATATATAAAAGGTTCAAACACTAATATTCCAGGAATCACTAACCAATTCATCAAATTATTGGAAATTTATGTACGTATATATATATATATATATATATATATATATATATATATATATATATATATATATATATATATATATTCCAGTCGAATCCATTACATTCACTTACATGCTAATACCCTTGGGAAAAGTATGAATTCTCTTCTTCTCCCTCCAGCTATGGGTGAAATAGCAGGACAGACTGGGTTCTATAGCCTTGGATGGCAACTGGTCTAGGAGAATGACAACTCTGAATTCAAAACCTGCGCAGGGTCGTTTGGGAACCTTGTGGCATTCGGTGCACCAGGTCTCTGTATTCGTCCCTCCAAAAAGTGTGGATGGTCCTGCACGAGGCCTTCACCACTATAATCAAATCTCATGTGCCGGTGTCGGGCTGTCGGTTTCCTGGAAGAGTCTATCATATATAATTATATATAATTATAATAATAATATATAGATAATATCAGTGGTCAATATATATATATATATATATATATATATATATAGAGAGAGAGAGAGAGGGAGAGAGAGATATTTATATATATATATTGACCACTAATATTATCTATATATTATTATTATTATTATTATTATTATTATTATTATTATTATAAGCGATTATATTAAAAAGATGTTGAAGTCGCTATACAAAAGGTTTCATGTTCTAATACTATTATTATAAATTAAATAAAATTATTATAAATTATTGTTTTTAAATTTCCTTAAAAATCATTTAATCACCAGTTACTTATCATCGGCTGAAGAAGTACAATCATAGTATTGAAACATGAAAGCATTTGTTTAATGTTTTTATTATAATCTCCTATAATAAAAATAATAATAATAATAATATATTGCTCTACTTTGTATTAAGTACTTTTTAAAAGTAAATGCGATAAAGAGCGATAAAAAGCTACTGGACTTGAGAAACCTATTTTCCTGCTATGTAGTATTAAGAGGAAGTTTCTAAAAATTGCAACCGACAACAGCATTGACTGCTCAGTCAATTACTGCCGGGTGTTTCCTTATAAAGAAATGGCTAATATTACCATTATAAGAACATTTATCGTAGAAAGTGAAATTTGATGTGAATACAGACGCCTTCAAAACGCGAGTGCCGCTCAAAATCCTGTTTTCGTCTTGAAGAATCTTCGATGAAAGCTTTGAGGGTTTCCACAGCATATTTGCCAAACATCAGAAGTTGATCAAAGAAATATTATCGAATAAAACTAATTTTTTAACAAGCTATTACCATTAATTCGGTTTTGATGACTGCTGACAGTTAGTCTTCATAGCCTAATCAGTAAGGTAGCTGCAATGTTCTAGATGGCGGGAAAGCTGGTTTGAGTCAATATGGAATTTCTTTATTTACGAGCCATGTTGCTTAGTAATGATCGAAGAATTTTAACACCTGTCAACACGGTTTTTGGCGCCAAGAAACGAAACATATTTTTTAGCTAAATTGATTGTGCTGTTTCCAAAAATGACCTTAGCCTTTCATCGTTAGCTGCCGTTTTTGCTGTACTAAAATTGCACATTTTTGGGGGAAAAAAAAAAAACGATAAATTTCCGATTTTGAGTGATCGCAAAATTTAGTTAATATAGGTCGTAGAAATTTATCAATTTTCAGGAAGCCACATGAAATAAACTATTTTTACAAGAAAAAGTGTTTTTGAGTCAAAAATTTTAGAAGTACCGAATTTTTCCAATTTATCGACAAAATTAAAATTAACTGATACACTTTATCAGTAATACACTTTAGTAAACCTGATAATTAAAGTGTCATCAAAAAAAAAAAAAAATAAAGAAAAATAAAGAAAATAAAAAATAAAAATAAAACCGTAAAATATTCTCTTTGATATTCATAAATTTATTAATCACTTTTATCCTTTCATGACGGAAGGAAACCAAGCACATTGAGAGCATTTTGTTTTCACAGTTTTAAAGAGACTCCATCTAAGGACATCACAATTGAATGCATGTATTCCACCGTACATGATAGTGCTGGTGTATCAAAAGGTACTTAAATAACATTGAAAATGACAGACAATCAAGAAAGAGAAAAATTTTTTTACTATAGTCCTTATGTTCACGAAGGTTTTATTTCTGCTGTTAGTTTATTAAATGATTTGATGAAAATAATTGTTGGTATTGGTATATTCAATCCTGCTATTTTTTAAGACTTAGGGTTTGATTGTTATTGCAAAAACAGTATTCCCAATAAGCAGACTAATATTTGTTAATTTAAATACGAATTGAGATGTTTCTATAATTTTATTTTGAGAAATGTTGCCATCGGTCAATATCATATATATAGAAAACAAATGAAAAAAATGTTTGTTTTTTATCCAAAAATGAGACATTTCTGTATATCAAAAACGGTAGCTAACCAAGAAAAAGTAAATTCATTTTCAGATTTAGCGCACTCAAATTAGCTAAAAAGATGTTTGGTATGTCGACAACATTTTAAATTTTTTTTTGTTGACCAGTGTAATCAGGGAGCTACAATAAAAAGTAACTGAAATTAAGATGAAGCAAATACTAGCATTATTTACATTATTCGGACTGTTATCCTCATCTTCATTGCCATATTCTCAACGTTTCGGTCGCTGTACGCTCCGGTCTTCTTCCGGATGTCTCAAGGACACATGGCGGAGTGGATAAAGACGTTGGTTAGATCCAGTAACTAGACGCAAGGAGTTGTGAGTTCAATACCAGGCCACAGCAGTGGTGAACCAAACTTGGACTGTTGAGTTAAAGGGAAATAGCTGAGACATCCGGAAGAGGCACAGTACGTGGAACTAGAACAATCTACCCTATCTTTCGATTCGAAATTCCAATCATCTGAAGAAGGCCGGAACGTACAACGGTCGAAACGTTGTGAATAGGGCAATGAACATGAGGATAACAGGCTGAATAATGTAAATAATTTAAGTAATCATAATGCCTCATGTCAGAGATATAGACAGATAGGAAATACTAGATTAAAATCGGTTTTTCATTTTAATAATTTCGGATAATATTGTGCTAGTTATGTGTTTATTTCATTCATTTACTGTTGGTATTTGGGTCCGGATCAGATTTAGGATTCCTGAATTTACAGGGTTAGCCAGTATTTAAAAAAAAAACAAAAAAACAATTGTGTTAAAACATAAAGGAAAAGCGTTAGGAAGCCAAATAAAATTATCTGAGTTGGGTGTCTGGGGACAGCAGACGACATAAAATTAAAAAATTGGCTTTCTTAGATCTTCAGCGTTTTCATTTGATGCTTAATTATAACAAAAACTTACGTTTATATCTCCAATTCCACTACATATTCCCTCAGTAATAACGTTTCTTTAATCTGGGGAAATCCTTTTAGAGGAATTAACGAGTTTCATAGAATTTGTTCTATTAGGTTGGTGCAAAAATAATGTCGTTTTCTCGCATATGTTACTATGTGAGAAAACGACATTATTTTTGCACCAACCTAATATTTTGCCATTCACTTATCAACATCGTAGAAGAAAAATAATACCTGACCCCAGAGAAATTGACGTTATATAAGCTTTTAAAATCCATTCGTTTTATGTACCTTTTTGCAAGTTATTCCCTTAGGTATACAGTAACATTAATTCTTCATTTGTTTTTTTTGTTTTTTTTTTTTCAATATTGATCGTATATATTTTTATCCGGATGATTTTTTTAGCAGCTTTTAAATAACCGCAATTTTTTTTCTAATATAGAGATCCAGTGTCCAAGTTTTCGAAATAAATGCTACCATGATGGTTTTGTTTTGAAGTTAGGTGGTAAATGCAAGTGTTTTTGTCCACGTGGCCTGAGCTCGAGAAAAAGATGTGCAACCATTTACAAACCAGGTGTGTTATGGATATATATATATTATTTGCATAATTTTGATCTTTTATGTTATTTTTTTTAATCTTAGGTTATTCTGAAAATAATGAGCTATTTTAGAATAAACCATTTAATCATGTTCTAATATATTATTATAATAGATGAACAAAAATATATTACTCATTCGTAATGATTAAAGTGTCCTCAAATATGTGACGCACTTTGTGCATACACTGGAAAATGATATTAGGTTGTTCGGAAGATAATGTCCGATTTTAGAATAAACTTATTCTCAGGTTATTCTCATATAAGGTTAAAAGGTTATAACGTAATTAAAAAAAGCGGTGTTATTGGAAAAACCGTCCTTTTGGCACAACGTCTTATTGCGGGCACGTTTATCCACTTTTGACAGATATTCTATGTGTTTATCGATATCTATTATTATTATTATTATTATTATTATTATTATTATTATTATTATTATTATTATTATTATTATCATTATTATTATTATTATCATTATTATTATTATCATTATTATTATTATTATTGTTATTATTATTATTATTATCATTATTATTATCATTATTATTATTATTATTATTATTATTGTTATTATTATTATTATTATTGTTGTTATTATTATTATTATCATTATTATTATTATTATCATCATCATTATTATTATTATTATTTTTATTTTCTTTGCTTTCTGGCGTTTACACATTTCTTTCCGGGTCCCACCCAGGGACCTAAGGTTAGAAATGGCATCATGACACTTTTCACTGACACAAAAAAAAAAAAAAAAAAAAAAAAAAAATAGATAGAGCCCTTCGTAAAGTGTGGGCTGTACTTGTCAGAACAATTTTTTGTATCTCCTTGAGGCATGGGCTTCCAGGAATCCCTGCAATTAGTCTACTGCAATCTTTTCCAACCAGTCCTAGGGCTCCAGCTACAACAGGGATTGTTGATGTTCCCATATGCCACATTTTCGAGACCTCTATTTCAAGGTCCTTGTATTTTGACAGCTTTTTGAATATCTTCAAAGATACATTGCAGTCAGCAGGGACTGCCATATCAATAAGGAGGCACCGTTTTTGTTTGTGGTCTTTAATAACAATATCTGGTCGGTTGGCCTTGATTGTTCTGTCAGTGTGAATTGTGTAGTCCCATAGAATTGTAACAGGTCCTATCTCCGTAACTGGGTCTGGGTGGTGTTGGTACCAGTTTCTTTCAGTTTCCTTCCCGTAGAAGTTGCAGATTTTCCAGTGCAGATATTGGCCCACTCTGTCATGTCGGGTTTTATATTCAGTGGGTGCCAACATCGTACAACCTGATACAAGATGATCAATCGTTTCTGGATATTTATCACAGAATCTGCATTTTGGGCTGACACAATATTTTAGTATATGTGCCTGATAATTCCTAGTTAGCAAGCATTGGTCCTGCGCAGCAAGGATAAAACCTTCAGTTTCCGCTTTCAACCCTGCACTGCGTAGCCACTGATGGGTACGGGTTTTGTCTACATCAGCTTGGTTGATACGGGCAGAGTATTGGCCATGAAGCGGTTTATCTTGCCATCGCTTCTGTATCTGGTCGGTTGCATTCGTCTTTGCTGTCTTTTTCAAGTATTTTGCAGTTTCAGCCGGTGTATTGTGCTGTAGTTGCATCTCTACGCCCATTTGAAGCTCCAGTTTGAATTTGTTGGCTTTTTTCATTACGGAGTAAAGACGCTTACTACTTTCATCTTCCTTGACGCATACCATCATCCAGTCTTCTGTAGTTTCCAAGTATTTTTGGAGGCCAATTGTTGTAGTTTTGTAGGACAGTTCTAGTTGAACTAATCCTCTGCCTCCTTCGGATCTGGGCACATACAGACGATCAACATCAGCTTTGGGATGATGCATGCGATAGCAAGTGAGAAGCTTTCTAGTTTTGGCGTCCATTCGCTTAATTTCAGCTATGGTCCAGTTAAGGACATTAAAGCTGTAATGCACCACTGGGACAGCCAATGTGTTTATAGCTGATATTCTATTTTTTGAGTTTAGTTCAGTATTTAGTATCAGACGTACACGCCTGTAGTACTCTTTTCTTATTTTTTCTTTCATTTGGGTGTGTTGTATGCCATCTCCTTCGCTAATTCCTAGGTACTTATAAGCTTCTTCATGCTCCAATTCCCTAATCTTTGTGACAAAATCTAAATCTATTGAGGGTGTTTCTGTAATTCTACCTTTCTTGAATGTTACTTTTGCACATTTATCTAATCCGAAGTCCATACCTATGTCGTCACTAAAGTATTTTACAATATTGAGGAGGCCTTTCAACTCATTGTCGTCTTTGGCAAAGAGTTTGAGATCATCCATGTATAGTAGGTGATTGAAAATTTTCTTATTTATTTTGTAACCATAGCTACTGTTGTTCAGTTCATGTGTAAGAGGGGTTAAGGATAAACAAAACAGAAGGGGTGACAGAGAGTCTCCTTGAAAAATTCCACGTCGGATATTCAGACGGTTGGATATAGCAGTGCCCCCAGTGTGCCTAAGGTATAGTTTTGTGTTCCACATCCCCATGCTGTGCTTAAGAAAGTTTAATACCACAGGGGAGACTTTGTACATTTCCAAAGCCTTAAGGATCCAAGAATGTGGAACACTATCAAAGGCTTTACGATAATCAATCCACGCTGCACTGAGATTTCTACGTCGTCTCCTGCAATTTTCCAGGATCATTTTATTTATCAGAAGTTGATCTTTGCAGCCATATGAACCTCTACTGCATCCCTTCTGTTCCAGCGGGAGAATGCTGTTTGTTTCGAAGAAGGAGTAAGTACGGTTCGTCAGTACAGACGTGATCAACTTATACGTTGTGGAAAGACATGTTATCGGTCTATAATTTTTCGGGTCGTCTGTTTCAGTTGTTTTTGGTATGAGGTATGTAATACCTTCAGTAACCCATTCCGGGATTTTATTGGGATTATTTACAAGCGTTGATAATGTTTTTGCAAGTATGCCATGGGTAGATGAGAGATGATACAGCCAGAAATTGGGCACCTTGTCATTTCCTGGGGATTTCCATTTTTGGGATTCCGTTAGTGCTTGCCTAACATCATCTGTGGATATATTTACTCATTCTTGCAGAGGTGTATCCAGCAGTCGTTCTTCTTCACGCCGTATCCATTCTGCATTTAGGTTACATTCCTTTGGGTTGCTCCAAATATTTTCCCAAAATGTCTGTACATTATCAATCGATGGTGGCGTTTCGACATGTATAGGCGTTTTTCCAATTTCCCTGTAAAATTTCTTAAGATCTCTTCGGAATGTTTTATTTTGGCGATAGAATCTACAACGTTTCTCGTATCGTCTTGTTCTCTGTGCTTTTAGCTGAAGTTTCTGTTTCAGCATTTCCTTGATCGATGGAATATCAATTAGGGATTTAATGCTATATTTCCGTTTGATCTTTTTGGATTTACGTGTGGAAATATTAGGGTTTCTGGTGAGCTCATCTAATATAGACAGCTCACATCTGATTTGTTTTATTTCTCGTATCAGTTTGGTTTTCCAAGCTGGTTCTCTGTGTCTGTTAATTCTATTTATTGTCTTGACACCAAGCTTCCGAGTCGCTGCTAGAGCTGTTGCGTATATGACGTTGTTAACTTCTGTTATGTTTCCCGGTGGTTTATCTGTTAACAGTGTTTCCAGTGCAGCATTGTATATTTTCACGATGTGCTTGTTGGGATTTGTCATATGGATTTTCGGGAGCTGGTCTCTGTCTGACAATTGTATGAAAGTTACTCTGCTGAGTACTTGGATGACGTCATTTTTCGCTTCGGTGATTTCAGCTTCGTGGTTTTCAAGAAATTCTAAATTAATGTACCTGGAGTCATCTTCAGTGACAATTTCTGGAGAACTAGAGGTTGTGTCTAAGGCAGAATCTTCGGTTTCATTTCCTGGGAGATGATTTCGTATTTCATTCGGTTTAGCGTCCACCTCATCCTCTGTCGCATTCTTTATTTCAACATTCGTCTCAACAGAGTTTGAGTGATGGGTCATAGTATTTTGCCTTATATCTAATTTTATCTTATCTATTTCTGCCTTTGAGAGTCTGTTGTTTCGCATGATATCTCTGCGGACATTGGCAAGCATGTTTGGATTGAGGTTAGGTCTTATATCATTTCCCACCATATTTCTCCATATTTGGTATGTTTGATTGGTGGTGTTCTTTGCTGGGTTTTCGAGTGCAGTGAAGAAGGATGTCATAACTTGTCGATACTCTTCGCGGCTCCATTTCGTTCGTTTCATTTTTACTAGTCGATTTGGCATTGAGACACTTGGTCCAAGGTTGGCGATAATCCGGGTTTGGTGACCTAGTGTCTCTTCGTCTGTGGAAGAGTTTGTTCCAGTGACAGACTTTTCGACCTCAGACTGGTTCCTCTCTGAGGGACGCGGCCCTTGTTGTCCCGGTTGACGGCCGATCCGGTATGAGATATTTTTCGTATTCATTGAAATTGGTAGAGATGCGTTTTAACCTTGACCGCCAAGGGGTAATTTTGTTCAGATTACCAGCTTTAGGACGAGACTTGAAGAAGGTCCAAGAGCAAGACCAGATTTGAGATAGTGGGTTTATTAATATATCGAAGTTAAAAGTTCATAACAGTGTATGGTATTCAGTTGGGTAGATAATACTAAGTTTTAACTTAGTATAAGTCCGAGAGACACCTCCAAGTGGGATATTATTATTATTATTATTATTATTATTATTATTATTATTATTGTTATTATTATTATTATTTTTATTATTATTATTATTATTTCTTTTGATTTCCCAACCAGAGACTTTAGATGAAAAATTGTTTCATGACATTTTCCTCTGATCATTTTACATAGATAAAAATCTTCGTAATGCATGAATTATACTTGTTAGTAAAATTTTTTTATATTTCTTTAAGGCATGGGCTACCAGGAAAAAAGAAAATATATAAATTCACTTTCATAGGTTTAGGTTTTATTACAGGTCTAATCATCGACTTTTAAAACAATGAACATTACCGAAGAGTAATAAAAAGCAGTGTCATAGGAAAAACCGTCCTTTTGACACTACGTCTTATTGCGGGCACATTTGTCCATGTTTGCCGTTCTATCGATCTTTTTCAGAACTTAAGTTAAACCATTATATATCCCTCATCTTAAACATGAAGCAAAAATAGATGTGTTTACGTTCTGAATGTGTTCAGACTTGGTCAGAATGCTTCACAAACGTCAACGTCAATGGGGGTGAAAAATTCACATGTGATCGGATATAAACGGTGCTGTTTTCTGAAGTTCCGCAGTCGAGACACGAGTCTTGAGAGATCACGGTGGTAGAGGACGTCCATCTGCAATTGACAATCAACATCTTTATACAACTAGTAGAACAAAATCCAAATGAAAGTGTTAGAGAAATGTCTCAGATAATGGGTGTCAGTATTTCAACAGTATAGGAAAAATCTGAAGAAAATTTGCAAGGTGAAGAATCTTGGTAAATTGCTTCCACAGGAACTCCGTGAAAGTCAAAGAGTTCGACGTTTTGAAGGGTGTTCGATGTTGCATCTGCGAAATTAAATGGCAGAAATTTATAGGTATTCAGGTGGCAAAAAGAAATGTTTAGATATTCAGAATTTAGTATTTTGACTGATTTTTATTATGATATTTATCATTTAAAAACATTCATTCAGGAGTAAATGTTGATACTAAAATCGGACACTACTTTCCGAACAACGTGATAACTTTAGTGCGTAGGTGTATTTGCGTGAGTTTTCAATTAATTCCGAATTATGGTAATTTTTGAATGCTATATTCACAAGCTTCTTGTATTTCTAGATCGGAATGTTATCCCAAAATAGAAAGGAATTTTCGCCTTCCCTTAAAGACAGCCTTGTTTGATCAGATGAATATAAATTTTGAATATATTGATTCTGTGAATGTAGGCATAAAGGTTAACCAACCGGTTTCGTAGATCATTACAAATGCTTAGATACCTATTCGCACGCCGACTTAGAAAGAATGTGACACAAAGTCGAGGTTTATATGGAATTCCCACATCGACATGAGACGAAGAACAAACACTACTCAAACTGATTTTTTCTCTTTTGGAGACGCCTCAGGTGTCAGGATTGAACAATAGTTCTCTTTGAAGTATAGGTACTACTTGGGGGACGACGTTTTAAGACTCGGGGGAATTATACTATATTTTGATATGGGTGAGTAACTGGCTGGGCCAGGAGAGCATAAACTTAGTAAATCACTAGGTTTGAGCGAATGATTTCAATCCGCATTGAATGTCTATATTTGCGACCGAGAGGAAAAACTAACTACGCTTAATAAATAACTATACGGTGGAACAAGAGGATAACGATTACAACAGATCTGAACGGTTGAACCAGCGGATGAAGAGGGCTACGCACAACGGACAGGCTACAGAAGGTGCCGCTCGAAATTACAGTCGGTGTCAGTTCGTTGCAATTTCATAACTGGATTGAGCATATCTCATTCCATATGTCCCGGCTCACTTCCTGGCAAGTTGAAGTCCACCTTAAACAAATTCACGCCATCGGAACGTTCTACTAATCTGATTTTTTCACTTCTAACCAACTCTTGGAAAACCAAACGACGATAGGTAATTAGATGACGGGAGCAGGTTTTGGTGAAACTAGGAGATTCTAGTTCTGAGTCTGCACGTTGGTGGCGAATTTAGTCATCAATTTACTCCTCATAAAAGAAGCGATCAGCAAAGAATAATTTATATTTTTGGATACGACGATGGCGATGATACGAAGGGAATAGTGTTCTCTGACTCTACGGTCTGTAATTGTAGTGTTCAGCGAAAATGCGCCCAAACGACTTTACATGTTATGTATTCTTCTTCTCTGTTCTGGGATCCTTCATGACGTAGGGGATCATAGCTCTCTACAACTATATACTCCTTGTGCCTCTTAGCAGTTCCTTCTATTTTCTTTCTCGTCAGGTAAGTGGCGTGCTTCCTTCCTCTATTTCTTTTGGCATCAATACGCCATCTGAAGTTCTCCAAGCCTGACGATGAAGGAGTGATGCAAAAGCTGTGAAATCCTGAATTAATTAATTTCAATTCTTATATAACTGAATTGTCTCATTGCAGGTAAACTGACATCTGACTGTTCAAAGAAGACTGTTCATCAAAAAAAAGTCATCCACAGCAGATACGACGTCAGCATCACTGTGATATTTGTTCCTAGTTTGTTTTTTTTCATAGCGGGGAACAGATGGTAGCCAAATGAGGAGAATAGGGACGGTGCTCAACTAGTTCAAAGCCATAATCACGCACAGCAGCAATTGAAAACAAAGACTTCTGTCCTGATGGAACGAGACACCTTTCGTCAGTTTTCCAGGCCGTTTGGTCTTGATAGCCTTTCGCAATTGCCTCAGCAAGTTAGCATAGTACTCTCCATTGATGGTGTGGCCCTTCCTTGCAGAAACATGTGAGAAGTGTTGATTTCGATGTATAGACTGTATCTTTGTCTCAAAGTGTTCAAATAAGAACTCATCCTGGGTTAGGAAATGTTGAAAGGAATCAGCTGGATCTGCCTCAAACAATGTCAGACTTTTCTGTGATGTGATCCGCCTGGTGCGCCTCTCATCAGACGTGGCACCCAACGAGCAGAAACTTTCGTCATGTCAAATTCATGGCGAAGAATATTCTCAACTCTCTTACGGGATGTGCCAATTGTTTCTTAGTATTCCTCGTTATTATCAATACAGAACTGATGTTTTCTTTTTATTTAATAACAGAAATAAAGAATACGGAAATTTCTCATTTACTCGTTAATTTTATAAAACGATTTATATCTGATATTTTTTTATTATCTTTTACTTTTTTTTAAAATTTCGTTTAGGCAAACCTTTATTAAGATGGCCGACCGGAAGTTACTCTCTGTTAATGGCGGGCAAAAGGTGTCCTGGGACCGATTGGTTACCGGTTAATAGGTATCATTGTATCTTCGGGTTTGTCGACAGCTCAAAGGGACCACATATGGGAAGCAAACCTCAAGTCTCCAGCTTACGCGAAACAATATGTACGAAGGGAAAAAAACGAGGAAGGAGGTGGAGAAGGAGGCGAAGGCGGAAAAGAAACTGGGAGTCTGGATCCTATTGTATTTTGAAAAACGGAAACTGTCCCCCAGGTACAACATTTACTTTCTTAATGGTTACATGCGATTTTGCAGAAACGACCTGATATTTTTTTTTGAAAAAAAAAAAAAAAAACAAGTCTCCAAGTCTCGATCCTGTTTTTATGCACTCGTTGAATAAATGAAATAATCAATAGTGTCCATTAATAATCCGAAAACGCCAAGCATGTCTTTTCTTCCTCTATATCACTTTATGGCTTAGGTTTAAACACCGCTTCCTAAACGATCACCGAAGTTAAGCAACGTCAAGCCTTGTCAGTACTTAGATCGGTGACCGCTTGGGAATACCGGGTGCTGTAAGCTTCCTAAACGATCACCGAAGTTAAGCAACGTCAAGCCTTGTCAGTACTTAGATCGGTGACCGCTTGGGAATACCGGGTGCTGTAAGCTTGTGTGCGATGTAATGGATAATAGAACTGTTAATCAAAGAGCTGAGTTACGATTCCAGTCGGGTTCGCCATATTCTCTACGAGTAAATATCGCAGGTAAAGTTATGAATCTGTCTCTTCTCCCCATCTATGGGCTAATTAGTAAGTTTGGTATCACTAAATTATTATAATCTCCCTCTCCACAAAATTCTTACAATCTAAAAAATATTCTTTGACATTGAATTAATGTTGATAAGCCGTAGAAAACGCATCACTCAATCATATGACTTTTTCTTTTCCTTCGCCAACTTTTCTTTTTGTTTTTCTTTAGCTCTCTTACTTATCATTTCCTTACTTCTTAAATTCTTTTCTTATATAGTATGCGATGCGCACCAGTAAATACGCGATACATGAATCAAACTTAATGTCCGTCAGGAACCTTGATCTAAGAAGAGTTGATATCTGGTGACCCCAATGTATATTATACACTTTAAGAGATATCAAAATAAGATTTGTAAGCGTATCACCTCATACAAAGCTGCTCACTTAACCTTTTTCATTGCTAACATTGTTTTCCTTTTTTCTCTCTATTGAGAACTTCCCTCGACTGGAACATCACCCTCTAGGTTTTACCAGACAAACTCAATATCCTGCAAAAAAAGTTGGCAGATATGCAAATGACCTAGCCGTCACTGCAGGCATCATTAACTATACCACCGTTCTCCTACATCATCTAGAAAATACGGCCAACGATGTTGGATTCTCTGCCAATGTCTCTAAAACTGGATTCATAGGCTTCAACCAACAAGGCACAATACAAATGAAATGAAACAATGAAATCTGTCATTTTTTATATACATAGGAAGTGAGATAAATTCTACAGAAAATGATATGA
This sequence comes from Acanthosepion lycidas, assembly GCA_963932145.1. NCBI lineage: Eukaryota > Metazoa > Mollusca > Cephalopoda > Sepiida > Sepiidae > Acanthosepion > Acanthosepion lycidas. The sequence goes on along the minus strand of OZ010602.1, from coordinate 53,805,677 downwards.
AAATTCGCATAGCGAAACCTGGGGCATCTTGAATAAAATGGTTGCAATCTGGAAATCTGATCTACCAGAAAACCTCAAGCGGAGATTCTTTCGAGCCACTGTAGAGGTAATGGTAATATATGGTGCCACTGTCTTGACATTAGGTAAAACTTTACAGATTAATTTTGATGGAAGCTACACTCGGGTACTGGGAGCTATCTCTTGGAGACAACATCCAACTAAATCACTGCTCTATGGACCTATCCATGATATTTCTAAAATCTTACCAGAACCCAGCATGCTCTTTGCATGACACTGCTGGCGAGAAAATCAAGAACTCGCGAGTGATCTACTGTTCTGACCATCTAGTCATGGAGCAAGATGAGTTGGTCGCCCAGCAACAACCTATATTGTCCAGATATGTCAGGACACTGAATGCCCCCACCCTAGTGACCTTCTGACCGTGATGGTTGGTGTGATAGGCTCATCAATATCTGAGCTAACTCGATCGAAAAAATGATTATTTTATACAAAGTAGATGAATCTTTGATTTTTTTCTTCTATGAGAAATATTTACTTTATTACAAATAAAAAGGTTTTCTTAAACTGTTGTATATAAGAACATTGGACATGGCCACGTTTAATATTAATAAGGCAAACTTTAAATTCATTTATTGTTACTAACAAATTATCTAAATTCGAATTTTTAATGAAGCTCCATTCATCGTCGAAGACATTATTATAAAATTCTTAATGACAGAATATAACGAAGGTTGAGAAAACTTTAAAAAAAATCATATTTTTTCCAGTACTGCTCCTACAGACATAAGGATGAAAGCACACTGTAATGTATCTTTCAAGATCATCAAACAACTATCAGAATACAAGGATAGTATAGCTGGTCACTCGTATTCGAAGATACCAGTCTACTAGGACGGCTAGCAAATCCCTATTGCAGACGCTTGCTCAGGCACATTTGTGTTTATTCAACACCCACAGAGCCCAACTGTGTTTTATACTGCAATTATGCCGAGCAGACCTTAGTTACAGTTTCTGGGAAAGACCGTGTTATCTAGCGTGATCAACAATTTGAACAAGGCCAGCACGCTCAAGCACAGCTATTTATGACCCCCAATGGATCCGTCTACCCAATCTCAACCGTGGTATGCTTTTCAGGCACTTTCCAAAGGTGCCGCACTATGGGATCGACACCTCCAGTCCGATAACTTCAGGAATTTTCCTGAATCGACCATGGTGAGAATCGAAACCGGGTCTCATGGACAGAATACGAACGTTCTAACCACTCAGCCACATGCTCACTGAATACAAGGATACTGAAGTGGAAATTTAAAAAAAAAAATGATATATGACGACATCAATAATTCCAGTTGTGGTTGAGGCCCTCGGTTTCATTTGATAAGTTTCTGATAACGTTATCGTATGAATTCCTGGTTCCTGGTAGCGGATGCCTTAAAGAAATTGTTCTCATCAGTACAACTCCCACAATACGAAGGACTTTATATATGTAAAATTTGTGTGCTCTTAGTTTGTTTTTTTACAAAAATGTTCATTGTAAAATAGCATGATGTCACTTCTGACATTAAGTCTCTGGATGGGACTCGGAAGGAAATGTGTATAAGACAAAAATCAAAGGAAGAAATAATAATAATAATAATAATAATAATAATAATAATAATAATAATAATAATAAAAAGTAGTGGCATATGTCCCAGGGCACTTCGAGGCGGTGTAATGCTTAGCAAGATTTTCTCGCTACCACTGGGTAGTGAGTTGGATCCTCACTGGGTGCCCACCTACTTTCGGCCTTATGCAACATTTAAGCTACTCTTGGAATATCCCAATGTGCAAGGGAAGATATGCAAGATGCACAAAATCGAAACCACTGAGAGATGGTATGAGCACCAACCAAACATTCTGGCACCAAGAATAATGATGTAACTATCCTCTGGGGCATGCCAGTCCAAACTGACGGGAAATAAAAGCCAACAGATTTGATATTATCATAAAAGACAAGGAATTCAAGAAGTGTATGCTTATTGACATAGCAGTATCATCTGAGAGAAACACCTCCATAAAAATTACTGAGAATTTGTCCAAATTCTAGGACAAATAGATCGAGATTAATAGAATGTGGGAAATGAAGACTGAGACTGTACCAATAATAATCGGGACTCTGGGCATCGTGAGAAAAGGAATGGACAATTTTACTGTCCCAGGTAACAACAACATACAAGTCGCCCAGAAGATCGCCCTACTAGGAAAATCACATATACTAAGAAAAGTGCTATCATTTAAATGACAACTCTCCTATAGTTCCTAGGAGCCATAGTTTGGACTGGACACAACAGGATACAAAGCAGGAAACATAACATATACAAATAATAACAATAAAAACTACCAGACATTAGTATGAAAAATCATTCACATTCTGCTTAAATTTCTATGCAGTGCCCACAATATATATATATATATATATATATATATATATATATATATATATATATATATATATATATATTCTCTCTGTATCATACATCTTCCGAAATACATGACTTGTCTCTTGAAGTCAATGCTTGAAACTTTGGTGAAACTCATACTCCACAAAGCAAATGCAAATCATAATAACGATAATCCTATTATAATTCTATTAGGTTGGTGCAAAAACAATTTCGTTTTTTAACATATGTTACTATGTGAGAAAACGAAATTATTTTTGCACCAACCTAATACTTGTCCAGTCCATCATTATTTCGCACGACCGTCACAGCCTGCCAATACCTCATAAATAATGGACTATTCCGTTTTGATTGCATGGAAAAACAAAACATGGAAAAACGCTACTTGGTTTGAGTGAGAAAAAGAAAGAAAGAAAGAAAAAAAGAAGGGAAGACACAAGTGTTCAACGGCAGTTTCAGTCAAATAGAAATGGTTGTCAATTTCAAATATTTTCATTTGTACCCCCTTACTTCTTAAAATAACGACCAGCATTCATATTTATGATTGGTATTGCAATATTGTTAAAGTTGTTAAGCTCAAATATTTAACGATGTAACAGGTGAATTTCTACTGATATTTTACTGTCGTAGAACTCGCCATGATCTTATTCAATCATTAACTGAAGAATTAGGATTCTTCAGAAATTTAAAATAGGAAAACCGTGAAATTTCCACGGGTTTTCTAGTGACGATAATTTACCTTGTTATAAAGGAGAAAAAAATAAACTTGATTAAAATTAATAGTTTTTTTTTTTTTAATTTAAGGTTTTGAAAGTGGTTTTATTCAAATCAAGGAGTACAATTCGAGCATCATGACATCGACAATACTGAAAACCATGGTCAAACATTGCGCAGATTTCAGCATCAGAAACGACTACTGTTGTCGTCAAGACGATTCTGCGTTGAAACCAATCAGACTCCCCACCGCTTCTCCTTTCATTCTGCTCATGTCAAACCTTTACGAATCTTGTCAACAGGTCAGAGGTACGTACCTATTTACTAAATTCAAAACAATACTTTTCGAGAGTGTTTAAAACTAATCATTCGTGAAGGCTAGCTATAATGTTCAAACTTAAAGGTATCTTCAGTGTGATGTATATTATTTACAAGACCATATCCCGGACAGTTAAAGAGTTCGAATCACACGTGGTCGCAATATATCGCCCTTCTTCCTGAATGAGTTGAACTTATAAATACTCAACCGCGATATTGAACAATATAACTACAGTGAATTTGATTCTCATTTAGTGTCCTACACTTGGAGTTTTATATTAGATCGTACGTGTGTGCGTGAATGTATGGCTGTAAACATATGCATACAAGTTCAAAGAACAATAAATAGAAATTTAATTATAAACCTAACGTCCTATAATTAACTCTTTAATACTTAAGATACAACCAAATCAAATAAGAAAAACGAAATAATGGGCAAGTGGCTTCAACTCTTCTTGACGGTCTCCTTGTTTAAGTTGTTGAATGATGCCATAATCCTTGCCTTCAGTTTATCTTTGGTGTTACAAGCAGTTTTCTTGCTCCCTGAGTCAACTACACCCCATGCATAATAATCAAGGGGTTTGCAGTATGGGGAGTTAGGTGGCCAGATATAAGGGCTGATGTGGTCGCAGAAATTGTCTGACATCCATGACTGGGTTCTTCTGTTTGTGGAGCAACGTTGCAAAGTCATGTTGCCAGACATAGTGCCTTCCAGCAGACACTAAATAAAAGATGTCGAATAATGATGAAAAGTTCTAAATAAAAGATGTAAAAATTTGTCGAAAACCCTACATAAAAGATGTAAAACGATCCCAGAAGACCTAAATATAAGATGTCGAATAATTATGAATAGCCCTAAAGAAAAGATGTAAAATGATGCCGAAAGTTCCAAATAAAAGATGTCGAATAATGAAAATCCTAAATAAAAGATGTAAAAGGATGCCGAAAGTCCTAAATAAAAGATGTCGAATAATAATGAAAAGTAGCAAATAAAAGATGCAAAACGATCCGGAAAACCTAAATAAATTATTTTGAATTTCCGAATTCGAAGTAGAAGTGTCCGTTTTTTGCCATTTTCCTTAAAACTGTCTCGTTGTTCAGCATCCTTCGGTAGGACATGTCGGTTGCGTCAAGTCTTCTCGTCATCTGTGAGAAAAGTGTCCAAGATTACTTGCTATATAGGGTAATTGGTATTATATAGTTTATTTTTTCTAACAAAATCTTCCTGTTTCATAATATTCTGTTTAGTATTTTGGAAGGTATCTATCGCTATTTCACGCCTTCGGAGTTTGGGATCTCATTTTGCGTCATCTGATTTTTTGTGCCGTGTCTTTTCAGTAAGTGGGTAATAATGGTTCTCCGTAAATTTGTAACTTTACTTTACAAATCTAAGTAATGTTCGCCTCCCTTCCATTCCCTGTTCTACTAACCATGTACTCAAGATCGCAAGGTACTTATAGGATTTCCTCTGTACGTCTTGTTTCATTATGTCCTCTCAGTGTCAAATTCTTCAAGCCCTCCTTTCTAATTATGTGTCGAAGAAATTCCATCTGTTTCTTTCTGATGCTAAGTACAAGTGTCCTTTTGTTCCCTGCATCTTTTGTTGAGGACTTTTCCTCATTATTCGACATCTTTTATTTCGGACTTTTGACATCTTTTTACATCTTTCATTTAGTAATTTTCCTCGTTATTTGACATCTTTTATTTCGGACTTTCGACATCTTTTTACATCTTTCATTTAGTATTTTTCCTCATTAGTTGATATCTCTTAATTAGGCCATTCGGGATATTTTTACATTTTTATTTAGTACTTTTCATCGTCATACGACATCTGTTATTTAAGACGTTCGGCATGTTTTTACAACTTTTATTTAGGAGTTTTCATCAATATCAAACATCTTTTATTGCAAAATTTCGGCATCATTTTTACATATTTTATTATGGAATTTTTATCATTATTCGACATCTTTTATTTAGGTCTTTTAGGACAATTTTACATTTTTATTTAGTACTTTATAATTATTCGACATCTTTTAATTAGGACTTTTGACATCATTTTATATCTTTTATTTAGGACTAGCTTCTTTAAATGGATGACATGACATTACATACGAGCGAACAAATATTGCTTAGTACTGCAAACATAGGATGATGCGTATATACATGATTTTCCACGTCCTGAAGCAACACGGCGGAGAAGAAGAAGGGTGAAATAAATGATGTAGAAAATGCAAAAGTCTTGATTAAAAGTTGTAGGAAAATGCTGAAAATGCTAAATAAAAATGTCTAAATATGCTGAAAATAGTAAATAAAAATGTCTAAACACGCTGAAAATACTAAATAAAAGATGTCAAAAATACTGAAAATACTAAATAAAAGATGTAGAAATATGATAAAAATACTGAATAAAAGATTTGGAAAAATGCTGAAAATACTAAATAAAAGATGTAGAAAATGCTGAAAATACTAAATAAAAGATGTAGAAATGTTAAAAATACGAAATAAATGATCTATAAAATACTGAAAAGAAGATGATTGGAATAAAAGATGTAGAAAAGGCTGAAAAGTCCGAAATAAAAGATGTAGAAAATGTTAAACAAAAAATGTAGAGATTACTGAAAATACTGAATAAAAATGTAGAAAAATGCTGAAAATACTAAATAAAAGATGTAGAAAATGCTGAAAATACTAGATAAAGATGTAGAAAAAGGCTGAAAATACTAAATAAAAGATGTAGAAAATGCTGAAAATACTAAATAAAAGATGTAGAAAAATGCTGAAAATACTAAATAAAAGATGTAGAAATGTTAAAAATACGAAATAAAAGATGCAGAAAAATGCTGAAAATACTAAATAAAAGATGTAGAAATGTTAAAAATACCAAATAAAAGATCTATAAAATACTGAAAAGAAGATGATTGGAATAAAAGATGTAGAAAAGCCTGAAAAGCCCGAAATAAAAGATGTAGAAAATGGTAAACAAAAAATGTAGATTACTGAAAATACTGAATAAAAATGTAGGAAAATGCTGAAAAGAAAATTGAAATAAAAGACGTAAAAATGCTGAAAAGTCCCAAATAAAAGATGTAGAAAATGATGGAAATACTAAATAAAAGATGTAGAAAATGCAGAAAAGATTGAAATAAAAGATGTAGAAAAATGCTGCAAAGTCCTAAATAAAAAAGAAGTGTAGAAAAATGTTGGAAAGTACAAAATAAAAATGTAGAAAAGTGCTAAAAATATTAAATGAGAATAAAATCCTAAACAAAATATGCAGAAAAAACAAAATGGATCTGATGCATTTAAACTATATTTTTTTCTCTTTATTTTTTTAAAAGACATGCGGGCATATCCTGAAGAAATAAAGTACATTAATCAAAATGGATACAGAATAATAACAGGAGGGAATTATCCATTCTTTTACACTTGGGAATATGGTTTATCCTTGAAATACTGTTACTACGTTCCATTGAACCAAGGTAAGAAATACATTCCATTTTATAAATATATGGCGGAAATAATGTCTTCAACTGATTTGAAAAAAAAAAAAAATAGGATACAAAACCCCCTCTGTGAGATACAAACATATGATTTATTAAAAATTACATTATAAAATGAAAATATTACATCCCTGTTTTTATCTTGCATATTTGAAACTTTTTACTGCAAAATGACCAGGGATGGGTGATAATACACATTTAATTATTGGGCGAACAAACATTTTCTTTTGTAGACTTTATTCACCATATTTCTTTTGGAAGATACGATATACAAACCCTTATCTATCAATCTATCTCTATGATGAGCTGTGATACAGCGAAACAGGCCCGTATGCGAATGACATTATAACGCTCTCGAAAATCTTTCGGTTGAGCACTGTTGAGAGAGAGGCGAATTCCACATACAGCAGCTGTCAGCGCTAATGCATCGCTCTTCATTGATGAATAGATCACCCTGGCTCTCTGGCGTTTGTTTACATCCGTAAAAACAGTACGCTAGAATTCGTCTTCCTCTCTGCCGAAGCACCGACGGCTGGCTTAGGAGTAGAAAGTCCGACTGATACCAAATCGATCAGGTTTTGATCCTGGCTTGAAGCATTCGGTTGTCTAGTCGCAGTGATGAACCACGAATCAGCGAAACAGGTCTGTATGCGAATGACAATCTATATATATATATATATATATATATATATATATGATCATAGTAGATCATATGCAATTTTTAAAAACTCCAGTTTCCATTGATATGCATTCTTGTTTGACAATCTTTGTAACGCATCCAACAATGAGTCTAATGTCTACACAGGGCACGAAGAAAAACTGTAAACTATAATAAAAGAAGACAAATCTGTTATTCAGATGACGGTCGTCTTCGAGTATAGAATCCAGAGGTTAGCAGTGAATATTTCGAAGACAGTAGGAAAGCGTAGTTCAGGTTAGCAGTGGATATCGCAGCAAAGTAGCAGATCGTAGTACTTCGTTCTGTTCATCTTCGCCTGACAAGTTGGTACTGGTCCTTCGGTAGGGTAAACAAAAATGGCCGCCTTTATACACGACGGATAGAATGTTCTGCGTCTTCTGATTGGTTAACCTTCTATTGGTGGACTATAAAATGAGCCAAGGCATTTGGACTAACTCACTAGTTACATATATACACAAAAAACGGTAACAAAATCTAGTAAGAAATTAAGAGGAAACAACTCTACTGCCTTGCCCATGAACAGTCATGAGAATTCACAATTTAAAAGTGTTAAAAGAAATAATGTCGTGGAGGACCATGATTGCTGGCATCCTGAAAGTAAATGCTTTTGTTTTAGTTCTATCTCGGTGCTTCAGGATTTTAACCCTGTGCCAGACTTGTGTAAGCTTATTTACTCCGATGTATCTGAGCTTCACACAGTCGCATCTGTGAGCGGAACCGCATTGAAATTAAGTGCTGCGAACGATTTAAAAAAATAATGCGTTTATAAACTATTTTTTTTTTTGCAGACTGTGGAGAACTTGTCAAATTACATAAGAAGAAAAGGTCAGCAATTTTGACCTCACCGAATTTCCCAAACAACTATGAGAATAACCTCTCCTGTAATTGGTTAATCAAGGTAAGGTCATTTCTTTCGTCTTCTATTATTATTATTATTATTATTATTATTATTATTATTATTATTATTATTATTATTATTATTTAACAAGTTGTCTTTGCTGTTTTCCTACTTTCTATAATTGCCTCACACATCATTACTGTTTTTTTGAGTCCAATTCTCACTGGGTGCCCCAAATTTGTGACCTTAGATTGAAACTCAGTTAAGCCTATTAAATACCTATAACGAATGTTACACTTACATTGTGGCTGAGATTGTTGCATTTTTCCCAACGTTGTCTGAACAAGGGGATGAAACCAGGCAAAATGTAATATTTCTGATGTTGATTTTTAAAACGAACCGTCCCTTTTCATTGTTTTAACCAATTTACCCCAAGCAAAGCGTAAATTCTACTAAGACGCAAGGTGCTTACTGTGAGTTAAAGAGAATGAAAAGAAAAACCAATCCTAAACAGGAAACAAGAAATAAACCTATAAATAAACTGATTTACTTGAAAACTCTTCACGGGGGAATAAGCCGTATTTAGGTATTATTAGTGAGTTATTGATTGATATGTTTGTTTAAAGGCACATCAACTTTTTATGGGTCATTTAATGCCGACATTTTATTGAGGGGTGTTGAAGTAATAATAATATTATATATATTATTATTCTTTCAAAATTGAATACATGGTAGATGATTGGTTGGTTGGATTTGTTTAGCGGTATATAAACCTCTATGGGTTATTTAATACTGAAAAGTAAATATTTTGAACACAATTTTATGACTTCAACTAAAGATAAAAAGTATTTCTTGTCATTTTGTTTTAAAAATGTAATGTTGGTAATTTTACTATAAATATGTATTGTTGATAATTTTTATATACAAATGTTTTGCTCTGTATTTTTTCTTTCATGGGGTGTTAGTTTTATTCTTTCATAATGTGTTATTTTTGTTTGAGGGTTCGCTATTTGCCTATATCTCGGGCCCCAAAATGCTGCTACCACCCCAAGTTAGGGTCGCCCTCAGAACAACAGCAATGAAGAGGTGGTGCCATGCTTCTCAAAATTTCCAATTCCCTCATCAGAGGACTTACTGCCAGATATAGTTTATCGTCATACCAAGGTCTAGGCATTATTACAACAACTTATTTAAGCAAAAAGATTTAGATAAAATTATTGAATTTCCACACTTATTCAATCTATTTTGTTGTAATTGTAAACCTTTTCTGCACATCCATAACCACCCAGATCACACCCGATATTTCCGGATTCGAGCTCTTTCAACTGTACTCGATAGACACATGCGATGAGCCTGTGATCTTCAAGAGGACGTGGTGAATTTCGAACGCATTCCTGTGACCGCATTTGAGGAGAGCATTTAAAAAAAAAACTCAGTTTCCATTGACATGCATTCTTGTTTGGCAATCAGATGATCATAGCAGATCATATGCGATGTTTACTTTAACTCTCTCATCTCAAACTGCTTTTCCTTGTTGAGAAGAGAATTTTTAAAAACTCCAGTTTTCATTGATATGCATTCTTGTTTGACAATCAGATGATTATAGCAGATCATATGCGATGTTTGCTTTAACTCTCTCATCTTACACTGTTTTTCCTTGTTTATAATTTCTAGTATGTGGATATACGAATAGCCTAACGGTTATCATCTCGGAAAATGAATACGAGTTTCAATTCCGCTTGATTTTTGTTTCGTTCACTTCACGCCAATTCGTTTAGAAAGGGCGTGAATCCATATTATACCAGCTGTGGAAAAAATATAGCAGGGGAAAACTGGACTCTCTTTCCTTAGCTGGCAACAGGTGTAGAAAGAGAAAATATCAAAACAAAACTTCAAAACCTGCCTGAACATGGGTGGGCTCTTACATAACTCCAGATACGGCTGCCATGAATATGGAGCCCTTATGAACTTTGATTATGGATCTCGTGACGATAATTTAGAAGTCAGTATCTATCTATATTTCTGAGATGAGTTATTATGTACACTATTTATATTATTCGGACTATTGTCCTTATCTTCGTTGCCATATTTATCTGATCATTCAGTATCTGCCTATATTTCTGAGATGAGGTATTATGTACACTATTTATATTATTCGGACTATTGTCCTTATCTTTGTTGCCATATTTATCTGATCATTCAGTATCTGTCTATATTTCTGAGATGAAGTATTATGTACACTATTTACCTTATTCGGACTATTGTCCTCATCTTTGTTGCCATATTTATTATAACGTTTCGGCAGTTGTACGTTCCGGCCTTCTTCAGGTGGTTTGAATATCGAACTGAACCCTTTATTTCGCTCGTTGGGGTAGACTGTTCTAGTTTCACGTGCCATGTCTAATGGATGTCAGTTATCAGTTATCTCCTGTTAATTCACCCTGTCAAGCTCTCCACTGCCTTAACTAGGTATTGAACTCACAACTCTTGGGTCCTGTCACTGGATCTAAACAACGCCTTTATCCATTGTACCATGTGTCCTTAAGGACACAATTTAGAATTCATTTTTCCGAGGTTGAGTTTCCATATTCACCCTCACGACATGGTTTGTCATTTCCCATCTGTAAGAATCTCTATGCATTGAAACTTTTCAGTGTTTCTCAATCCTTATTTTTTTTGGGACCGGCATTTATATCCCTCGTCACAACTGAACAGATTGTTGTATAAGAGGGTTTTGATCATATTTCCTTCTCATTTTAATTTATTAAAATATAATAGAGAATAATGGTCTAATTGTTGTAATACAAATGAACAACTATGAAAGGAGTATCAAATATTCACTATTTCAGTTTGGATAGACTTTGATTTTTTTTTATTTAGGCCCCTAAGGAATCCATCATTCGCCTGGAATTTCTCATGTTTTCTATTGATGGAAATAATGACGAAGCTTGCACGGATTTCCTCGAAGTCCGGTTCAATATGATTGGACAGCCAGGAATACGGTGAGTACTTGGTCTAAAAGGCTTTCTTTCTGTTTTTAATTGATTCAAATCAAGTTAAAAAATATTATAGAATTTGTGGTGGTATGTAATCCTTCTACGTATAAAGGACACTGGTAGCCATTTTGCGGACGAACCAGGCTTTACAACAATAATGAACCCGAGAGACAAATTAGCGTAAATTTGCGTCGAGTTTTCAAGCCTAAAGAAATCTTTCCCAAACTAAGGATCGACTTATATGACGGGTATAAAATTCAAACCTTTACCACCGAGTTGAATATAAGTATGACAGCATTCCTGTACCTCCACAGTAGACTGCCACAAATATATCCCACTAAAACTTGTGTCTGTGAAACATATTTGGCGTATTACCACAGAAATTAATATAAGATAATAATTCACAAATTCAGTATTCTATTAACACTATAGATCGCACACATCACCTTCAACAGCTGATACACTACATGGTGGTGTCAATGAATGTTCATTTACATCGTTGATGCACACGGAAGATGAGTGATAATGTGTTTTACAATAACCTACAATAGGTAGCAGTAATATCAAAAACCTATCTGGTATGATATGTAATCTATGGTATTAATATTTTATAGGAACCGATGTATCTATCAATAGACCTATGAGCACCTAGAAAATAAAACAAAAGAAATTACCAATTTTAACAACTTAATATTTACAGTAAGAAAAAAGTTGAAATTCACAGTATAAGACAAGAAAATAACATAATTAGGAATATGAATATACATACTAAAAAGTTTTCAGGATGATTCACTTCCTAAAATCAAATACTGTAAATTGTGGTGTACAAGTCGAGTTTTCTAGCCTTAAAAAAAATCTTTTAAAAACTAGACTTACATGGCAGGTATAAAATGCAAACCTTTACCAAAGTTGTAAACAACTAGGACAGCACAATTACTGTACACTATTTATTGTACGTCCACAGCAGGCTGCCACAAATATATCCCACTAAAACTTGTTTTTGGGAAACATATCTGACATATTAACACAGAAATTATATTAAATAAAATAACACAAATTCAGTATTCTATTAACACTATAGATCGCACACATCACCTTCAACAGCTGATACACTAAATAGTGGTGTCACTGGTTGTTCATTTACATCATTGATGCACACGGAAGATGAGTGATAATGTGTTTTACAATAACCTACAATAGGTAGCAGTAATATCAAAAACCTATCTGGTATGATGTGTAATCTATGGTATTAATATTTTATAGGAACCGATGTATTTATCAATAGACCTGACAAATTTTAAATGTTCATTAAGTTATACTGATACAATATACAATACCTACCAGTGTGTGTTGTAGGTTGTATGCAATACAAGGCATATAGAAAGACATTATGGTTAGTGTCACAATATACAGTTAAGAGGTGTGAACTTGTGTAGTTTTGGCACAGGTTATCGTATAGTGTAGCCTAACTTCATTTACTGATAGGCCTGAGTTTTGGGTCACTGCTGGCATATGCAAACCTTTACCAGATTTGTAAACAAGTAGGACAGGACAATTATTGTATACTACTTACTTTACTTAAACAGTAGGGTGCCACAAATATATCCCACTAAAACTTGTTTCGGGGAAACATATTTGACATATTAACACAGAAATTAATATAAGATAATAAAATAGTAATACAAATTAAGTATTGTATTATCGCTATGGATCACGCACATCACATTCAACAGCTGATAAACTAAATAATGGCGTCAGGGGTTGTTGGTTTACAACACTGATGCACATAGCAGATGAGTGATAATGTGTTTTACAATAACCTTTGAGAGGTAGCAGTGCATTCAGAGTATTGAGTTGATATAGTTTTTCAAGGAAAATTAAGTTTTGGAAGTGTGCGCCCAAAAGACAAAAAAAATAAAAATAAAAAAAAATAATAAAAAAAAACTGATTGGAAATGGAAATATCTTTGGGCCATGTGCAAATGATGTCAGAAAACAGACAGAAGCTTCATTGTGGATGCAGGACTGATTACTGTTTTCTGATAATTAATTTTCTTCCACAAGGTAAAAAAGTTTTTTTGTAGAAAATACAGATATAAGAATGTTTATGTCTATCATATAAAGTATTAAGAAACAAGAAAATTTCATTAAAAACAAAGAAAAAAAGTCCTGAACGGATATGGCAGTGAATGCTGGACAATGTCCTCACAGATAAAGATACTTGAGGCAACAGAAGTGTGGTTCTACAGAAGCATGCTGAGAATACCATCTTGTCTATTGAAATAGGCTACCATAAATTATTACATACAAGTTGAGTTTTCAAGCTTAAAAATATATTTCCAAAACTAGGGGTCAACATATATAGTGGGTATAAAATGCAAGCTTTTACCAGAGTTGTAAACAAGTGGGACAGCACTCCTAACAATTACTGTACACCACTCTCTGTACCTCCAGCAGGCTGCCACAAATATATCCCATTAAGACTGGTTTTTTGGTGAACCTATATTGCATATTAGCACAGAAATTAATATACAATAATAAAATATTAACACAAATTAAGTATTCTATTAACGCTACTACACACATCACGTCTAACTGCTGATACACTGACCGAAGCGCCGTTTAACTCAGACAGCCATTCAGACAATTAGGTCTGGTATGCCTGCCATCTGCGCAATTTCATGATAGCACTGACCATTTAATGACACATAATGGCAATTTACTGAATATACACATACCGTAAAAACATAATTACTGTGCAGTTATTCTGATACAATATACGGTACCTACCCGTGTATATTGTAGGTTGTTTGCTATGCAACGCACATAGAAAGATATTACAGTTAGTATTTTCAATATACAGGTAAGTGATGCAACCTTACGTCGTTTTGGCACAGTTTATCGTATACTGTAGCCTAACTTCATTTTCCGGTAGGATTATGTTTTTCGGCCAGTGGTAGGCTTTCGGATATTCCGGGCTCGAACTGTACTGTAGGTGTAGGTTTAATTCAGAATTTTGCGATTAAAATCTTGTGGTCGACTTGTAAGCCAGGTCGACTTGTAAGCCAGGTCGACTTGTACGCCACAATTTACGGTAATTAAACCAGATCACGAGTGTGAGAATTAGGAGATGCAGAAATCAAATGAAACAATTCAAGTTTTGAGAAAAAATAACAACAAATCCCTCAAGGAATATTAGAGTGTGGAGAATTGCTTTAAAGTTTGTAAAATGTTTGTATTTCGTTTTTTTTTTTGTTTTTTTAAATAATTTATTTTAATGTTTATCAATTAGTAACAGTTCTGATGAATTATTCGTCTTCATTTTTTACCAAAATCCTGCCAACGATTCACGAACTGTTTAATGCCTCGACGATAGAAATCAGTAGAATTTCACTTGAAACGTTCATCAAGCCACGTTTTCAAAGCTCCACATCGTTTTTGCATGAAACACCGATGGTATCGAGTGGCAGTAACATGCCAGATTGATAACTTCTGATCCACTTCCCTAGTGGTTTGGCGCGTTTTATTTTTTTTTTGGTTTGGTGCGTTTTTTTTTTTTTTTTGGTTTGGTGCGTTTTTTTTTTTTTTTTTGGTTTGGCGCGTTTTTTTTTTTTTTTTTGGTTTGGTGCGTTTTTTTTTTTTTTTTTGGTTTGGTGCGTTTTTTTTTTTTTTTGGTTTGGTGCGTTTTTTTTTTTTTTTTTTTTTTTTTTTGGTTTGGCGCGTTTTTTTTTTTTTTTGGGTATGGCGCGTTTTATTTTTTTGTTTTTTTGGGGGGTTTGGCGCGTTTTTTTGGGGGGTTGGCGTTTTTTTTTTTTTTTTGGTATGGCGCGTTTTTTGTTTTTTTTTTGGTTTGGTGCGTTTTTTTTTTTTTTTTTTTTTTTTGGCTTGGCGCGTTTTTTTTTTTTTTGGGTTTGGTGCGTTTTTTTTTTTTTTTTTTTGGTTTGGCGCGTTTTTTGTTTTGTTTTTTTGGTATGGCGCGTTTTATTTTTTTGTTTTTTTTGGGGGTTTGGCGCGTTTTTTTGGGGGGGTTGGCGTTTTTTTTTTTTTTTTGGTATGGCGCGTTTTTTGGG